>JAJHZJ010000126.1:1750634-2099957 GCA_023548195.1 Bettongia penicillata ogilbyi | reverse complement strand
ATCTAAAAGTCAAAGCTCCTAAATCAAAAACCTTCAAAATAATATATGCAATTGCTCTCAGGCATCATGGAAGAACTCAAAAAGGATTTTGATAATCAAGTAACAGAGAGGTAGGAAGAAAAAATTGGGAATAGAAATGAGAGTGATGCAAGAAAATCATGAAAAATTAGTCAACAGTTTGCTAAAGGAGACTCCAAAATGATGAAGAAAATGCCTTAAAAATAGACTAACTCAAATGGTAAAAGAAGTCCAAAAAGCTGATGAGGAGAAGAATTCCTTAAAAAGCATGATTGTCCAAATAGAAAAGGAGGTCCAAAAGATCATTGAAAATAATTTCTTCAAAATTTGAATGGAGTAAATGGAAGCTAATGATTTTATGAGAAATCAGGAAATTATAAAACAGAAAGAAAAGAATGAAAAAATAAAAGACAATGTGAAATATCTCAATGGAAAAAAGCACTGACCTAGAAAGTGGATCCTGGAGAGACAATTTAAAACTTTTTGGACTACCTGAGAGTCATGATCAAGAAAAGAGCCCACACAGCATCTTTCAAGAAATTATCAAGGAAAAATAGAATTAGAAAGTAAAATAGAAATTGAAAGAATCTACTGATTGCCTCTTAAAAGAGAAAAAGCAAAACTTCTAGGAGTATTGTAGCCAAATTCTAGAGTTCCCTGGTCAAGGAGGAAATATTGGAAGCAGCTAGAAAGAAACAATTTGAGTATTGCGGTAATACAATCAGGATAGCAAAAGATCTAGCAGCTTCCTCATTAAGAGATTGAAGAACTTGGAATAAGATATTCCAGAAGTGAGAGAAACTAGGATTAAAACCAAAAGTCACCTACACAGCAAAACTGAGTACAAAACTTCAGGGGAAAATGGAATTTCAACAAAATAGAAGATTTTCAAGCATTCTTACTGAAAATACCAGAACTGAATAGAAAATTTGATTTTCAGATATAAGAATCAAGAGGAGCATGAAAAAGCAAACAGAAAAGAGAAATCTTGAGGGATTTATTAAAACTCAATTGTTTATATTCCTTCGTGGAAAGATGATATTTGTAACTCATGAGAGCTTACTTAAGATAGTTGGAGGGACATGAAGATAGATAGATAGACAGACAGACAGACAGACAGACAGACAGACAGACAGACAGATAGATAGATAGATAGATAGATAGATAGATAGATAGATAGATAGATAGATAGATAGATAGATAGATAGATGGCACAGGGTGAGTCGAATATGAAGGGATGATATCTAAAAAAATTAAGGAATGAGAGGAATATTTGGGAGTAGAAGAAAGGCAGAGATAGAATGGGGTAAATTAAATCACATAAAAGAGGTAACAAAAAGTTTCACAATGGAGGAGAAGAAGGGGAAGGTGAAAGAAAATGAATGAACCTTACTCACAATTGGATTTGGCTTAAGGAAGGAATAGCATACACACTCAGTTGGGTATATTACCCTAAAAGAAAGTAAGAGGGAAGGAGACAAGGATGGAGGAAGGGTGATAGAAGACAGGGAAGTTTGGGGGAGGGAGTAGTCCGAAGTAAACACTCATGAAGGAGGACGGGGTCAAAGGAGAATATAGAATAGTTGGGGGAAAGGATAGGATGGATGGAAATGTAGTTAGTCTTTCACAACATGACTGTTATGGAAGTGTTTTATATAAGTACACATGTATAACCTATATTGGATTTCTTGCCTTCTCAAAGATGGTCAGTGGGGAAGGAAGAAAGAAGAGAATTTGGAACTCAAAGCTTTAAAAACAAATGTTAAATGATTGTTTTCACATTTAACTGAAAATAGGCAATGAGGTATAGAAATCTATATTGCCCTACAAGAAACTAAGGTAGAAAGGGACAAGGGGAGGATGATAAAAGGGAGGACAGATTAGAGGAAGGGGTAATCAGAATGCATTCTTTATGGAGTGGGGGAGAGGAAAGATGGAGAAAATTTGGAACTCAAAACCTTGTGGAAATGAATGTTGAAAACTAATAATAAATAAATTAATTGATTTTATTTTAAAAATGGCATAGTCTGGCAGATATGACAAGTGGTTACTCTGTGTCATAACAAATGCCTGTAAAAGAGACTGTAAGTGAGCAAGGAATAATAATGGTTTTTCCATACTGAACTTATAAAAAGAAAATATACTTCAGGCATAAGAGACACAACAACAGTAGAGAACAATGGGTCAAATTGTGGAAATGGTCAACAACTCAGTTTAACTGGGAATTAAGGTTACATCAAGGA
Organism: Bettongia penicillata ogilbyi; assembly: GCA_023548195.1. Lineage (NCBI taxonomy): Eukaryota > Metazoa > Chordata > Mammalia > Diprotodontia > Potoroidae > Bettongia > Bettongia penicillata. The sequence continues at coordinate 2,097,696 of JAJHZJ010000126.1, read as the reverse complement.
GAAGCAGTGTTTTGCAAGACTGAAAAAGTAGGTGGCAGCCAGATGGCTTTGAATGACTAGATAAGGTGTTCAGATTGTATGTGATAGGTTGGGGCAAACTTATAGAAAGATTTGAATGATAGTGTAAGTTTTTCAGGTTATATATCAGAGGGTCTTAAGCTGAGGTTCAGGGGTGTATTGATATGTTACAGGGGATCCATGAACTTGACTGGGAAATACATATCTTTATTTTCATTAACCTCTCATTGAAAGTTAGCATTCATTATTTAAAAGTATGATTCTGAGGAGGGGCTATAGACTTCATCAGACTGCCAAAGTGGTCACACACACACATACACACACACACACACACACAAAATCTAAGAAATTCTTCTGTATTTACTCTAAGGAGTTCTTGAAGGTGTTTGAACAGAGGTGTGGCACAATCAAAGTTATGCATTCACTATCTATTATGCTTTCAATAAATATTCCAGTAAAAATTGTGATAATTACTGTCCATGTAGAGGTGGAGTTGCTAATTTAGCAGTAAATAGATAATTCTTAAAAATAAAGGTTATAATTTCTTTAGAAGAAAGTAAAGAAACATTAAATGCTGAAGCAATTTGTTTTATTCTGGAGTTTTGAATGAAACTTTGGCAAGTGTCAGCAACAATTACCCAGTGTCCTTAGGTCAGGAATACTGTGCTTGATATGATAATGGTTTTGAAACTTGGTCTGTAATGATATGGTTCATTTCTTTGCCCCTGAAGCAGCAATTCTAGCCCCAGACTATAAATCTGTACTCTTCACACATCTTCATTGAACTCACATACTTTCTTTATCTGACTAAGACAGAAGTATACTTCTCCTTTCAATACAGTGAAACTCATATTGATCACATTCTAAAGGACTGACAGGATTGAACGATGGTTTAGGAAGGTCATTCCCATTTCCAATACAGATTTCCTTTGGTCAGCACAGGAGTCATACTGTGATACAATGTGGTCTTAAATATCCGCTTTGCATTGTGAAAGCTGTGGACACATAGAAAATATTTAGCAAGCATAATGCTTACTTCTAGGAGGCAAATGGACAAAGTAAGCAGATGCATTTACCTTTTATAGAAAACTCATGTATTTCTTCTTGTATACTTTTCCCATGTTGTACAAGCATACTATCAAGTTCAAAAGTGAGTGAAAAGAGTCCTGACAATATTTTTTCTAAGTGGTAATAGTTTACACTGACTATATATGAAAAGGGATGGTACTAACCCCCAATCATTACTTACCTGAAGGAAGTTTTATTTTTTTAAAAATATTTTACAGAAAAGAATTCAGAGAATTCATCTCCATTTCTACGTATTTATTTAGCCTTAATCTTTCACCTAAACTGGAGAGTCCTGCATTAGCAGTTGCCTGCTGGATTTTTTTCCTGCTGGAGATTCCATAGGCTTTACAAATGAAACTTGCTCAAAATTGAACTCCTATTATTTCCTAGAAAACCTTCCCCTCCTCTGATCTTTTCTGATTCATAGTGGGAGTCAAAGGGTACTTTTTAGTTGTTTAATGTCTGTGTGACAAGAGGTATTCACTGGAGTCAGTCAGTCAATCAGCAAGCATTTATCAAGTACTTTCTATTTGCTAGAAACTTGCTAACCATCAGAGATGCAAGGACAGACAAAAAGCACAGTCCTTGACCTCACTCAGTGAGCTCATTTTTAAATGGAGGAGGAGAAAGCATGCAAATAGCTGTGTATATAAAAGATTATATATACATACAGACATATACTATCACACATACATGTACACACATATATGTATGTATGTGATATTAAAAGGAATGAATTTCAGAAGGAAGGCAATGGGGTGAGGTATGTCTGGGAAAAATATTCTAAAGAAGATGGGAATTGAATTGAGTCTTGAGCAAAGTAAGGAACTCAGAAGAGAAAGAGGAGCATTTCAGGCCTGAGGGACCGCTAGTAAAATGCATTTTTATGAATGACTTTGTTAAAGGCATTTATTAAAGGTATGTTCATTAGATTTGTAGATGACATCAAATTGAGAGGGGATAGCTAATATACCACATGACTGTCAGGATACAAAAACCATATCAACAGGTTGGAACATTAGGTCAAATCTGCTAAGATGAATTTCTGTAAGGCAATGTAAAGTTATATACGGTTCAAAAAATTAATTTCAAAATCACAAGATACTGAAAGGTAAGCAGAAGATATTTGGGAAAAGATCTGGGAATTTTGGTTAATCAAAAACTCAGTACAAGTCTGCAGTGCCAAGCCAAATCAACAAGCATTTATAAAATATCTTCTATGAACCTGGTACTATGCTAAGTGTTGGCAATGCAAAGAAGGACAAGAATACGGCACAAGGAGTTTACATTCTGATGAACAGACAACAGAAAAACAACTATGTTTAAATGTGTGTGAGTAAATGCATGTATGTATGCATTTATGTATATAAATATATGTGTGTATGCATACTCATATATGTGTATGTAAACATATATACACATATATGTGTGTGTATGTGTATATGAGTGAGTGAGAGAGAGAGACCATTGTGACCCTTTCCTTTCCTTTCCTTTCCTTTCCTTTCCTTTCCTTTTCCTTTCCTTTCCTTTCCTTTCCTTTTCCTTTCCTTTTCCTTTCCTTTCCTTTCCTTTCCTTTCCTTTCCTTTCCTTTCCTTTCCTTTCCCTTTCCTTTCCTTTCCTTTCCTTTCCTTTCCTTTCCTTTCCTTTCCTTTCCTTTCCTTTCCTTTCCTTTCCTTTTCCTTTCCTTTTCCTTTCCTTTCCTTTCCTTTCCTTTCCTTTCCTTTTCCTTTCCTTTCCTTTCCTTTCCTTTCCTTCTTTCCTTCCCTTCCCTTCCCTTCCCTTCCCTTCCCTTCCCTTCCCTTCCCTTCCCTTCCCTTCCCTTCCCTTTCCTTCCCTTTCCCTTTCCTCATAAGACAGAATTACAGTCTTCAAAGGGAGGCTATTTACTGGGACAACCTCACTACTGACCAGCTCCGTTTCTGACTTGGGCCACTGTGGCTCTCCCTAAGCAGTTCAGTGGCCCCAGTTCTTAGGGCTCACTATATTGGTCTTTGACTTACTTGCTGTTCTCTTGTTCAGTCATGTTTAACTCTACATGACCCCTGGACGTTTATCCATGGGGGTTTTTGGCAAAGATATTGGAGTGGCTTGCCATTTCCTTCTCCAGTGTGTTGCCATTTTATTTATAGATGAAGAGCTGAGGTAATTAAAGATTAAATGACTTGCCCAGGGTCACACAGCTAGTAAGAGTCTGAGGTGGGATTTGAAGTCAAATCTTCCTGACTCCAGGTTTGGTGATCTATTCACTGCACTACTTAGTGCAGCGCATTTAGTGCAGACACTCAAACATTATAGCCTATAGCAGCTCAGACCTCCCAGGCTCAAGAGATATATCAGCATTGGCCTTACTGGAACCTGGGATTGCAGGTGTGTGCTCTACCATGTCCAGCTGGTTTGATATCTTAATTAATGCAGTGCGTATTTCTATAAATCTGCTTTTGATTTCCTTGCACGTTTTTTTTCTTTTTTGTGGTGCTGAAGTTCTAATGCAATGCATATGATAGTGTTAGGACAGACTTGTACCAAAGCCTTGGCATAGTAGCGTGCCAGTCACTTTCTATCCCAAAACATTCTGTGGCAAGAAGTGACATAATCTGTAGACAGTAGTATCTAAGATTTGGCTTTCATTCTTCTTGCCTCAGAGTTATACTTCCCAGTTTCCATGTACATAGCCACAGAGCAGTTGTACTAGGATTTGTACTCCTGGACTTTTATCAGCCAGACCAGAATGGTGTTAAGTGGTGGCTGTTATGGCTGCTGGGGACTCTATTCAACATCAAGGCTAATGGAATCAGTGCTATGGAGCCAACTAAGATACTGGATTAGAAACTAGAAATTCTGTTCAAAGTAGTAAGACTCTTGATTGTGAAACTGGCAGTTATTATCCTTCTTGTAGGACTGGTAAGCTAGAAAAGAAAACACACATTTCTCACAATTCTTCCCCACTTTTTCAAGTTATAATGTATAATCCTCCAGCAGAGTGTGGAATACCTATACACACACACACACACACACACTAATCTTTTCTGTGACCTTTGGGTATGAGTAATTCAGAAATCTTTCCCTGCTCCTCAGAAAATCTGCCAGGGGAAGTAAGAGAAGTTTTAGGAGATACCTACAGGGCAATGCCTTCATAGAGGAATTTCTTTCATTTTTGTTTATCTTCAATAAACTACAAGATCATAATATGTTAAGTTCTGAATGCTTTGGATATGGAAGAAATCCTGACCTGAAAGGAGAGATTCTAGAGAGATGGAGTGGAGAGTAAGGTAGAGCTGTAAGGGTGCATATGCAACAGAAATTTAATATGTTGATATTTTGAGTAATATTATATTTTATCTTTTTAATTGAGTTCTAGATCTGGACATCACTGATGCTTGAAGTCATTTGATTAGAAATGGGAATGGCAATCTAGACAACTGCGGGTTAAACACCTTTTGCTAAATGATGGAGCTACTTCAGCCTTTTGATAAGACTATCTCCTGTATGTTATAGAGAGTATGTCCAGATCACTGGTCATGTGGCTCAGGAAGAATGAATATTACTGAGTGGGCAACTTAGCTAATGTGGCTCCTAGGTGAATAATTGACCTTGGCATTCTACCTCTCACTTGGTTTCAGTAAGTCAGTATTTGAGCCACACAACACAAGGCCGTGAAAGGAAGGATTGTAAGAATTGGAGCCATCATACTTATTTTCCTTCAAAGTTCAGTTAAGCTTTTACTTCCTCCATGTCTTCTTTAATTCCCCTAATTACTTCTCCTTTCCTCTCTGAAGTATCTTGTGTTTACTTATGCATGTATAAACTACCCTTCTCTAAATAAAATGTAAGCTCCCTTTGTAAGCTCCAAAACTAAAGCAAGGGATCCATTATTTTTGGAGGTATGAGAGGTATGATTTCCACCTTCCAACCTGAGTTCAATGAAGTCACATAAGGCTCAGAATCTAACCACAAAATGTTAATATTATTATTTTTTATACTTTTATAATTTATTTATTTTTCAGTTCTTAACATTCACTTCTACAAGAATTGAATTCAAAATTTTCTCCCTATCTCTCCCCACCCCACCCCAAGATAGCATGCACCCCAGCCACCCCTTCCTCCAGTCTATCCTCCCTTCTATTATCCTTCTTCCATCTCCCTTCCCCTCTATTTTCCTGTAGGGCAAAGTAGATTTCTATACTCCATTGTCTATATAGCTTAATTTCCAGTTACATGCTAAAACAATTAACATACATTCTTAAAGACTTGAGTTTCATATTCTCTCCCTCCCTCCCTACCCACCGTCACTGAGAAAACAAGCAATTCAATATATGTCATACATGTGTAACAGTGCACATTCCTTCCATAATAGTTATGTTGTAAAAAACTAATCACATTTCCCTCTGTCTTATCCTGACATTCATTTATAATAGTCTCTCCCTTGACCTGTCCTCCCATGATAGTGTTGGCTTCTGACTATCCCTTTCCCCAATTTGCTACCCCTTCTATTATCTTCCCTCTCCTATCCCTTTCCCCCTTTCCTTCCTGCAGGGTAGAATAGGTTTCTCTATCCAACTGAGTGTGTGTTATTCCCTCCTTAAACCAAATCCCATGACAGTAAGGCTCACTTATTCATTTTTGTCTCCCCCTTCTTCTCCTCCATTGGAAAAACTATTTCTTCCCTTGTCTATTTGAGATGATTTGCTACATTCTGCCTCTCACATTTTCTTACTCCTAGTACATTCCATTCAACAGTAAATTTTATTTTTTTAGGTATTCTCCCTTCATATTCAGCTCACCTTGTGCCCTTCATCTATGTTATTGTGTGTGTGTGTGCGTATCCACACACATACACCCATGTACATATACATATCTACACAAATATATAATATACACATACATACCTACCCCCACACATTTACATATGTGTGTGTGTGTGTGTGTGTGTGTGTGTGTGTGTGTGTGTATCCTCTAACTACTCAAATGCTGATAAAGGTCTCATGAGTTAAAAATAACATCTTTCCATGTAGGAATGTAAACAGCTCAACTTTAATGAGTTCCTTAAGGTGTCTCATTCCTATTTACCTTTTCATGTTTCTCTTGATTCTTTTATTTGAAAGTCAAATTTTCAATTCAACTCTGGTCTTTTCAACAAGAATGCTTGGGAGTCTTCTATTTCTTGGAAATTCCATTTTTTCCCCTGAAGTATTACACTCAGTTTTGCTCTGTAGGTGATTCTTGGTTTTAATCCTATCTCCTTTGACCTCTGGAATATCACATTCTAAGCCCTTCACTCCGTTAGTGTAGAAACTGCTAAATCCTATGTTATCCTGATTGTATTTCCACAATACTTGAATTGTTTCTTTCTGGCTGCTTGTAATATTTTATCCTTAACATGGGAACTCTGGAATTTAACTATAATATTCCTAGGAGTTTTTCTTGTGGGATCTCTTTCAGGAGGTGATTGGTAAATTGTTTCCATTTCTATTTTACCCTCTGATTCTAGACTATCACAGCAGCTTTCCTTCATAATTTCTTGGAAGATGATGTCTAGACTCTTTTTTTTGATGATGGTTTTCAGGTAGACCAATAATTTTAAAATTATTTCTCCTGGATCTATTTTCCAGGTCAGTTGTTTTTCTAATAAGATATTTCACATTGTCCTCTATTTTTTTCATTCCTTTGCTTTTGTTTTGCAATTTCTTGGTTTCTCATAAAGTCATTAGCTCCCACCTACTCCATTCTAATTTTTAAAGGACTATTTTCTTCAGTGAAATTTTGAACCTCTTTTTCCATGTGGACAATTCTGCTTTTTAAATCATTCTTCTTCTCATTGTCTATTTGGACCTCTTTTTGCATTTGGGTTAGTGTATTTTTAAAAGTGTTATTTTCTTCAGCATTTTTAAAGTCTCCATTAGCAAGCTGCTGACTCACTTTTCATGATTTTCTTGCATCGCTTTCATTTCTTTTCTCATTTTTTTTCTTCACCTCTCTTACTTGATTTTCAAAATCCTTTTTGAGCTCTTCCATGGCCTGAGACCATTACATATATTTTTTTTCGGTTTTGGATGTAGGTCTTCCTCTGATGGTATGTTTTGTTCTTCATTTATCCCCAGGGCTTAGTATAGTTTTGACACACAGTGAATGCTTAAGTAATGCTTGTTGAACTGAATGAAACTGAATATTTTATACTGCCTACTGCTTCTGAGGAAAATATAAGTTCCTTTTGGAAAAACATTTTTCATTTTTTTCTTTGTATCCCTAGTGCCTAGGAATGTCACACATATTAAGCCCGTAATAAATATTTTTTGGATTAAATATAATTTTTATTTAGAAGATTGGAGGCTGAAATGGAAAGCTTCCTATATTTTGCCTTAATGGTAGTTTGAGAGTGCACTAAAAAGATCTAAATTTCTGTGGAATGATTGGTAGAAGTTAGAAATGTAGGATAAGATTATAGGAGAAAAATAAAGGTGAAATGAGATACACATTCTCTGTAGTGAAGGAGTGTGAGCATAACTTAATTAACAAAATGGCATTAATAACTTTTTCAGCACCATACATTTCCATCATAAATACCATTGACATATAGCTATACTTGAGGCAGCAGCAGACCTGATAGGTCTCCTGAGGTCATACTAAGTTGAGGGTTTGGGAACCCCTCCCAACAACTCCCCCTCCCCCAGGATATGCAGCAGCCATGAGAGTTCTACTTTTAACCGGAGCCAGAGAAACTGACAAGACCCATAGGTTCTTGGATCAAAGTAGTCCATTTACTGGTAGGCAGTTGAACTATTGTGCCCCCCATCCAGATTGAAAATCTTGGTAGGAAAGTGATAAATGTCAATGAATTGATGGAAGTGAGCTTTTTCCCCCCAAACTTATGGGTAATTTTTTTGTTGTTATTGTTTGTCCTTAGTTCTTGATGAGACCCATGGCAACAGGAAGGTGATGCCATGATTTGCCAGTGGATTAAGTGAGGGAGATCTATGCAAAGTCACCAACCTTATTTTCTTCTCTAGAGCCACCTGGGCCCAGTAGCAAGATATGGATCAGGAGGACTGGAAATAAAACACAGATAGGGTGACAAAGAAGCTTTAATTTTTGTTAACTCAGTGGGGGAATCTTTGATCTCCAAAATGCTATTTCTATGGCTAATTCTTCTTCTGTCTCTGAGTTGGTAGCTTAATACCTTATCAGTTTTATTGTTATTCTCACAGACTTTTTGACTTGCCCTTTACATAAGGAATGATTTTCTCTGAGACTGACATATTAAACTTCTCTCTGAGGGCAATAAGTTCTTCCCAAAGGGCTCAATCTGCTTTAATTTTATGACCAGTAATGTCATAATGTCACTTTCCAAATTGCACTTTTATTTTTACAAAGGATTTTTTATCAAGGGGAAAAGATGAAATTGAGTGAGTGGTGCTTACTGCATTTGAATTGCCCTATGGAATTCAACTTCATTAGGTTATCTGAGGCAAAAGTAGTTCAGTTATTTTTTTTTCTTTTATGGTTATAACCAAGGTCTCATTTTTCTTTTCTTTTCTTTTTTGTTTTTCACTAGTCAACTGATTTTATTTTTACTTGCAATTCAGAGAGATACCGTCTCTGAATATCAACACAATTGGACTTCACTTTAATGCTTCTTTTATAAAGAAAAGCAACCAACTCAAAGGAAGTGCTTCCTCTATAGACTAACTAGGTACAGCAATACAAGTTCAGTATTTGTCCAACTTTTTGTGACCCCCAAGGTCTCATTTTTCATACACATGCACACATACACACACACAAGCAAACACACACACGCACACCTTTCTATCAATCTATCTCTCTATGTCTGTCTATCTATCTGTGTATCTATCTATCTGTCTATCTATCTATATCTACATCTATCTAGTGTTGGGCTTCCTGAAAGCTCTGGGAGAAGATGTGAATTCCTTCCCTGGAATACTTGACACTTTTTCAATATAAGTAATGATTTATGCAGACAGAATAATAATTTCATTTAAGTAACACAAATTATTCTAATTTCATTAAAATTTCCAAGACCATGATGAGAAGGAAGGGCTTTGAAGAATGCTTGGGAGCATCTATATTTGTAGTAACTATTGATACCATTGAGGGTAAAAATTTTACAAATATTTGTATTAAATACAAATATTTACAAATATTTACAAATTACAAAAATACAAATGACAATCTTGGAGGGACATTTTTATCCAAAAGATGGTATAATCTGTAAGTCAAGTTTCTTTAATTCTATACAATGGTTATTAGTTGCTAAAATTTCAGAATGATCTCTTCAATCAAATCATTTCAAAGTATTTACTTTAAACAATGAAACAATTTCAAATAATGATTGATGAGTAAACAGTTAGTGAGAGAAGCACTCCACCTGTATGTAATATTAACATTTCTTATATTCTTGCTCTAATTTTATGTCTTAATTTAAATAAAATAATAATTCCTGAAAATTCTTATTTGTTTACTTGTTTTAACAAAGAACTGCCTTTTAATTTGTTAAAGAACAAGAGACAAGCTGATATAATGGCTAGAGGGAGCAGTTTTAAAGGCAGAAAAAAACTGGGTTCAAATTTACCTTTAACACATGTAAGTTATATGCTCTGGGAGCAATCACAACTTCTCAATGCCCCAGGCAAATCTTTATGACTATGTCACAGTTGAATCAATTAATTATATTGAGCATCTCTTAGGTACCAAGCACTAAGGTTGGAAGTTAGGATGAAAAAATGAAACAATCCCCACCCTCAAAATGCTTACACTCTATTGGGGGAGAAAACATGTACATAAATGAGTATGAAAAATAAATAACAAAATAATTTTTATTTGGGGGAGAAAGCTCACTAGGAAGTGGCATGATCAGGAAATGCTTTATTTGATGATGTGGTTTTAAGAGAATTATGAAGGATGCCAGGGTTTTTATGAGGCAGAGATGAAGTAGGAGTCATTCTAGGTATTGGTGACAACCAATGTAAAAGTGTGGAGGTGGTAGCTCCCTGTAATAAATTGACTCCTTTTAATTAAAACATTGTTGATAGTTATTAGTTCCTTATCACTATAGGACCATAAGAATGAGACACGGGACAGTTAAATTTTGATAAAAAAGGAACAATCATAGGATTGTTAATTGAGAACCGGAAGTGACCTTAGAGGCTGAGTCCAACTTCCTCATTTTACAGATGAAGAAAGAGTCCTAGCATGGTTGTTAGCTGCCCAGAGTTATACAGATAGTAACCCATTTTACAGGGGAGAAAACTGAGAGTGAGAGGTTATAGCTTTAAGTTTTACAAAAACATTTTAAATATATTATCTCATTTAATGAGTAAATTACTTGCTCAGGAAGCAAGTAATTCATTTGGTTCCTGTCTTTCTATAGAATTTATTTGAACTCAAATGATATCAGGTTCTAGTCCTGCCTAAGCTACCAACAATGAGGTATGTGAACTTGGTATGTTCCTTCTTCTTGAGCCTTAGTTTTTGAAGAGTTTGAAATTAGTTGTTTTCTAAGATTCCTCACAGAATAGGTATTCTTTAATTCTGTGACATACTCAGTGAATACTTGGCAAGAAAACTTAATAAAGTATGGTTGGATGCTAGCATTAGTTTGCCATAATTTTATTTTTTCCTATGTCTTAGTTTTAGGAAATTGATACAGCTTGAGTAGGAATGAGCCCCTTCTGATCTGTCAGAATTCTACGTTCATCTGTCAGTTTCCCCTGCAACTCAATGCAGGCTACTCCCAAAACTTGCAGTTTAAAAGGTGAATGATTCATGCCCACAAGCTCTGCGGTGACAATAGGGCCACATCCATCACTCTCTGTTACTGAGTTTCCTCATTCAGTCTTCCAAAGACTTTTCAAAATCCAAAGAAAATTGATGGTGGCCATTTCACCCATTCTTCATTTGTGGTTTACATTTTGACTCCTTTCTAGCTCAGACTATGTGGGGACTTAAATCCAGCTTGTTTCTTCCAAAGCTTTGTAGCCATACATCCTCTGTAGTAGCACCTGGAAAATGACTTCTTCACATCAGTAAGCCTACCTTACTTGTTAATTTAATTAGACTTCTTTTTTGGGTTTGCTGGCAATACTGAATACTTGCATTGGATGGAAAGGCATAACAGCAGTGTTTTTAGTGTCCAAATGCTTCCAGTATTTTTTCTTATCTCCTTGTTGGGCTAATTTTAAATTACATAGTGACCCATGCTTCTGAGGAGCTGCAAGTACAATGTAAGGACAAGTTGTTGATTTGCTGACTCTTTTTCTGTTGAGTTGAGCCTTTCCAAGGCTGGATAATGGTAAGATATTCACATAGCATCTGTTTGATCAACTGGCATGGTCACAAAAGAATCAGAGGGAGGATAGTTCATAGGGGTTCACTGAGGAGCTCTAAACTGGGCAACACTGATGCAGTCGATAAGCAGCATCACTGGTAAGTAGATGATTAGAGCCTGCAGCAGCCAGAGGTCCAGCGACTAATTATAAGCAGAGACAATACGCAGCCCATAAAGCAAAGAAGGAGTGAAGTAAACAAGACAAACCCTGAAAAGAGGGTCTACGATTGCCAACTAACTACATGTTTCATTGTGAATGATAACAACGACAAATCCCCTGAACCCGTAGGTCATATGAAAAATACTTTTTATTAACAGTCACACAACTAGGGAATGTTTGAAGATGAATTTGAATTCAAGTTCTCCTGACTCTAGGGCTAGTGCTCAGGTCACTATACCATCTAGTTGCCCCACTCACATCAAATTTCAGAGTCTCCAAGATATCCAACTTATATGTCACTTCTGAATTGCTTCTTGAACTGGTAGTCTCTGATTTCTTTTATCTGAGGTAAAGAGGGGGCAGAGAGAAAACTCAATGAATAAATTATTCAATAAATATTTATTAAATATTTACTATGTGCCAGATATTAACAATGTTGGTGATTCCAAGAAAGGCAACAATGTTGTCCCAAACAAGCAAAAATTGTATATACAAAATGTTTACCTCCCTAGATTCAGATCTAGATGCACATACATACACATATGTATTCACATATGTATATGTTGTGTATATATATACATGTATACACATATATGAAGGGAATCTCAGAGAGAAGACACTAGCAATGGTAGAGGAGTAGACTTCAAAAGGTAAGATTTAAGTCATAAATAGAGCAAGAGAGACCAGGAAGCGGAGGTAAAAAAAGGAAATCATTCTAGGCATAGGGGAAAACCATTCAAAAGGGATAGATTTGGGAGACAGAGTATTGTGGAACACAATTAAGATCAATGTCCTTGGAACATAGACTACATTGAAGGAAATAAAATATAAGAAAAGTAAAAAAGTAGGATGGGGTCAGATTGTGAAGTACTTTGAAAGTCAAAAAGACATTGATTGTGGAGGTAATAGAGAGTCCCTGGAATTTATTTGGGGCAAAAGGAATGACATGATGAGATCCATACTTTAGGAAATTTAAACAATTTCCATTTAAAATTATGCAAAATTGTAACTTCTAAATATATTTTAACTTCCAAATATTTTCTTAAAACAAAAGTTTTCTTTTCAGTAGCAATGTTCTTCCAGTGAGGTCCTAAGGTTACAAATCACAGAATGCCAGAATTTTCAAAGAATGAACCTTGGAGGGGTTACTGAAAGGGCAGTAGACAAATGTACTGTAGGCAGAAATGCACTGTTGTATCTTACCAAGAATGAATTGCCCTGAAGAAACAACAGTGAGATGAGCCAGAAGAAAGAAGTGAGCCTATTACATGAAAAGAATGAGGATAATACATGGATAGTCTGTTGCATCCCCTGGTATCTTCTCAATGATCTAGATCTAGGGGGAAATTCCTTACTTGTTGGGGGGCCATTTATGGAGCATCTATAGGAAAAATTAGACAAAAGTTAATTTGTATAAGGTGGAGTGGATGGATTGAAACCTGTATTACTGCAAGGAGGACCCAGATTGAAGAGGTAACAGATCTTTTGAAGTATTTAACATTGAATATCATAACAATTACTTTGTGCAGATATTTGCAAGGTTTATCATTGTGACTTGGGACTCCATAGAACTTAATCGGCATGATGACTAACTAATATTTTGCGAGAAGAGTTTTAGTTTATGTTCACAATAAACATGTTAAGTTAGGAAGAAAGACCTCTAAAATTTTCATATGGAAAAGGAAATAACACTTGCTTCTGAATTTCTTAGTCTTATCACAGTGCCTTCAACACAGAAATATTTGGCGAAAGACTGAAAGCAGGTTGAGTGAGTAAATGAATGAATGGATGATTTCTCATAGTAGGAGGACCTAGTACTTAAAAAGAATGGCAAGTAGTATCATAGTAGTAGCTATCATAGTAGCAAGGGTCATGATGGAGGGAAGAAGTCAGTTCACATAACCTTGAGGCACCTGAGGTGTGCAGCTGATACCATTTTTTTTCATGGTGACTCAAATAATGTCTGCTATGGTTTTCAGAGACTCTGAGGAAAAAATGATGATTGTTTCTGTGACCAGTGGTTACAAGAGTGCAATTCTGAAGTTAGGAATAATGAGGATTTGGGAATGGAACAGAAGGTTGCCACCCTTCTGGGTCCTGATACCAGCCTTCCATTTTACCTGATTTCTTAGATTTCTTTACTTTTTCTCATAGTATCTCTCCAAATTTTTAATATTCCAGGTTTTCCCCATTAGTACCTTTAATTCTTCAATGAGGTGACAGATGAGTGGTTTTTTCCGTCATATTTCTCTGTCTATGGTCTCATTCATGCAGGATTATTACTGATTAAATCACCTCTGAACAGGGAAAGGGAATCCTAAATTCAAGGCATTAAATATTTCAAATGGAAGTGTCAGTCTAATAGAAGTGAGGGGGCATTGAGAGAAAAGTCAATCCACAAGCATTTATTGGGCACATACTATGCTCTACGCCCTGTGCTAAGGACTGAGGCTTCAGAGAAAGGCAAGGCACACAATTCTGCTCTCAAGGTACTGATGTAACTCCCATTGGTGGAAGAAAGGGCAGAAGAAATGTCAGTGACATTCCAGAAGAACTAAACCTGTCATAGGCTTGACACAGTCTTAGGAACTAAGATTACAGAGATAAGAAGAAAATAAGTCCCTTTTAAGCTTTCAAGAAGCTTATATTTTATGGAGGGGGGTGGTACACAATGTAAAAAAATAAAAATATTCATGATAATTTGAGGACAAAGGAGGGCATTAAAAACTAGGAAAATGAATATACATACTGCACTTACCTGGGAAATACAGCCCAAATAACAGCTTCAGCCTGGCAATTTAGCCTGTTGGAGATAAAAAGCATTTTTGCTTGGATTAGTTAGATAATTATCTCCATCCTTAATTCATTTTGTATGTGCGTATACAAATGTGATCATTGCTGATTACAAAATAATTCTGATCTTCCTAGTATACCAGTCTAGTAAATGACTTCAAATAAATGGTCTATAAGTTAACACTTAATCACCAGTTATCTGATTGCCAAATCAGAAGCATGCACAAAAACACAGTAATTCAGAAGTCATGTATGTTATTTATTATAATCTAAAAACACATCCAATATTACTTGGATGTTAATGAAATATTAAGGCTATGAACTGAAATAGAGATAAACCCAGAAAGTGCTAAAGTTAAATTCCCAATGTAGTGTTGACTTATGTTCTTTGAATACTCCGTAAAACAAAGTAGATTGAGTCTTGTAAATTGTGTTCTCCAAAATGCTATGTGTGCTGTTATATAATAAGAATGAGTTAATATTTAATGAGAACATATTTTTATGCTCTAAACCTAATCTATAAAGTTGCCTTCCTGAGCTTCCTGCAGACACTTACCATTTTTTTTTCTTCAGAGAAAGAAGATGAAATGGAAGAAATTAAAATTATTATAGAGGTTGAGAACAAGGGAATTATTGATTTGAGATATACTTTTGTGGTGCTTTATTGAATTATAAATTCTTAGAGTACAACTTGGTAAAAAAAGCTATTGAATTTTTTTATCATTTAAAAACTTCTTATGATCTAGCTTATAGGTATGTCAAGTAAAGTAATTTTCCATCATAGCTCCATTATGCCACATTTTGGACTAGGCTTACAAAAAAAAAAAATCAGACTTAAAAATAGTTCCTTTTATTTTCCCTCCCAAAAAGGACATAGGAGAGTAAACTAACAAATCATTTGCTAAATATTTACTATGTGTTATGCAGTAGTAGATAAACAAATGCAAAAATGAGATTGTCCTTTATGTAAAGGAGCTTACATTCTAATAGCAGGAGAGTACATGTAGTTGAATGGTGGTTGTGGAGGGTAATTTCGATATGAGAGAAGAGGGAAGGAAGGGAAAAAGTATCTACTATGTATCAGATGCTGCTATGTGTTTTGCAAATATTATCTCATTTGATCATTAATTGGTTATTATCTCACTCCTTACAATAATCTTAGGAAGTAGGTGCTTTATTAAAATTCCCATTTTATAATTGAAAAAATTGAGAGAAGTGGAGATAAAGTGACTTGACTACTTAAGTTTCTGAAGCCAGATTTTAACTCAGGTCTTTTGGCTCTTGGGGAGTTATGGTACAAAAAGTTGATATATAAGGAATTCTACTGACATGCCCTTTCCAGAAGCAGTAATATTATTGAGTTGATTACTATATCCAGACCAAGAAATGAAAAGGAGTATAACTACAGAACAACTATCAATGTTGGATGCCATGTCAAGTATGGTCAATGAATGTAAATGAGTTGCATTTATGATCATAGAGCTAGGAAATGGCAAAGTTAGAATTGAAACCTGGGTTGTGGATTGAAAATTGGAATTCCAATCCACATAGAAATTCAAATCCAAAATATTGTACTATATACTAAAGGATATTAACAGGGATTGTGATTTTCCTTAAGCTCAGATATGACAATGTTCTTCTCTTACTCTATAAACTTCAATATGTCCCCATTACGTTAAGGATCAAATATAAACTCATTGTTTTGGTATTAAATTCCTTCATGGTATGTCCCCAAAATCCATCCTTCTACTCTCATCATATATTATTTCCTTCTCATCACTCTATGGTTTATTCAAATTGATATTTTTTCTGTCCTTTACTTGGCAGTCCACCTCCCCTCTCTGCACCTTTGCACTGTCAATCCCCCATATCCTGAATGTACTCTTGGCTTCACAGAATCCCCAACTTCATGATTGAGCTTAAACTTTACCCTCTATAGGATGCTTTTCCTGAACTCCCTTACTTGCTAATAAATACTCTTGTCCCTTAGCTTCCTTATACTTAACAACCTCAAATTTATTTTCTATATTTTTATTCTGCATATATTTATATATATTTTGTCTTTCCTCATACAGTTTAGCTTCTTGATGAGTTTCATTGTTTTGACAACTTCCCTCTCTGTCACCTATCTATAAACACTGAGGGGTAACTCTCAAGGAACAGGCAGGTGGTACATTGATTAAATCCAGAGTTGGAGCTGGATACAGGAAAGCTTAAGGTGAGATATGTCTCGAAACAGTAGCTGTGTGTCCCTGCACAAGACACTTCACCTCTTCTGCTTCAGTTTACTCAGATGTAAAGGGGCTAATACTAGCACCTACCTAGAAGACTTGCTCTAAAAGTCAGATGAAATCATATTTGGAAAGTGTTTAGTACATTACTGGTTCCCTCTCCATCCCCCTGATATCCAACCAGTTGTCTAGTACGTTTAATACTATTTTGTAGATTTACTGATTGAGCAACCATCTGTTTTTTAGGCCCAGGATCTCAAGAAGGAGGAGATCGATGGGAGAAGGCTGAAGTCATGAATTTTAAAGACTGAAACTATTCCATCAGCAGTGCTGCATCCATACTTTTGTTGTCCAGTTGTCTTCCATCATATATGACTCTTTGTGACCCCAACGTGGAGTTTTCTTGGCAAAGATGTTAGAGTGGTTTGCCACTTCCTACTCTAGCTTATTTTACAGATGAGGAAACTGAGACAAAAAGAGTTAAGTGACTTGCCCAGGGTCATATAGGTAATAAGTGTATATAGCCAAATTTGAACTCAGGAAGAAGAGCTTTCCTTCCTCCAGGCCTGACATTCTAACCACTATGCTACCTAATTTGATTCAGTCTGAGGAAGAGCACGTTGCACACTGTTGCATGAAGTATTACTAGTAGTATAATGGTGACTCCTATATCTTTGTGCTTTTGTTCCACTTTCAGAATGTGGGAGATGTTGGCAACAATCAATTTTTAAACTACTTAGCCTTACACTCAAGGCTCCCATTAAAGAGAATTTTAACCCTTTTTTCCTAGTCACCACTCCTTTACAATCCTTTATAACCTCTGCTTCTACATGCCTGTATGCAGGCTATCCACCATGCCTGGAATATACTCCTTTCTTAAAGATTAAACAGAGATACCATACTAGTGGCCTTCAAAACTTCCCAATGTGGCCAGAACCAGATTAAAATTCAATTGGAAGATGTTCAACAAAATAAAAAAAATTCAGTAAAACATGGATAATACAAATTTGTCATTTTCTAATTCAATATGCAACTTTCAGGATTGATTTTTTTTTGAATTTGACACCATTGGCCTAAAAGCACTGAAATGGTTCCAGTAAGGCATCTTCAAATAATCTTCCTTCAAGACTCCACTCAAGTTCTATCTCCCTATTGCCTTCTTTTCGAAATGGGATCTCCAGGAACGAGATTCAATTCCTGATCTCCTTAGCTGTTAATATCATTTCCCACAATTGCCTTCTTTTTTGTATTATCTGTAACATTTAATATCTTAAAATTGCATTAATATTTATAGAACTCAGCATTTTTATAAACTGTACTTACATGTGCAGCTATTATCTTTCATCCTTAGAATGGAAGCTCCTTCAGGACAGAAACTGTTTCATTGTTTTCTCTGTATCCCCACCACCTAGCATAGGGCCTGAAGCCTAGAAGAATTTTTTTTTAAATTTTATTTATTTATTTAATATTTTACATTCATTTTCACAAATATTTGGGTTCCAAATTTTCTCCCCTTTTATCCCCTCCCCCCACCCCAATACCCCAAGCAATCTAATTTTCCCTATCTCCAATCTGCCCTCTCTTCTGCCATCCCTCGCTTCTCTTGTCTCCATCTTCTCTTTTCTCCTGTAGGGCCAGATGACTTTCTATTCCTCATTAACTGTATGTCTTCTTTCCTAGTTGCAACAACAATACTAAACAGTTGTTCCTAAAACTTTGAATTCCAAATTCACCCCATCCCTCCCTCCCCACCCATTCCCTTTGGGAAGGCAGGCAATTCAATATAGGCCATATCTGTGTAGTTTTGCAAATGACCTCCCTGATAGTCGTGTTGTGTAAGACTAACTGGATTACCATCCCTCCTAACCTGCCCCTCATTGTTTCTCTTCTGTCTCTTGATCCTGTCCCCTCCCCAAGTGTTGACTTCAAATTGCTCCCTCCTCCCTTTGCCCTCCCCTCCATCATCCTCCCCTTGCAATATCTCCTTCTCCCCCACTTTCTTATACTGCAGGATAGGTTTTCATACCAAAATGAGTGTGCATTTCACTCCTTCGTTTAGTCAAATGTGATGAGGGTAAACTTCTTGTTTTTTTTTTTTTTTCTCAACTCTCCTCTTTATCCCTCCAATAAGAAAAACTCCTACCTTCCTCTTAAATGACACATAGTTACCCCCTTCCCTTTCCCTCTCTTTCCTCCCCCTACATTTCTCTCTCACCATTCACCTTAGTTTCTTTTAAGGTATGGTCCCATCCTATTCAATTCAATCTGTGCTCTCTATCTCTTTATGTGTGTGCATGTGTGTATGTGTGCGCATGCGTGTACATGTGTATGTGTGGTCCCACCAACTACCCAGATACTGAAAAGTTTTAAGAGTTACAAATATTGTCTTTCCCCTGTATGAATGTAAACAGTTCACTTCTGGTAAGTCCCTTAAGACTTCTCTTTGCTGTTTACTTTTTCATGCTTCTTCTCATTCTTGTGTTTGAAAGTCAAATTTTCTTTTCAGCTCTGGTCTTTTCATTAAGAATGATTGAAAGTCCTCTGTTTCATTGAAAGACCATATTTTCCCTTGAAGTATTATACTCAGTTTAGCTGGGTAGGTGATTCTTGGTTTGAGTCCTAGTTCCTTTGCCTTCTGGAATATCCTATTCCACGCCCTTCGATCCCTTAATGTAGAAGCTGCTAGATCTTGGGTTATCCTGATTGTATTTCCACAGTACTGGAATTGTTTCTTTCTCGCTGCTTGCAAGATTTTCTCCTTGAGCTGGGAGTTCTGGAATTTGGCCACAATGTTCCTAGGAGTTTCACTTTTTGGATCTCTTTCAGGCGGTGATCGACGGATTCTTTCAATACTTATTTTGCCCTCTGGTTCTAGAATCTCAGGACAGTTTTCCTTGATAATTTCATGAAAGATGATGTCTAGACTCTTTTTTTTGATCATGGCTTTCAGGTAGTCCCACAATTTTTAAATTGTCTCTCCTGGATCTATTTTCCAGGTCAGTTGTTTTTCCCATGAGATATTTCACATTCTCTTCCATTTTTTCATTCTTTTGGTTTTGTTTGGTGATTTCTTGGTTTCTCATAAAGTCATTAGACTCCATCTGTTCCATTCTAATTTTGAGAGAACTATTAAATTCAGTGAGCTTTTGAGCCTGTTTTTCCATTTGGCTCATTCTGCTTTTGAAAGCATTCTTCTCCTCATTGGCTTTTTGAACCTCCTTTACCAATTGAGAGAGCCTATTTTTCAAGGTGTCAATTTCCTCAGCATTTTTTTGGGTCTCCTTTACCAAGGTATTGACCCGTTTTTCATACTTTTGTTGCATCTTTGACATTTCTCTTCCCAGTTTTTCCTCCACCTGTCTAACTTGCTTTTCAAAATCCTTTTTGAGCTCTTCCAGGGCCTGAGCCCACCCACCACCCCCCTCGGGTGTCTGGGGTACTGAGGCCCCGCCCTCCACGTCTTTCCCTGATGGCAAGGATACGTCCTCATCATCAGATCCGAAGGTCGGGATCATTTGCATTTGTTGGAAAAAACTCTCTAAAGTCTTATTTTTCTTCCCTTTTCTAGGCATTTTCCCAGCCAGTTACTTGACTTCTGAGATTCCTTTCCACCCTCGCCTGGATCTGCCCAGCTAGTGCTTGGCCTCTGAGATTTAAATGGGCTTTCCTCCTGCCAGCTGTCAATCAGTGAGCTTTAGTTCAGGTGCTGGGGTGGGGGTAGGGCCGCCTCTCAGGCTCAGATCCCTCAGGGGCTTTATGTAGAGACTTTCAGGAATGGAGCGGGTGGGGGTGGGGTGAGTGGCCCGCCTCCCAGGCTCAGTTCCCTTGGGGGCTTTAAGCAGAAGCCTTCAGTAATAGAGCGGGGTGGGTGCAGGGCCGTCTCACAGGCTCAGCTCCCTCAGGTTTTATGCAGGAATCTTCCGTAATGAAGATCCTGCCTGCTGCTGGGGGATTCCTGAGTCCCGGTCTGCTGCCGCCTCAGCCGCCGCCCACACCTCTGCCTCCGCCGCTTCCTGCCCCCGTCCCTGCCGTTGCCGCTTCCTCCCGAGGGGGCCCGAGTCACGGAGACGCCCTGCTCCCCCTCTCCTCCAGCCTGGCCTTCTCTCTCACTGACCTGTAGCTTCTGTGGGCGGAGGGACTTTCCCGGCTGCCGGAGCTTCCGTCTCTGAAGCCTGCTCGGATCAGCTTCTCTGGGGCCATGGCCAGGGCAGCGCTGGGGGTGGGGTCCACTTTCCGTGGTGCGAGGGACCCTGGGGACGGGTCTCCAGGGCTCCCTGGAACGGAAATCTCTTCCACTCCGTTTCTGCACACCTTGTATTGACCCAGAAGTTATGAGGGACTCTTTTTACATTAATTCTATGGGCTTTGGTTTTGGAGCTCGTAAATGTGCGTCCTTCTACTCCGCCATCTTGGCTCCGCCCCTCAAGAATTTTTAATAAATGGTAGCTATAGGGTAGAAGGAATTAAAATAGGGAGAAATGTGGAATAATCCAGCCACAGGGTTCTAATCAAAATTTCCTAAATTCCCTCTTGCAGTGAATAATTTTGTTTGCTTGCAGCTAAGAAGAGTTGGAGAAGCCCCCTCTCTCAGGTGAAAGTTATTTCTCCTGCCTCAAATTTTCTTGAGGTATTTCTTATGGCTGTCTCCTTCACCCATATTACATTCCTTTTGTTGTTCAGTTATTTCAGTTGTATCTGACTCTTTGTGACCCCATTTGGGGTTTTCTTACCTAAGATACTGGAGTGGTTTACCATTTTCTTCTTTAGCTCATTTTACATATGAGGAAACTGAGGCAAACAGGGTTAAGTGAGATGCCCAAGGTCACACAGGTAGTGAGTGTTTGAGGCCAGATTTGAGTTGAGGCAGATGAGTTTTCCTCACTTCAGGTCTAGCACTCTAACCACTGAGACACCTATCTGCCTCACAACACGTTCTACTTTGTATTATATTTTTCAAAAGATCGTAAATACAGGGCTAGAAGAAATCTCTGATGCCAGCTAGTACAACTGTAAGATTTCACTCATGAGGAACTTGAGACTCAGGGAAGCCAAATAACTTGCTTAAAATCACATGAGTAATAAGTGCCAGATTTAATACTTAAAGTATAGGTTGTCTGATGTAGCAATGTTTTTTTTTTTTTTTCCTGTATTTCTCTTGCCCTATGGCTAACAAAGTCAGACCCCTCCTATTCTTATTGATCTTATCTTATCAAGCCACACCTTTCTTTGGAGGAAATTCCTTTTCCTGTCTACCAGTCCTCCTACTCTTATTTCTATCTTCATTATCCCTCTCTGAAGTTTATCTTCTAGAAATACATTTGCAATATTAACAAATGCCTCTGCATCATGAAACACTTTCTCTTCCATACTTATTTATCCTTTGAAACTAACTGAAATTTTTTGCTTCTTATTAAAGAGCTAAGAAGAATTGCCATTCTTTGTAATTCTAACTGATACTGCTATAGGCTTTCTCTGTCCCCTTTGATTCAATAACATATAGGAGACACATTAGATTGTCAGAAGATCTGAGTGCTGCTTCTACCTCAGACACTTACCTGCCCAGTGACTCAGAGCAACATTTAACCTTTTCCAGCCTCAGTTTCCTTCCTCATCTGTATAATGGAGGAAATTGTAGCAACCCCCTCACAGGGTTGTTGTGAGGGTTAAATTACATATACACACACACACATACATATATAATGAACACATGCATATTACACACACAGATGTGTATATGTATCTATATGTCTACATATCTCTATCTATCTATCTATCTATCTATCTATCTATCTATCTATCTATTAGAAAGCATGATTCTTTCCTCTTTTCCACCCTTCTCTCCACCTGGGGAAAAAAAATCCCTTTGCAACAAATATGTATAGTCAAGTAAAACAAATTCCCATTTTAAGCATATATAAAGATGTATTTTTCACTCTGGATATCTAGTCCATCATCTCTCTGTCAGGAAGTGACAGTATTCTAAATCATTAATATTCTAGAATCATGGATGATAATTGCATTGACCACAGTTCTTAAGTCCTTCACAACTGTTAACTTTTACAATGCTGTTGTTATAGTATGAGTCCTTCTGATTCTGTTCATTTCATTTAGCATTAATTCAAAGTAAATTTCAAGTGATACTCCCTGTCCTCCAAAAGTTCCTTCTTTATATAGACATTTAAATATAGCCACAGATTATGTGGAATATGTTCCATCTCACCATTGTTCCTTTTTAATTTTATTTATTTTTAGTTTTCAACATTCATTTCCATATGATTTTGAGCTCCAAATTTTCCCCTGTATCTCCTCTTCCCCCACCCAAAGACACCATGTATTCTGATTATTCCTTCCCCCTATCTTCCCTCCCTTCTAGCACACCCCTCTCTTCCCTTATTCCCATCTCCTTTATTTTCTTGTAGGGCAAGATACATTTCTATAACCCATTACCTGTATTTCTTATTTCCCAGACATATGTAAAAATAATTTTTAACATTTGTTTTTAAAACTTTGAGTTCCAACTACTCTCCCTTCCTCCCTTCCCACTGATTCCCACTAAGCAAGCAATTCAGTATAGGTTATACATGCATAGTTATGCTAAAGACTTCCATAAAAGTCATGTTGTGAAAGACTAACTATATTTCCCTCCATCCTATCTGGTTCCCCATTTATTCTATTCTCTCTTTTGACCTTGCACCTCCCTAAAAATGTTTACTTCTAATTGTTCCCTCCTCCCATTTGCCTTCACTTCTATCATCCCCCTCCCACACCTCACTTATTTCTTTCTCCCCTACTTTCCTGTAGTGTAAGATAGATTTTCATACCAAATTGAGTGTGCATGTTATTCCCTCCTTAAGCCAAATATGATGAGAGTAATGTTCACTTTTCCCCTCTCACCTCCCCCTTTTCCCCTCCCTTGAATAAGCTTGTTCTTGCCACTTTCTTGAGAGATAATTTACGCCATTTCATTTCTCCCTTTCTCTTCCCGATATATATTCCTCTCTCACCCCTTTTGATATCATCCCCTCCTGTTGAAGTCACCCTGCACCCTCTGTCTCTATGTATGTAATCCCTACAACTACCCAAATACTGAGAAAAATTTCAAGAGTTACAAATGTTATCTTTCCATTTAGGAATGTAGATAGTTCAACTTTAGTAAATCTCATATGATTTCTCTTTCCTGTTTTCTTTTTCATGCTTCTCTTGATTTTTGTGTTTGAAAGTCAAATTTTCTATTCAACTCTAGTCTTTTCATCAAGAATGCTTGAAAGTGGGTGGGGTGGAGTCAAGATGGCAGAGTAGGAAGATGCACATACACACATACACTAGCTCCTCCCCCACAGCCCATAAAATACCTGTAATGAAAGACTTTCAACAAATTCAAGAGCAGCAGAAGACACAGAACAACAAAGTGGAGCAGATTTCTAGCCCAGGGTGACCTGAAAGTCTTATGGAAATGTCTGTTGCACTGCATGCAGAGCAGAGTCCAGCCCAGCCTTGGCCACATGGCACTCTGACAAGCAGAAGCAGGACTGAACAGGTTTCAGGGACAGAATCCCCAGCAGCAGCACAGATCCCTCAACCACAGGCACCAAAGTTCAGTGACAGGGTTTTTCATTTGGCCAAAAAGGCTATGGGTGTCCCTATAGCTCCAATCTCAGGCAGCAGCAGAGGCAATAATGGACAGGGGCTCCCAAGACAAGCATCAGCCTGCATCCAGGCCTCATCATAAAGCCCCTTGAGAGAATTGGGCCCCACCCCCACCTAACCCTCCCTGAGGAATTGAGCAGCTCATCAAAATCTCAGCTCCTAGTGCTGGCTTGGCAGAACTGGAGGCAAGGTGATTGTGGAGAGTAAACTCTGCTACTCACAGATTCTGGGCACAAAAATCTCTTGTTTCTCCTAGACCAGTGTACAGGCTTGATTGTACCACCTTGGAGGAACTGAGATCTTACAGATCCCCAGGGTATACCCTACTCTTGACAAAGGACCCAAAAGTCAAGTAATTGGTTGGAAAAATGCCCAAAAAAGGAGGAAAAAGTAAGACTGTAGAAAGTTACTTTCTTGGTGAACAGATATCTCCTCCCACCCTTTTGGATGAGGAAGAACAATGCTTACCATCAGGGAAAGACATAAAAGTCAAGACTTCTATATCCTAAACATCCAAAATAAATATTCAATGGTCTCAGGCCATGGAAGAGCTCAAAAAGGATTGAAAATCAAGTAAGAGAGGTGGAGGAAAAATTGGGAAGAGAAATGAGAGAGATGCAAGAAAAATATGAAAAGCAGGTCAGCAACTTTCTAAAGAAGACCCAAAAAAATGCAGAAGAAAATAATACCTTTAAAAATAGGCCAACTCAATTGACAAAAGAGGTTCAAAAAGCCATTGAAGAGAAGAATGCTTTAAAAAGCAGAATTAGCCAAATGGAAAAGGAGGTCCAAAAGCTCACTGAAGAAAATACTTCTTTCAAAATTAGAATGGAACAGATGGAGGCTAATGACTTTCTGAGAAACCAAGAAATCACGAAACAAAATCAAAAGAATGAAAAAATGGAACATAATGTGAAGTATCTCTTGGAAAAACAACTGACCTGGAAAATAGATCCAGGAGAGACAATTTAAAAATTCTAGGACTACCTGAAAGCCATGATCAAAAAAAGAGCCTAGACATCATCTTCCATGAAATTATCGAGGAAAACTGCCCTGATATTCTACAACCAGAGGGCAAAATAAATATTGAAAGAATCCACTGATCACTTCCTGGAAGAGAACCAAAAAAAGAAACTCCTAGAAACATTGTAGCCAAATTCCAGAGTTTCCAGGTCAAGGAGAAAATATTGCAAGCAGATAGAAAGAAACAATTTGAATGTTGTGGAATCAATCAGGATGACACAAGCTCCAGCAGCTTCTACATTAAGGGATCAAAGGGAGTGAAATATCATATTCTGGAAGTCAAAGAAACTAGCACTAAAACCAAGAATAACCTACCCAGCAAATCTGAGTATAATACTTCAGGGGAAAAATTGGTCTTTTACTGAAATAGAGGACTTTCAAGCATTCTTGGTGAAAAGATCAGAGCTGAAAAAAAAATTTGACTTTCAAACACAAGAATCAAGAGAAGCATGAAAATTTAAGCAGGAAAGAGAAATTATAAGGGACTTAGTAAAGTTGAACTCTTTACATTCCTACATGGAAAGACAATATTTACAACTCTTGAAACTTTTTTCAGTATCTGAGTAATTGGTGGGATTATAGACACACACACACACACACACAGAACACAGGGTGAGCTGAATAGGAAGGGATCATATCTAAAAAAATTAAATTAAGGGATGAGAGAGGAATATATGGGAAGGAGAAAGGGAGAAATGGAATGGGATAAATTATCTCTCATAAAGGAGGCAAGAAAAAGACTTTTCAATTGTGGGAAAAGGGGGGGTAATTAGAATGCTCAGCATTTTGAGGTGGGGGGAGGAGAGAGATGGGAAGAAAATTTGGAACTCAAAATTTTGTGGAAATGAATTTTGAAAACTTGAAATAATTAAATAAATTTAAATTTAAAAAATATTAAAAAAATAAATAAAATTAAAAAAAAAGCTTGAAACTCCTCTATTTCACTGAATGACCTCTTTTCTCCCATGATGTATTATACCCAATTTTACTGGGTAGAAGATTCTTGATTTTAATCCTAGCTCCTTTCACTTTTGGAATATCATATTCCAAGCCCTTTGATTCCTTACGGTAGAAGCTGCAAGATAGTGTGTTATCCTGATTGTATTTCCACAATACTCTAATTGTTTCTTTCTGACTGCTTGCAATATTTTCTCCTTGACCTGAGAACTCTGAAATTTGACTACATCATTCCTAGGCGTTTTTCTTTTGGGAGCTCTTTCAGGAGGTTATTGGTGGATTATTTTAATATTTATTTTACCCTCTGTTCTAGAATATCAGGGCAGCTTTCCTTGAAAACTCTCATGAAAGATGATGTTTAGGCTCTTTTCTGATCATGGTTTTCAGTGGTTTGATCCCCCACATTCTGTGGGTCTAAAGCTCCAGAAACAGTGACAGCAGGTGCCCCTGCTGCTGTGGCTGCCTTGAACTCCTCCTCCTCTCCTCACCCTGCCACCCTAGGGATGGGGCCAGACCACTCTATTCTCCTGCACTGGTCCCACAGGCTTTTTCCACTGACCTTCCAATTTATCCTCAGTGTTTTAGTCTTGAAGCCTGGAAACCAACACAGGTGTGAAAGTTTCAGTCTTCCCAAGGCCTGCTAAGGCACTGTCTGTGCACTAGCAGCCTAAGCTGGACTGAGCTCTGCCCCCAGTGTGGTGTGATAGACACTTCCCAACGACCTTCCAGGTTGTCTTGAGCTGGAGATTTACTTCACTCTGTCGTTCTGTGGGTTCTGCAGCTTCAGAATTTGTTTACAGCCTGTTTTACAGGTATTTGGCTGGGCTTGAGGGCAGCACTCCAGAAAGACTATGCTGTTACTCTGCCATTTTGGCTTTGCCCTCTGTTCTTTTTTTTTTTTTACCAGAGTATCTTTCCCCCTTCCTTCTTTTAAGATTAAAGCATAACAAAAATCGCAGTATTTCCATATTCTTTTGCTATATTTATCATGCGTACTAATATAACAGTTCTCAAGGGATGCTTGTATCATTCCTCAATTATTCATTAGAATGTAAACATTTTGTCCTTATCCTTATGTAGTCTTTTAAAAATGTTGTTCACTTGTATTAATCTTTTCCATGTTTCTTTTTATGTCCATGTTTGTATTCAAGAATTTCTATATGCCCATGATCTTTATATCAGGAGTGTTTGAAAATCCTCTATTTTATTAAATGTTTATTTTTTAACTTGTATGATCATACTTAATATTTTCAGGTAAATTTTTTGTAAGTTTATGTATTTTTCCCTTTTGAATGTCATATTCATATTATCTGCTCCCTTCATAGTGTTACTTCTAAATATTTTGAATCCTGCATGTAGTTCATTGACATTTGGATTCTTTTTTCATGCTGCTTGCAGTAATTTTTATTTGACCCAGAATCTCTGGAATTTGTTTATGACATTCTTGGTAATTTTAGTTTTGTAATTTTCTTTAAGGAAGTAATGGAAGAGTTTATTTTCACAATGCCTTCTGGATGCAAGAGATCTAGATGATTTTCTTTTGTGATTTCTTGAACTAAGGTAACCAAACTAAATTTTTTTTTATTTATATCTTTCAGATATCCCAATGATTCTTAAATGATCTCTTTTGTAGATCCTTAAAAAAAATTGAGACATCTTAGATTTTCTTTTATTTTTAAAACTCTTTACTTTGTTTTAATATTTCTTG
The DNA here is from genome assembly GCA_023548195.1 of Bettongia penicillata ogilbyi. NCBI lineage: Eukaryota > Metazoa > Chordata > Mammalia > Diprotodontia > Potoroidae > Bettongia > Bettongia penicillata. Next base: position 2,069,751 of record JAJHZJ010000126.1, on the reverse strand, counting down.
TTGTCTTATTGAATTAACTTCTATTTGATCCATTCTAATTTTCAAAGAATGCTTTACTTGACTAAAATTTTCTACCTTAGTCTAGACTTTTGGTTCTCTTTCCAAGTCTTTTTTCTAAAACTCTCATGCTTTTCTAATTCTTTTCTGATTTTGTCTTTTTATTTATATAATTTCAAACTTATTTTTTAAAAAAATCTTGTGTAATTTCTTCTGGGAATTCTAATTGATGACTTGATAAAGTTTTTTTTTTTCTTTGAGGCTTTACTTGTAGGTGACTAGAGTTATTTTCTTTTGGGTTCTTTTATTTAATATTCCTGACCCCATAGCAACATTTTTTCTTGCGGTTGTTTAGTCATTTTTCCAGCAATTTCCACTGGGTAAGACAAAAATTGTTGGCCTACCTGGGATCTCTGCTGGCTAAATCTGTAATCCTTGCCTTTTGATAGATGTCCTGAATCTTATATATTTTCTGGACAAGTCTGCACATTGAACTTCTGACACTGAGTTCACAGTTCTGGGAGTCTGGGGTAAGTGGAATTGAGTCTATGACCATCTTTGGGTGTCCTGTGATGCTGGCCTACCTTGGAATACTGGGTACAGAGTCTGAGATCACAAATCAAACCTGTTTTCCATTTCTTGCTCTGGTCAGTTGCTTGTAGATTAAATTTGTGATCTTAGATTTGAAAAATGAATTGGTAATTCTTACTTATTTCTTTTTAATTTTTAACCTTTTGTTTTTAAACTTTTAAACTTTTTTTTTCTTATTTCTGTTTACTGCTGGTCCCTCCATTCTTCTTTGATAATTGTTAAATTAGTTGGAGGGGGTGGTGGTGAGAACTGATACCATTTCCTTCTACTCTGAAATCTTAGATCAAATACATTAATACATCAGTTAAATATGTATACTATGTTTTATACATGTAAATTATTTTGGAAGCCTTGAATTGATATGTAAATGATAGCTACTAGTATTAGCATCACCATTACCACATTATGAAAAATAATGATGATGATGACGATAATGTTAACTTTTCCTCTTTTGAAGTTCATCCCATTTTATACTATTGCTCTGTCCAGGTTCTTAACTATGCCATCTTTTGAGTTTAAACACACCACACTACTTTTCTAAATAACTTCAGCACCTTGTTTAAAGTTTTCTTCTATATTCCATTTCATAATATTGTTCTTGCTGACTTTAATATTCATTAGTACCACTTCAACTCCACCTCCAGCTATCCGCAGGGATATACTTCATCCATAATTACATATAATGATGATATTACTACTATGACTTCAATTACTGTTACTAATGTGACTAACACCATCTCTATGACTACTACTACTACTACTGACTATTCTCTTAAAGTCTAACCTATCATTAATGCTGTAGGGTGGAAGCCAAAGAATGTGAATACCGGCAAGGATGAAATAGAGGTAAGACCTTGTATGTCCTGTGAATGACATGATGCTTATATATAAAGGACTTGCAGGAATCGAATTGCTGGCCAGTTGGGGTCTGGAAATATCATTGATTAGACTAGCAAATTAAAAGAGCTTGTGAAGATATTTATAAAAATAATAAGAGACTACATTAATATTTTACTGTTATATACAATGGAAAATTTAAACATCAGGCTGCCCAATTAATGGCAATAAGAGAAGAAAGAGAAAAATGACTCTGGAAAATAAGACACATTAGAAATTTTAACTTCTTTTAATCATTAGTTAAGAACAAAACTTAAATAATTAAGGCAATAAAAAGGAGTCAAAGACAGTGCACATAACAAAATGCATAGATCAACATCAACTAAAAAAATTTTATTACAGAGGGTTGAGAAATAAAAAAATTCAGGATAAAATGAATACCCTGAAGAAAAAGCATGCTGAAAATTTCTGATATTTTATGCAGACAAGAGAAATCTAAAACAATGTAATTGGATTAAATGTGAAAATTAAAGTTTGAGCACAATTAATATGAGGAAGAGAAAACATTTATGTCAAGAGAGGTCACTGAAACTCTGGCCCCTTGGCAAAACTGGAAAAAGGAAGGCCAGTTAATACTCATAACTATTAGCACAATCACCTTATAGTGGCACTTTCCTACTCTCAGAAGTAAGACTTATCCTACCTTTCTTAACAGAATGAATCCCATAACTATTACGAAAGGTCAGAATGACCAACAGTCTCTTCAACATATGCTAATCATATGTGTATGTACTTTAAAAAATACTCACAATTTGTGTCACAAAATTGGAAATATATAAAAACACTATATTAGGTGGAATTAAAAAATATGTCATAAATCCTATTGATATAAAGAGTGCCTTATAATTGATTTATTAATTTTTGAGCAAGCTGCCTAAATGAATGAAAACATGTATATGTCCTTTGTTGACAGCTGAAAAACCTTTGACCAAGTTGTATCCTTATGGCTCACTTATGTATGATGAATAAATTAGACTCAACAATTGCAAGAAGGATAAAGCCTTTTATGTCCATATCAGAACATTTTCTCTTTAAAATATTCCACCAATATAATAATTTCAAGGATAATTGATATAAAATATTCCTTTTTTTCAGGGAGAGAATTTAAGTCCATTATGGTTCAGTCTAGCCTAAAATTTATTATCATCTCTCCTAAATCGATCTAAGTATGGATTCCAAATTGAAGGAGTTGAATCACTCAATACATATGTATGACATCAAAATAAATGGTTCCACTGGAAAAAAATTAAACATTTACATCTCATGAAATCTTTTTTTAATGATTTAAAAATACTAGACCAGAATCATTACAAAAAGATTTCATGAGATGTAAATATTTAATTTTTTTTTCCAGTGGAACCATTTATTTTGATGCCATACATTTGTTATATGATTTTTTCCATTTATTTTAGTTCGACTACATAGCATGACTATAGTGAAAATGTGCTCAATAGGAAAGTATATGTAGAACCTATACAAAATTGTATGCTGTCACGGGGAGGGAGGGGGGTAATGAGGGAAGGGTGGGGGGGGATAAAATCTTAACTTTAAGGAAATGATTGTAAAACATAAAAAAAATAAAATTAAAAATTGAAAAAATAAAAAATAAAAAAATAAAAATATTAGACTTAATAAATGTCAAATTCTTAATGTACCCCAAGGAAAGAAAGTGATTAAAGACTTATTACTCGAATTTGATAGTCACATAGAACCAATGGATAAAGTTGATACCTGCAAATATCATGTTCCGTTTAATGCAAGACAGATTAAGCACAAATATGTCAAATAGGAGGTTGCGGCTAAATACATTAAGCAATCCACTGGCATTCAGAAATCAAAACTGGAGGAAAACACATTTAAATTGATCAGCACCTACTCAATGCTAGTCTTACCAGTTATGTTTAGAATTGTAAAATTAACCATAATAGATTTGTAACATACCCTAACAAAAACCTTTAAAACAATGAAAAATGAAAAAAAAAAAGAGACAAGTCTCCATCTCCATAAGGCTGTTATAAAAAAAAAAAAACAACTAATAATTCTATTCACAAAAAAGGAAGAAGATCAACAGACATTCTTAGAACATATGAAAAATAGGTCCGAAACATGGAGAAATGCTTTTGGAATTGGTAGATATTACTTAATCTAGAAAAAAAATAATTGTTACATGCCATTAAATTTATCAAATGCATCCAGAAAAGCTTATTGTTGTATAGTGCCCCTAAATAACTTGATCCAAGAATGAAGTTAAAAGTCCTGCATAGGAGACATCCATATGAATTCATCTAACAATATTTTGAGAAATAATCATGAGCAAATGGCTATCATGCAGATTTGGTTGTGGGAAATGTGGGTTTTATGCTGGCAATTCAGGATGAGGTTGTTACCCTAGGAACCTATAGAAGGGATATCCATAAGAAGCCTAGATTTAATGATCAGTGTAAATTAGGTGAGGAAATAAAAAGAAGAGATAGTAGAATATATAACTATGTCTGTAAAAATTTTCACCTTTCAAATACCAAGCCTGACATGACCTAATGTCCAGAAGTATATATCAGAATCTCACTTTTAATAGTGATTGACCAATGACAAATCTTCACATATCACTTTTACAAAATTAACTTTTGTCCTGAATTTCTCACACATAATTTTGAATCATAAGAAAAAAACCTGAGACATTTTCTGTATATAAGGTGTATCCTCTGGCTCACTACCCAGAGCCAGGTCCCTACATCTGTCCTTCTGAAGAGTACACTCAAGGTTTTGGGAGTCTGTCTCTTTTCTAATGCTGTTGGCTTTAAGCCCCTCATGACTGAGTTCCTCATACTATTAACTAACAATGAGTAGCACCCCAGTTCCATTTTAACTCTTTAATTTCCAGTATCTTTTGCAAAAAGATATTTATTTTAAAGATATAGCAAAGATAATAAATACAGAAACATTTCCCTCTCCCCCTAACATCTTGCAGGGTTGCTATCCTCTATACCACTTCAGTTCCCAAGGAAAGTAGGCTCAAATTTAGTCTATTTTCCATATAATCTAGGTCCCATAAAGTTTACATCTACAAGTGGCATGACTACCAAATGGACATGGCCTGGGTCTAAGATGTCTTCGTTCCTCTCCAGTCTGTTCTGCTAACTTATCTATGCAGTACTTTCTCTACCATGACCCTTTATCTGGTACTTTCAGAGATACATGTTTTGCCATCATTAACCTCTTGAGCAACAGTCTCATATCATGAACTGCTTATTAGATATTTTTATATAAATATTCAATGTGTATCTCCAACCGAATGAGTCTAAAACAGAACTCATTATCTCCCCTTCCTTCATTCCAAAATTCTCTCTTTTCTAATGTTTCTTATTTCTGTCCAAAACATCAGTTATCATTCCAGTCATGCACGTTTGCAACCTCAGAGTCATCCTCAACTTACAATATTCTCTCCACACCCATATCCCAACAGTTATCCTAACAGTTACCATGTCTTTTACATTTTTAAACCATTTTTTACTATCTTACTTTTATACCACATGCCTTTCTCTCTTTTTATTTTCTTCCATGACCACCATACTAGCCCAGACTCCTATCACCACTTACTTGGACTACTACAATAGCTTCCTAATTGTTCTCTTTACTTCTAGTTTTTCGCCTTCCTCATTCATACTCCATTTGGTTACCAAAGTGATTCTAGTTCTTTTCTATTTGGCTCCAGCATGGCCATTTTAACTAAAAGAAAAAAACATCTAGCCAGGAGAGACTTATAGTATGGAGCTATCTGAGAATTCCAATTGATTAACTCAAGATAAGTAACTGGTTAGAAGTAAAAGAACTCTGACTGTAATTTAAGATAACCATTTACTAGACTAATTACTGTGTATTTATCAGACATATTTTTCCCATTTTGTTATCTTAAATATATAAAACAACTTCCTTCCCATTGACCTGCTATACATTTTACAAGCTTATCTTTGAAATGTAAATTTTAATCATATCTTTTTTTTCCTTGATGTAACTGGAAATTATATAAGCCTTAGAACTTTGTCTATTGCCCAGAGGTAATATAGAAACTTTCAGCCAGTGCTGAACATATATAATAAAGAATAGTTTCTAAAACACCTCTGCATATTGAGTAGTGTGATTGCCACTTTGGAGGACTGATTGGGTGATATTTATGTTTGTGTATTTTAATTCATTTCATTATTTCCTTATTTCAATATTCATATTCATAATGGAGAAAAAAGGCAAATTTCTTGCAAATAATATCTATAATTAGATTAAAAAAATCCCTCCACTATCCACACTCAAAAAAATAGTTCTCTTCTTCTGCACCCTGAATTTGAAACCCTATATGGTTCATCATTGATTCTCTATATGGTTGTTTAAAACAGTGGTATCAAATTCAAATTAGAACCCAAGCATCCCTTCAGGTTGTGTATTGATTTACAAAATCACATAGATTTATATGTTTCTTTTTTATTAATACATCAACACATTAAAATCAGATACAGATTGCATTTTAATCTACTCAGGTACAATGAGGAGTGTTGTGGGGCTTGCAGAGGTATTTGAAGTCTCTAATCTAAAATAACTTCCTCCTTTTATAGCTTATAAAAATGAGGGCAAGAGGTTAAATGATTTGCCTATATTTACATAGCTAGTTAATATCAAAAGATTTGTACACAGTCTTCTTGACTCCACTATAAATAACCTAACCATTATGTTATATGTGTTCAATAGCTGCCTCATCCCAATATGAGTGGGCCTGTTGCCCCTGATAAGTAGTTGTGATCAGAGATAGCAAACTTTTTTAAATTACAGGAAAAAAGGTAATGTTTATATGAAAAAACATTATTCAGAATTCTAAATTTGTTTTGCTGAAAAGATGTCCTTACCTAGAGTTACACAGCTAATCAAAAGTCCTATGATAGTCTAACATTTGCCTTACTCACCTATCCTGAAATGCCTTGTGAACAAGATAGATATATTTGGGCTCCATGACTTTATAGTCAGGGTCATCCAGAACTGATTGATTGACTAAAATATTGGTAGATAACTCTCCCATTGAAAATACCCTCTACCTCTACAGTGTCTTTTGTTTCCTCCCACAATCTCCATTTTAAGTAGGATGCCCAGGCCAGTCGTGTCTTCCTTTCTCTCTAAGCTGCATTCCTCTCTGGATTTTCTCTATGATGCTCTTGTTCTGGATACCTTAATTTCTTTTACCCCACTAACATTTCAGTTTCTTTTAATGTATTGTCTTCATCTATAAGAATGTAAGTTCCTTAAGAGAAAGAGTAGTCTTCATTGCTACTTGTACTTTAATTTCCAGTATACATAGTACCTGGCACAAAGTATATACTTTAAAAATATTTATTTGACTAGAATGCTGCAGGAATGTGTTCTTGACACTGTGATATTCAGCATTTTTATCTATAACTTGAGTATCCATTTCTTATTTCTACACTTTTCCCTTCCATCTATAGATAAAATCATTTGGAGGAAAATTATTGACATTTAGGAAAGCTATGTTATATAGCTGTATACTTTACTTCAAGTGTTATTGCAATTTGAAAAAAATAGCTATTATACATTGGAAGTGAAAATATATCCTATGGTTCATAGAAACAAAATCCAGAGATAGAGCCAAGAATTTTAGAAAGCAGTGTGGTAGAGGAAAACAGATGTAACTCAAACTTTTCTTCATCTGAACTGATCAAAAGAAGAAAAAATAAACATCGAGTTTGGTATAGAAATACATTTCATTCAATAGGGAAATGTGAGGGAAGATGGACAAAGGGGAGGAGGAATGAGAGGGGTAGTAGATTGTGGGAGGAATTAGTTCTAAGCAAAACAAATTCTAAGAATGTACAAAATTATTTATAGTTTCCTTCTGAGATGGTAAAGGAAAGGAATTTGAGAGGATATGCTTAAGGTGGGGAATAGATGAATGAGTTATGACACATAAATGTGATGGAATACTGTTGTGCTCAACTCTTATCAGCATAAAAACTGAACAGGATTAGGGGACAAATGATAAAATATGCCACTCAACTTCTAACAGAGAGGTGAAGCACACAGAAGAAAGAATAAGGCAAATTATTTTAGACATAGTCAATGTGAATATTTGTTTTGATTAACTATACACATTTTAATTGGTTTTGTTTTTCATGTATACTCAAAGTTGGGGTGAAGTTTGGAGAGGGAGGGTGGGAAAGCAGATCTTATCTGATCAGAACAAATAAAAGATTAAAAAATTCAAAATTTATACAGATAGGTAGATGACATGCTTTTCAAATGTGTAAATGAGACAAAACTGGGAGAACTACCTACCAGATGGCCTTAAAGTAGAGAGATTAAAATTCTTTCAGGAGAATAGAATAAGGGGCCAATTCAATAAGATTAAATTTAGTATGGATAAATGTGAAGTCTTATCAATCATTTCAGAATTAATTCATACATGTACAGAATGGCCGAACAACTGTTCAAGCAAAATAAAAAAAAGTTGCAGTTTTAATGGCCCACAATCTCAATATGATTCAACTTGAACAAGGCATCCCAAAGGGCTAATGCCTCTCTAGCTACATTAAGTCAAGTATATTATATTGAAAAAGGGAAATAACAGCTCGACTGCACTCTGCCTTTGTCAGAGAATATCTGGAATACTGTGCACATTTAACATTTGAAAAAAAATATCAAATTGGAAAAAGTTCAGAGAAAGACAGGTAGGATGGCAAATGGAGTAAAGGTCATGCCACTCATGCACTGGTTGAAGGAAATAAGGTTATTTTCACCTTGAGAAGATATGTGACATTGGTTAACTCACTTCAGGACCATGGACCTCAATTTCCTCATTTGTAAAATGAAGAGATTCTGTCAGATTATCTCCATTTTTTTTCCAGCTTTAGATCTATATATGATCCTAGACATAACAACTTTCTTTGGATATTTGAAATGCTGTCACATAGAGGAGATATCTGACTTCTTTTTTGTGTCCCCAAAGTTTTTCTCCAGGATACCAGATGGTATCTAAATGGCACAATAGAGAAGACCTGAGTTTAAATCTAGTCCTCAAATACTCACTATATAACCCTAGGCAAGTCACTTACCTTACTTCTGCCTCAGTTTCCTCAATTATTTAAAGAGGATAATAATAGTTCTTCAGTTGTGTCTGAATCTTTATGACCCCATGGACTATACTCTCCATGGGGTTTTCTTAGCAAAGATATTGAGATAGTTTGCCATTTCCTTTGCCAGTGAATTAAGGCAAACAGAGGTTAAGTGTCTTGTTCAGGGTCACACAGTTAATAAGTTTCTGAGACTGGATTTGAACTCAGAGAAATGAGTTTTCCAGGCTCCAGGCCCACTGCCTCATCCACTGAGCCATCTAATTACCTCAGTCTCCTCAGCTGTATGATGAGGATAATAATAATACATATCTGTAAAGTATTTAACACAATAGCTGGCAAATAGTAGGTACTTAAGTGTTTATTTGCCTCCCTTTCTGAAGTTTTAATACTCTAACTAATAAGAAATTTGAAAGAATTAATTTTCTTTCTGGCAATTAATAGTGATTTCTTATACTTGATAAGGATTTCAATTCTATTAGTCATATGACACAGTTTAACTTTTGAAAAACATTTCCCTGGCATCAGAAATAAGACTATATTATGTAAAACTGTATAATTCAGTTCTCCTAAATTTCAATACTTTTCATACAAATGTCATTTATAGATTGTGATAGGGACTAAATATCTAATTTTATTTATATAGGGAACTTTCAGATGAGGAAACTCTCTACTAATGCAGGTCTATACTATCTTGGAAACTTACATTCTCTGAACCCTGAGAAATGAAGCCATTTGCTTATAGTTACCCAGCCAATATAGATCAGGGTCAGGTTGGCTGCCACTAACTGATGTGAGTGAAGCTACTTCAACCTCATTCTTCATTTGCCTTTTGATAAGCTTGACAAGTAGAGTGTTGTGCTAATTCACCCAGAGCTATTTTTCCTGATGTTTTCATTTCAAAGTGTGTCTGAAGAAAAAGAAAAAGCTTTATTGTCATTTTCATCAACTGTGGGGAGTAGTGAGTGGGAGCTGTTTGCCAAAGAATAAAAAAGTATAGCTGATAGTAGTGAAGGAGTAAGAACCGTATGAAAGAGGTTATACACACACACACACACAAACACACACACATATATCATTCTTGTTAGAATCACATAAAGTTTAAACAAAGCAAGAGCAAGAAGAAAAGGCATATACATACTTTAAAAATTGAATATGTGAATTTTATAGAACTAGAGTTTATTGGGATCAGATGTTAAAAAAGACACTTGAGAAATGTTCAAGTTATTAAGTTGCCTGAGTGGCATACAGACAATTTATGGTTAGGTCAGTGAGGGAAATTATTGGTCAAGTACAAGTAATATTCAAGGGGGTGAAACTTAATGTAGCAAGAAATGCTAATAGCCATGAAGACATATATATATATATATATATATATATATATATATATATATATATATATATATATATATATATATATGTATGTATGTACCCCACACACCCTCACAGCCCTATCCCACAGTTCCCACATACATGATATGGCTGGTGAGTGGTACTGTCCAGAATGCCACTGGAGTGGCTGCCTTAACAAATAGTAGTGAATCACTGGAAGTGTTCAAGCAGGGGCTGAAACATGGTTTGCCAGGGATGTTCTAAAAGGGATTCCAATTCAGGTATGAACTGGGTAATAGATTGTTCAAAGATTTCTGAAATACCTTACAATTCATATAATCCTGGAAATAGTAGGAGTCATATGATTAGGACTTACCTCTCACTTTGTGAGATGATTTTTAATCAGTTCTGAAATATATTAGGTGTACATTGTGTCCCAGAGTCCCACTGGTAAGACTAGAGGCTACCTGAGAGAGAAAATAGAAAGTTTGACTCAGTGTAGCTGGATACCATCTGAAAAATCTATGTAATTTTTCTTTGTACAGGTTTAGAGTGATTTGTTTCCCTGCTTGCCTACTTTCCTAGACTTGAAAAGAAAAAGAAAAAGAAAAGATTTATTTACATGAAGATAATTCTTTGTACCACTATTGTGCCTATCTTTTGGGGCAGATAGATGATTTAAAAATTTAATTATATTTCCAGGATTCAATTGACAACTTAATAAATATTGAAAGCAGTTGGTATCAGTGAAATTGCATATATCTGTTTTAATACAATGAAAGGGCTGAATGCTTTTTTTTGTTTATAATTTTAATTTAAGCAATGTCAGTATGAAATATATCAAAGGACATCTGTTATTCCCTATAAATCTTGAAACATTTTCCTCATATATTAAAAGAGATTGACTTTGCTAAAATTCTTCAAGATCATGTGAATAAATGCTAGCTATTCTTTGATTAACCCCGTAATATTGAGGTTGTCGGATCTACCACAGGTAGCTAGTGAAATGGAGTTGCTAAAGCCTTTTTGTACTTTGTATTTTATATTGATTCATCTGTTTGCACATTGTTCTCCCCAAGTCTAATATACCCAGAAGGCAAAATTTATTTCATTTTCTCTTTGTATCCTTAGCACTTAACAAGGTGTTCTGTACAGAATAAGTACTTAAGAAAACTGATCATTGAATAAATGGATTACTGTATAGCAGATGACTTTTTTGTATGTTTTGTAGCTTTCAGTATGTATTGACTAACATTGGAATGACAATCATAACCATAATTCTTGGAAATTGTATCACAGGATTTATAAGGAGAGAGTAAGGTAACCCATGACTTCCTTATCTTAACTTCAATACATGTATTCAGCACCTACAAATTTCAGGGATTGTGTTGGGTGCTCCGGGAGGTAAACAGATGAAAACAAAATCTTTCTCTGAAAGAGCGTACAACTTAGTAAGAGAAGGGGAAAATGCAAATGCAGAACTATACAAAACAAATTAGAGTATGCAAATGCATAAGTTAATTACAAAATTCTATGACAGTTCAGGATAGGACACTTTTGACTGGGGTCATTAGGGGCATCATGCATCACATGAGTAGAATTTTATGAATGAAACTTAGGGTGATGAGTAGCACTAAGCCTCCTCACTTCTAATGGGGAGGAGAAACTTGCAGATGTGTTATCAAAGTTACTGTCAATTACCAAATCAAGGAAATTAAAAGACTGGGAGAGAGAAAATAGGTGGCTTCTAGCAACCACATACTGGTAAGCTTGGCAATGATCCCTGGAAAATATCTAGAAGGAATGATTAAACAGATGGCGTGTGGGCATTTAATAACAATGTCTGTCTTATTAGGAAAAAGTAGGGATTCAATGAGAGATTGTTGGACTTGAAATCAGAATCCAAATTCAAATCCTGTCTTTCTTTTTACTAGCTGTAATCATGGGCAAATCACTTGATCACTATGAGTCCTGGGCAATACTCTAAGATGCATGTATTAAGTTATAGGTAATTGGTGATTTTTGATATATAGATTCACTAAAAAGTCTTATCAAATCTCATTTCTTCTTTTTATTTAATCAATGTTTATCAGTTGATTCAAGATAATAAATAATTTTAATATTATTTATAATTACTAAATTCATGTTATGCATTATATTTTCTAAAGTTGTTTTCTCACAACAACCCTGTGAGGTAGATATAACAGCTATGGTTGTCACCCTTTTATGGACGAAAAAGTTGAAACTGAGAAAGGGAGAGCAATTACACGATTACATATCTAATAATTGGCAGTCAGCACTTAGAAGCAGTTTCTCTGATTTTGTTCCAACATAATTAGACTTCCTCTTTGTTCTTTAACCTAGAAACTCACCAACTGATGAGATTTAAAAAAACCAATTTAGACACACACACAAACACACGAACACACACACTAGTTTTCAACATTCACTTTTATAAGATTCTGAGTTCCATTTTTTTTCTCCCTTCCTCTCTCCCTCTCTCTCTTCTCAAGAGGGCAAGTAATCTGATACAGGCTATACATGTAAAATCATATTAAACATATTTCCACATCAGTCATGTTGTGAAGGAAGAATCAGAAGAACAGAAAAACCAGGAGAAATAAAAATAAAACAAAAAAAGAGAAAATAGTTTGCTTCATTAGTATTCAGACTCCATAGTTCTTTCTTTGGATGTGGATAGCATTTGCAATTATGAGTCTTTTGGAAATGTCCTTGATCATTGTATTGCTGAGAAAAGTTGTCTATCAAAACTTATCATCACACAATATTGATGTTACTGTGTACAATGTTCTCCTGGTTCTACTGTTTCCACTCAGCATCAGTTCATGTAAATCTCCCCAGGTTTCTCTAAAATTTGTCTGCTCTTCATTTCTTGTATTTCCTTTCATTCATGTACCACAACTTGTTCAGCCATTTCTCAGTTGATGGATTTCCCCTCAGTTTTCAAATGTTTTATACCATAAAAAGAGTTCCTGTAAATATTTTTGTACGTGTCCTTTTCTATTTTTTAAATGATCTCTTTGTGATAAATGTGTAGCAGTGGTATTGCTGGATCAAATGTTACACACATTTTAAAAGTCCTTTGGGCATAGTTCCACATTTCTCTCCAGAATAATTGAATCAGTTCACAACACTACCAATAATGCCTTAGTATTCCAATTTTCCCACATCTCCAACATGTATCACTTTCTTTTTTTCATATTAGCCAATTTGACAGGTGTGAGGTGGTATCTCAGAGTGGTTTTAATTTTCATTTCTCTAATCAATAGAGATTTAGAGCATTTTTTGTGTGACTATAGATTGCTTTAATTTCTTCAACTGAAAACTGCCTGTTTATATCCTTTGATCACTTATCAATTGGGTAATGCCTTATATTCTTATGAATTTGACTTAGTTCTCTATATGTTTTAGGAATGAGGCCTTTATGAGTATAAAGTTAATTATGTTAATGAGATTTAAAGGTATTCCCCACCCATTAATGGACCTGCCCATTAAAGGAAGTTTGATTAAGGGAGATTTGTTTTGTAGGAAGGCTCACACTTTTTGTTAATTTCTAATGAGGCACTGGTTATCAAGAGTTGTGATGACCTCTGGTTGGACTCTGAAAAGTGTATAAGTACGCTAAGGTAAGGTTTTGTTTTGAGGCTTACTCATTGGAAGTGTCTATTTCACTAGGTGAGACACTGGGTAGTGGTTAAGGAGCCTCCTGGCTTTGAAAACCAAGATGTTAGTGCTTCTCTCTTTGGCAACTATGTATATATGGTCAGACACTTGGATCTGTCTGTTTATCTGTGATATATGTATTGCTTATGGTCAGACAGTTGTAAGTGCAGTCTGTTGGTCTTTCTATGTGTAATTTCTGTTTGTATTTTCCCTGAAGTTCAGGGTGCTGACTTTTCCCCCTGAACTAAGTGAATGATATATGTGCTTGATTAGAGTAAATTGTTGACCCTTCACAAGTTGCTTTCCTTTTAGAAAAGCAGATCTAAGAATCTATACAGCAGGCCCTGCTGTGTATGCTGGGGTCCTTGCTGTTACAATCAGAGACACTGGCTCTAAAAATTGTTTCCCATTTTTCTGCTTCCCTTCTAATCTTGTTGCATTGGTTTTGTTTATACAAAACTTCTTTAATGTATCATAATCAAGATTACCCATTTTGCATGTCATAATGTTCTCTATCTCTTCTTTGGTCATAAAATCTTCCCTTTTCCATAGATATGACAGGTAAACTATTCCTTGCTCTCCATATTTGCTTTTTGTATCACCCTTTATGTCTAAATCATGCAACCATTTTGACCTTATCTTTGTATGTGATGTAAGATGTTGGTCAATGCCTATTTTCTGCCTTGCCATTTTCTAGTTTTCCCAACAGGTTTTGTAAACTAGTGAGTTCTTATCCCAGAAACTAGACTCTTTTGGTTTATTGAGCAGTAGGCTGCTGTAGTCACTTATTACTATGTCTTGTATTTCTAACCTAATTGACTGATCAACTGTTTTATTTCTTACCCAATACCAAATCATTCTGATGAATGCTGCTTTATAATATATTTTTAGATCTACTACAGCCTGGATACCTTCCTTTGCATTTTCAAAAATTAATTCCCTTGATATTCTTGACCTTTTGTTCTTCCATTTGAATTTTGTTATTTTTTCTAGCTCTATAAAATAAATTTTGGTAGTTTAATTGGTATGGCATTGAATAAGTAAATTAATTTAGGAAGAATTGTTATTTTATTACATTAGCTCAGCCTACCCATGAACAACTGATATTTTCCAATTATTTATACCTCACTTTATTTGTGTAAAAAAAGTTTTATAATTGTGTTTATATGGTTCCTGGTTTTGTTTTGGCAGGTAGATTCATAAATATTTTATATTGTCTGCAGTAATTTTAAATGGAATTTCTTTTTCTGTCTCTTGCTGCTGGGCTTTTCCAAATCTCATTTCTTTCTTTAAAATGATTATTGGGTTGGTAGTTGAGAGAATAAAATAAACATGGTGTATTATCCCTTGATTTTATTAAAACATTTGAGAACATTTCACTTGATATCCTGGTAAACAAATTGGTAAAATATGTGTTGGAAATTAATACTATTAGTGCCATATCAGTGTGGTGATAGCTATATTAATCAACCATTAAATAAGCATTCTCTAATTATCTTCTGTGTACCAGCTACAGTGCTAGATTTCGAGGAGACCTCAACATAAATGAAAAAACCTCAAGAAAAATGTCCTCAAGGAACTCACATTTTATTTTGGAATTTGCTATAATATTTAATATCAATACTGTGTCAAATTAGAGACTTCATGCCACATGACTGTGCTATGTAAAATGTTTTCATATATGATGTGCATGAAAACATTTAAAGCAAGCTCATTAAAATTTCAGATATTGCAAATCTTGGATGATAGCTTATATCATCAAGAATAAGGACTACCAAGTCTCTCAGATGTCCTTATACTAGGACCAAACTAAAAAGATTACATTTAATGGAATAAATGTAAAGTCCTTGCATTTAGTTGAAAATAAACATAAGTTGGGATTTCAAAGACACAGGGACACTTTTACCTGGCTTCTCAGTGTGCATTTAAAAAAATTGAGGGATTTAATTGACAAGCAAGTAAATATGGGTCAAAAGAATAATGTGACTGCTAAAATAGCTAATTCAACCTCATCTTAAATGAGTGACAGTGAATATCACAGAAAATAAAAGACTCTAGAATACTATGTTTTTCTGATTACTGTAAATGATATTGACTAATTAAAATGCAGCCAAGACATATTAATCAGGATAATGAGTCTTCTGTAATGATCTCATAGAACAATGGCTGAAAGAAATATGGATTTTTAGCCTAAAAAAGATTAAAGAAATACATAATGCCATCTCTTATGCTAAGAAAACAGTTACATAGAGGAAAGAGAAGAATTTTCTGAACTTCTTCAGAAGGTAGACTGAAAGTTAATGAACAAAAACTGTAGTGAGTCAAACTTTAATTCGTTAAAATAAAAATTGTTTCAAGAACATGGGCTATTCTGAAACAGAACAGTCTACCTGCAAAGTAATAAACTTCCTTCTATAGAGTGTAACAGATGATTAAAAAAATCTATTAGAGAATGTTTAAAAGAAATTACTCAATTGGGTAGAAGGTTGCCCTGAGAATTAGTCAAAATCTAAGAATCTATCTTATGCAATAATCATGTAGTACACTTAATATTTTAAGTCTTATTTTTAAATTCTATAGCAATTTAATCATGCCACTCTCTTCCCCCCTTCTCATCTAACTGTACATCTAAGTCTGTACTTCCAAGTCAATTGTCTGGATAAATAACTCGTATTGTCAGAGCAATAATAATTTTAAACAAATATAACAGAGAATAAAAATTAAGATTTTGGCAGCAATTGTGGCAACTCCTATTTGGCTTATTTAAAGAAATAAAGTTGGTGCAAAATATGGGCAATGAACCAAAGAACATATACAAAAGAGACTATCCCCATTTCCTTAGGAAGTTGGTAAACTGACACACTCATCATGTCTAAGAACATCTACCTTACTCTTTACCTCTAGCTTATCACCTATAAAGAAGTGAGAAGTATGCTTCAACATCTATCTTACTGTAACAGGATCTTGAATATACAACCAGATGGAGGGACTTTAGAGATTTTTTATTCCATTTTCCCCACCCCCATTTTATAGATGTAGAAACTGAGATCTAAAGTATTTAAGTGACTTGCCCATGAACTTACATACTTGTGGCAGAGCTAGGATTCAAAGAGAGATGTCATGACTCCAAGGTCAGTGCATTTAAGTTGACACTCTTCACTAGTGCCTCTTAACCAATGTAAGTCAAGCATCGCAATAAAAATTCCCAAAGAGCCTAGATACTGACTCAGTCAGCAAATGTATTATGTCCTTTTAAGCTAAGAGAGATAATGTTCCAGGGTAACATCAGATTAGGATATTAACTCATTTGTAAAATCTCACCAGAGTGAATGGTGCATTATTACAAAGAATATTGTGCTATGAACCAGTAGGAAGCAGTAGACAGAAAAACCTGTTTCCAGAAAGCTTTGCCTAGTTATAAGGCAGGTTGTCCTAAGGAAAAAAAAATAAGGGCAAAACAGGGAAGGGACAACAAATAGACAAAAAATGGGGAAAGATCTGTAAAGTTTTTTTTTTTCTGTTAATGAAATTGGATGCAATATATTTGTATTCTAACACTTGGATTTGGTATATATTGCATATGGAAGTAGAAGCATAACTAAAGAAAAAAAACAAATGCATGGAATAGCCAAATTGACCTATTATACACAGAAGAATTATATTTACAGAGATTTGATGATCTGGATTTCTTGTTTCATGTAGTTGTTTCATTTAGACTTTATTGCTATTTTTGTTTATACCTAGGATGAAGAAAGCTTGAAATGATAGACTGGTTCACACCCAATATATATTCTAAAAATGCATTTTTGTATTTATTTTTAACTTGTTCTTACCTCCATATTTTTAGGCCAATCACAATAAAACTCCATCTTTAATGAGGAACCTTCAAAATCCCATATACCACATATCACAAGTTCACCCTTGTCTGCATTCTCCAGTTTCACAGAGAGAATAATGCCTTCATGGAATATGAATTATAAAAGCACATCAGAGACAAAACAAAAGTGAGAGTTTGTATAAATGGAAAGTCAAATGTGAGTCTCTTTCTTATTTTTTTGGAGCATGACAAATAGAATAGTGTCATACAAAGAAGAAAGGAAAAATAACACCATTAAACATTTAGAATTATGGAGGTCTAAAGTTCTTCATAGAAACAGTGGAGTTGAACCATCTGTGGAGGAAGTGGCTTCTTTTTTTCTTCTTCCAAATTTATTAATTTATTTGCTTTCAGTTTACAAGAATCACTTCCAAAAATTCCAGATTTTCTCCCCCTCCCACTTCCCTCCCTCACCAAAATGACATGCAATCTTATATGGGTTCTACACATACATTCCTATTAAACACATTTTCACATGTCATGTTGCATAGAAGCATTAAAATGAATGGGATAAACAATGATAAAAACAAAACAAAACATAACAAAAGGGAGAATAGTCACTTCATTCTGAATTCCAACACCATAATGCTTTCTCTGGATGTGGATGGCATCTGAGTCCTTTGGAAATGTTTTAGGTCCTTACATTGCAGTGAAAGGCTAAGTCTATCAAAAACAGTCCTTTTACACTATGGCTATAACTGTGTATAATGTTCTCCTGGCTCTGCTCACTTCATTCATCATCAGTTCATAGAAGCCTTTCCAGATTTTTCTGAATTCTGCCTGTTTGTTATTTCTTATAGCCCAATAGAATTTCATTATATTTGTATACCACAACTTGTTCAGCCATTCCTCAGTTGATGGGAATCCCTTGACTTCTAGTTCTTGGCCACTACAAAAAGAACAATTATAAATATTTTGGTACATTTGGGTACTTTTTCCATTTTTATGATCTTTCTGGAATACAGTCCTAGAATTAATATTTCTGGGTCAAAGAGTATGCCCATTTTTATAGTCCTTTGTGCATAGTTCCATATTGCTCTCCGGAATGGTTGGATCAGCTCACAGCTCCACCAGCAATGAATTAGTGTTCCAACTCTTCCAATCTTCTCCAACATTTTTCATTTTCCTGTTTTGTCATGATAGCCAATCTGATAGGTATGAGACAGTACCTCAGAGTGGTATATTTGCATTTCTCTAATCAATAGTGATTAAGAGCATTTTTTCATTTGATTACAGATAGCTTTAATATCTTCCTCTGAAAACTTCCTGTTCACATCTTTTGACCATTTAAAATTTGACTCAGTTCTCTCTATATTTCAGAAATGAGGCTTTTATCACATAACTAGTTGTAAGAATTCTTTCTCAGTTTTCTACTTGCCTCCTAATCTTGGTTGCATTGGCTTTGTTTGTTCAAAAACTTTTCAAGTTGATGCAATCAAAGTTATCCATTTTGCATTTCATAATGTTATCTATTTCTTGTTTGGTCATAACTTCCTCTATTCTCCATAAATCTGACAAATAAACTATTTCTTACTCCCATAGTTTGTTTATAGTATCAGCCTTTTTACCTACATAATGTACTCATTGGGACTTTATTCTGGTATACAGTGTCAAGCATTGCTCTATGCCCAGTTTCTGCCACAGTAATTTCCAGTTGTTCCAGTAGTTTTTGTCAAACAGTGAGTTCTTATTCCAGAAGCTGAGGTACTTGGGTTTATCGAATAGTAGATTGCATTAGTCATTGGCTACTGTGTCTCATGTACCCAACATCTTCCATTGATCTACCCCTTTATTGCTTAGCCAGTACCAGATAGTTTTTGATAATTGCTGCTTTATAATACAATTTAAGATCTGGTATGGTTAGGCCATTTTCCCTAGAATTTCTTTTCATTAATTTCCTTGATACTCTGGACCTTTTGTACAGAGTATTTTCTCCTTGATCTGATAATTTTCGAATTTGGCAACAATATTCCTCGATATTTTGAAATTGGGATCTTATTCAGGAGGTGATCAGTGGATTCTTTTGATGATTATTTTATCTTCTAAAACCTCAGGGACTTTTCCTTGATTATTTCTTGGAAGATATTGTCCAGGCTGTTTTTTAAAATCATGGATTTCTGGTAGATCCAGAATTCTTAGATTGTCTCTCCTGGTTCTATTTTCTAGGGCAGTTGTTTTTCCAATCAGACATTTTAAATTTTATTCTATTTTTTCATGTTGTAGATTTTGTTTGGCTGACTCTTGATGCTTCATAGTCATTAGCTTCTACTTGTCCAGTTTTAATTTTTAGTGAATTCTTTTCTTCAATTAGCCTTTGTATCTACTTTTCTATTTGTCCAGTGGTTCCTTTAAAGGAGTTATTTCAGTTAGATTTTGTAGCTCCTTATCCATTTGGCCAATTTTTCTTTTTAAGGAGGTGTTCTATTCAGTGATTTTTTTTTATTTTGTCAATTGTATTTTAAAATCATTGTTCAATTTTTCTTCTACCTCTCTAATTTGGCTTTTAAAATTCTTCTTGAGCTCTTCTAAGAATGCTTTTTGGGCTTGAGACTAGTTAGAATTCCCTTTTGAGGTTTCAGATGTGTGTATAGTGTCAATGCTCTCCTCTTCTGAATTTGTACTTTGATCTTCCCTCTCACTATAAAAAGATTCTATGGTCTTTGTTTTTCTAATATGCTTCTTGCTTATGGTGATTGCTTTTTCCTGGCTTTTGAAGTGGATCTCTGCCTCTGAGGCACAGTGGGCTCTGTCCCAAGTTTCTTGTACGGGGAGCTATGGATCTGGCTACTGGCTTTCATACTGTGGCCTCTGGTTCTTTCAGCTAAAAGCTGCCTGATGCTGAGCTGACTGGTGTGTGCCCAGGCTGAGGCCAGGTGGAGTCTTTTGGAGTTTCCTTGATGTTACTCTGAAGCTCATAGTGCAAGATGTGGAGAAGGGGTGGTGTAGTTTATAGAGGTCTCCTTTTCTCCTAAGGCTGTTCTAGAACTCAGGTAGGCTCAGCAGCTGGCGAACACCTGATGTCTGCCCAATTTCCTTGGCTGTGCTAAGGCTTACCTCTGGTCCTGGTGTTGTTTCTTACTGATTTCACTACTCTGTGGCTCAGGAATCTCTTACTTTTCCTCTGAGGTGGCCCTTCTGGTTCTACACTGGTCTCCTTCATCCATAGCCACAGCCACAACAAATGGGACTGTTCTTGTTAATCTCCCCAGCCTTCTAAGCTAAAAGACTGCTGTACCCCTTCTGCTGACTCTGCTATTCCAGAATTTTTTCCTGGGAAAATATTCTCTGAGTTTTTTCAAGTTTTTTCAAGGGAGAGTGAGAGCATTTACAGTTTTTTCCACCATCTTGACCCCTAGAAAGCCAAGTAGGTGACTTTTAAACATTCAATCTGTGGATTGATAGTCGCAGGAGAAGCACCTGCTACTGCTATAGACCCCAGCCTTCTCTCCCACCCCTACCCAGCTCCACTTTACTCCAGTCTTGCATTGAGAGGTTTGAAAATGGTCTCTGCAGCTGATAACTCAGAGTGCACATGGCTGCTCCCATTCCACTATGGTGCCAGTGCTGCCTGCCTGCAAACTCTGTCCTCCTCCAGCCCTGTGTAACAGAACCTTCCCACTGACCTGTTGGGCAGCCCTTTTGAGCCTTGTTCTGTCTCCTAGTGGATTCTGCCTCTCTCAGATTTGTTCACATTCACTTTCTAGAGGTATGCAAAGGAATTTGTGGAAGAGCTCTGGTAAGTCTTTGCTTTTGCTCCTCCATCTTGGCTCCACCAATTTTCTAGATTTTTGAAGAGGCTAGCAAACTCTTAAGAAAAACTCAGACTTTTTTTCCCCCAAAAATATTTCAAATTTCTATTATCAAACTTCTATTTTTTGTTCTATATGATTAAGTTCAGATTTGCAGGATAGCTCTACCTGGGCTGCATACTGAGTCATTGTTCTTTGGAACGCATTGTTCAGTTCTATTTTTCTTTTACTAGTGGTTGCAAAATAGCCATGCATTGTTTGAATGCTCTTTTCTTTGTATTTGAAGATTTTTTTCCTCATACCTTACAGAATACTGTTTCACAACCAAATTGTAAATTTCACCACTATATATCTTGGAGTTTTTAGACTTGGATTTCTTTCTGAAAGCAATCTTTGAATCTTTTCAACTAGATTTCATTTCTATGTTCAGAAGTTCTAGGTGGTTCTCTTCTATTATTTTCATTATCATGCTAAATTTTTTTTTGGTCTTTTATGTCCATCTGGGAAACCTATGATCCTTAAATTGTCTGTACACATCCTGTTTTCTAAATCTATAATATGTGCTTGCATAGTAAACATATTTTCTTTTCTTTTTTTGTTTGGGTATTTTCATTCCCAATCTATTGCTCTCTTTTTTATTTCTTTGGGGAGGCTTGCCATCTCAAAATCAAGTTTGTTTGTTTTTTAAAATATATTTTTATTTATTTTGAAACTATTTCCTAATTACATGTAAAATTTTTGTAGCAATTATTTTAAAAAATTTTGAGTTCCAACATTCCTCCCTCCTCAAGATAAGTAATATAATGTCTATTATGCATGTGAAGTGCTACAAATTATATTTCTTTACTAGCCATACCATAAAAGAAAGTCAAAACATAAAACAAGAAAAATAAAGAAAGTAAAACGTGTGCTTCAAGCTGATCTTTTTTTTTCTATTTTACTCATAATTTTTACTAGGCAGGACACAAATTCTGCTTTGATAATTTCTATTTTTCTTATAAATCACTCAGGAAGAGCATGTTCCGGTTGCATATTCTCCTCAAAATCCACAGGGCCCTCTATCTGAAGTGTTGGATCACTTTTCTTTATTTTGTAATATTTATTCATAGATGCTTGAGCTTTTTAAAAAATAAAACTATGTCTAGAGGCCATATTTTCTTCTGTTGTTTAATTTTTTCCATTGTTTATGTTCTGTTTATGTTCAAGGTCTTTGAATTTTCATCTTTCCATAATCTTTTATACTTTCAGTCTTCCCTCTTCTCTTATGTTCTTTATCATTAATTTGTCTGAAAAAGGAAGATTATCACTTCCTTAATTGCCACTCTGATTATAGTTTCCTTGGGAGTTGGATCTCAAATGTTTCAGCCTCCTCTTATATTGGGCATTTCACAGTTTATCAGACTGTTTATGTCCAACAAGACTTTTGGTGGGTCAGAACTGTCACAGCTGGAAGATATGTTCTTTACCCCAGGTTTGGTAGAGTACTGCAAAGCCCCCTACACATATGATGTCCTGTCTTGGTGACCTGTCCCATTGCCTCTATTCCTCAGTTCTCTTGCCTTGTATCAGTAGTCCAGACAGTGTTTTCTCTGGCACTGGTAGTCCAAAGCTTTATAACACTGGTGCTCCTGAGAAAACTTCTATAACCTGGAACCAGTTCACTGGAAAGATGGAAGGGGACTGAGGTATGTGGGGAGGGGTGGTTAGTGTTGATATAAGCCTAAGTCATATATTTGGGTCTGCTAATGAAGTCTCATTTTTGGTGGAATGGGAGGTAGGGAAGAGGTATTGAGTAAACTCAGATTCAGTAAGAGTAATTTTTAGCCTTCATTCTAGGAGTTCTAGACTTTGAGCAAATTGAGGTTGCTTTATATTGGGTGCATAATTTCTGATTTGGAGAGATATGAGAGTTTATAAGGATTGGAGAAAATATGTAGTCTGCCATCTTGTTGCTCAAGTGACCCAGAAGTTTGTTCAGACCTTATTTTTGTAATCACATTATTGGATAAAATGTTCAGAGAACACAAGATATCAGTGTACGTATTAATAGTTGATTATGTCTGTTTTTTTTAAAGCAAAATGTTTGTTTAAAGGCTCTTCTCTGATTTCTTGAAACAACAGAAATCAGCTTGATGACTTCTAGTTATTATCATTATTGATTGAGCAAAAAACGTAAAGAAATATATCAGCCAAAAATATTTGCTACCATTGTTAAGCACATCTAGTGCACAAGTTACAATGAAGAGGAACTTCCTTTACAACATAACTTCTCCAGTCCTCTCTTGTTTTCAGATGATATTGTACTAGGAGAATCAAGCCCCATAACATTTCCAAAGCTCCTGAATATGAGCCATAATCACTCAAAAAAGATCAGTTTAAATATCGACCCAGGACAACAAACAAATGGATAAAAATGTCTTCCCAGACTTTGATATACAGCTGTATGAATAGACCATGGAAGTGGTCTGTTAGTACATGTATATTGGATAGAAACTTCAAATGGGCAACAAACTGAGCCTTCAATTGCAAGGGAGGAAAAAATATCTAGATTGCCTTTGGCAAACTTAAAATTGCTTTTTATATCCCCTAAAACAAAAGCCATTTTGTTTAATATCACTTATTATGGTAATGTTATGTGACTCTGAGACATGGAAAATTTCAGATTTCCCAAAGGGCAGTGGAAGGTTACATGGTAAGTATAAGTATGCTACAGCATATTATTAGTAAGAAGTTGTGCAGGAGAAGTATCAAAAAATATATCATCGATAAGATAAGGAGTGGAAGCTTGACAATCTTCATTTTTGCCAGTAGTACATACAATAAACAGATTATAGATCTATTTAAGTAAAACCTAAATCTTACTATGCCTCTTTTAGATTTGAATTTTATTTCTTAGGCAAATATTTTACTTATTATGAGTTTTTATTTGATAGTCACATTTATATTTCAAAACCTATGAATATTTTAAGAATTTCTTCCTTCTTTCATTTCAAGCACCAGCTTCCATAGGAAACCTTTCCTGATTTCTCTATTGTCTACTCCCCACTCTCCATTTCTAATTACCTTATATTTATTTGGTATATATTGTGTATCAGCAATGATAAATAGCTCCCCCCACTGCCTGAAGGCCAATTATATTACATTTCATTCTGCCCCAGGTTTCTCAGGCACCCTTTTCTATTTCTTTACAATCGAAGTTCTGAGTCCCAGGCAGTCTGGGTTTCATTGCTGGGCTAACTGGCTGTGCTGTGGCTGAAATTCTGGTTCCAAGATTTCCATGGCATAAACTCTTGTGTCTTGTGGAGATCATATTAGAACATGAAATTGAGGACAAATAAAATAAAGGAAGCCCTCCCCCTCCCCCATCCCCAGGCTTATTTCTCAGAGGCAGGATAAATGAGACAAAGAGTAAGGGAAGTAAATCTTTTCCCTCCTACAGGTTCAGTTCATAGAGATTGGTCTGTGTGTAACTGTGATCCTCCCTTTTGGACAGAGCAGGAAAGAGCAAGGGGGCGAGGGGAAGAAAAAGAAGTTACAGGATAACTTTGTTATATATTTAAAAGGAATAGAAAATTATACATAATGAATTTGCAGTTTCATGGGCAATCATCTTTTTGTTTTCCTATCCTGTTATCTTATGAAAATGCTTATTTTATTTCTTAAGTTCAGAATTAAAAAAAATGAAAGAAAAGAACATTTAAGAAAAAACGGAGACTGCCTTAGTTTGGTCAATTGTAAAGATGAAATCTTTCTGGTTATTCAGCCAATCAAAGGATGCCACCCTTACCCACATGGTAGGGAACTCAGTGCCTCCATATCAGGCATGCCCGGGGCAAGCCCCTCAGGATGTCTCTAATAGGCGATTGGGACATGTTCCACTTCCTATTATATATACTCATGAGTGTACATGGTCAAGAACCTATATTGACTCCCTATTTCTTATCCTGTGAAATTCAAATTTCCTGTTTTGTTTGTCTTTGTCTAAGTTTTCCTAATCTTATTTTAAATTTTGCCCTAATGCAGACTTTCTACTCCTGCCAAGCAATCTCTCATCTTTGGTTCATTACTCGTTTATTTTTGTCTCCTAGTAATTTGGCACAAGTCTATCCCACCCCTCCACTTGAAATACCTACCCCAGTATTCTTCATTAATCCACAGGTAGCCTTTCCTTCCTTCTAGATTCTATTCCAAACTTACTTGCTTTAGCAGGTTTTTTTTCCTGATTAATCAAGCATTATCATATCTTACACTTCCTTAGGACTCATGTGCATAGTTTAAAGTCCATTCGTGTTTGCTTACATATTTCTTGATAGTGTTCTAAACCAACTTCATGTGTGAATTTCACATTCCAGTTAGATTGGAATTCTTCAGAGAAATAAAATTGAGTTTCTCTTTCCTTTGTATCTCTCCACAGTGGGTGTCTAATAACTGATGTTGATTGACTGACTCATGTTTGAGAAGAAACAGACAGTACAGACAGAAAGGTTTAGAATAAATTGAAAAACGAATGCCTGAGAAATGTGAGTTCCTAGGAAGAAAAGTGATAGTTATGATTGAAACAGAAAATACCTGTGAACTATATTGGGGAAATAATTGATGTGATGTTGATGCAAATGGGAATACTGCTGATGAAAGATGCACAGCCATGCCTTGCTTTAAGAAAATCTAAGCTTACAAAATAAACAAACTAGGGGCATGATCATTTGGCTTATCAATCCATCACCATATATTTAGTAAATACCTACTATGTGCCCCACAGTGTGCTAGATCCTATATTATGCCAAGATCACTCCAGAGTTTCATTCAATAGCAAGCTTCCTTATGCATTTAAAATCCAGTTTAGTTTATATAAATTGATCTTCATACAATTTTTTCAAGAATATATTGATTGCATAAATTGAAGAACCCCTATAATGTGCTGAGCTGGATGATTTTAGAGGCTTGAATTTGTCTGTAATAATATTTCTAAGAACTTTCTTTGAATTGTTAAGCATTCCCCATGGAGACCACTACAATTTTCCATATTATCTGTCCAAGCAGGTAGTTATCCACATTTCCATATTATCTCTTCAAGGTGGCAATTATTAATATTACTTAGATTATAGTGTTTATAAAAATAGTGCTCAGCATACAGTGGACACTCAATACAAACATACATACGCACATATGAATACACACATACACATGCACACATGTTCCAACAAAGCAGTGTTGTTGAAATTTTTCTTCCCGATTCAACTTAGGAGTTGAGGGAAAGAAGGTAATTTGGTAGGAGAATGATTGTATATAGGTATATGTATACATGTTGCCTACTATGATAAACTATAGGCTATTTGAGGTTTTGTTTCACTTATATCTTGATATCACCAGTGCCTAGAAAAAATATGTAGGCATATAGCTGTAACTTAATAAATGCTTGTTGAATCATTGCTTGATTAGAGTTTTATATTCTAATCAATTCCTAATTTGTATTAAGGTTATTGGAGAGTATATCTCACTTCTCCCCCAATAATCATAAGCAGGAAGAAAGGAGGACTTTTTCTTTTTATATTGAGAAACTAACAATGTTCCTTGTATGAGTTAAATGCCATTGAATTGAATTGAACTTTTCTTGGTTTCTTCTTACATAAGATCATATTTTTAATGTTGAGAAGTACCTCAGCAGCCAACTAACCCATTTCTTTATTCCCTCTTTTACAAATTAGAAAATTGAGGTAAACAGAAGGTAAGTTAATCACCCAGCTTCATGCTAACAATAACTGAAAGAGCTGGGACTAGAATCCAGGTTCTTTAATTTCAAATTCAACATGTTTCTCCCCTGTACTGTACTTCCTCCAACAAATTTTTTTTTTAGTTTACCACTATCTGTTGAGGATATAGATGGGGAACTTAGTGTTTCTTGGGATCAGTTATGGTCTTAAGCTCACCTGACAACAGAGTCAGTTCCTTTCCTTATGTCCAGGTGAAAATTGTAATTTGATGGCATCTCCATCAAAAGAAGGATTCTGTTCAAACTTCCCATTGTGAAGAAAAAACTGACTTGCTTAGAGTCCTTTTTGGGGGTAGATGGGACTTGAAAAACATATAGAACATGGCACTATGGGCTCAGCTAAAAGATATTTAATTTGTTTTGGTAGATTCGTCATGAATGTGACAATTTTAAATAGCTTGAGTCATTTTCATCTGTGCCAGTATGCACAGATCTCTGAAGCTACAGAATTTCTGTATAATGTAATAGTTTAGATCCATGCATCACTTACAACTGCAAGATGCTTCATATACATTATTTTATCTGATCTCTGCCTTTGGAGGAAGGTAAGAAGCATATAATTATCTCCATTTTACAGGGAGGTAACTGAAGCCAAAAAAGTCATGGAATTCGTCCAGATTCACACAACTAATAGATCCAGGACTATAATATAGGACTTTTGATTTTACTGTGAGTTCTACTGAATCACATTCATGAAAAGCAACATAAGTTGCTGATACAGGTCCTTGTCCTTGATTTTCATACTTGACACATACATACATACATATATACATATACATATATATATATATATATACATATATATATATATATATATATATATATATATATATTTTCCTTTCTTGAGACTGGATCTCCCTATCTCACATAGGCTGGAAGTGCAGTTGCCACTTAATGAGATGTAATTCCAATAAGGATCATCATGGAAGGTTAACGTGCTCTGGGTCAATTCACTTCTCCTTAAGGAGCTTGGTAGCTCTCTACTTTGGGGGCTTATTATATTGTTGCCAAGTCAAGTCAACAATTACTTATCAAGGACCTACTCAAAACACACATGCACATGCACACACACACATTTATATGTATATGTACATACATACATATATATGAGCTAAAGTACCAAAATTAAGGAGAACTGGGAAAAGATTTGCAGGAGGTAGAAGACTGTCTGAGACTTGAAGGAAGCCAGGGATTTTAGGAAACAGGAGAGAGAGAGAGAGAGAGAGAGAGAGAGAGAGAGATTCAGGCATGGAGAGACAGACAGTGAAACTGCCTGGAGGAGGGAGATAGTGTTTTGTGTGAGTGACAGCAAGGAAGTCAATGTCACTGGAGATGTAAAGCAAAAGGCTTAAGAATACTGGAAAAGTAGGAGAGGGCCAAAATATGAAGAGCTTTAAAAACTAAACAAAAGATTATATGCTTGATCCTGGAGATTATAGGGAGCCGCTAGAATTTATGAACCTGTATACAGGGGTGACCTGGTCTGAACATTATTTTAGGAAAATCAATTTGACATCTGAGTAGAGAATGGACTAAAGTAGGGAAAGACTTGAGACAGAAGACCAAGCAAAGGACTACTGTAACAATTCACACATGAAGCGATAAGGGCCTGGACCAAGCTGGTGGCCACCAAGTGAAATGGTATATAGAGAGAATAAGACAGAATCTTGGGGGCAACTATGTTTAACAGAGATGACTTGAATTAAGATCCATTGCATGAGAACAAGATGTTGGGCAGGCAGGAACAACAGAAGACAGTAGTGTCATGAAAATCTATATAGAGGAGAATATCCAGAAGATGGTGAATGACTGCAAAAGGATTGAGAAAAGTTGAGAAGGATGAAGATTGACAAAGACTGAGCTTCTATAGCAGCTCAGAATTCTAGAGGTCAAACAGTCTATCAACTGTAGTCTTTCCAACTAAGGGAGACAATAAATATGTGCCACTACTCCTGGCTTCATACTGAGTTTCATTGAATTTTTACATTTCTCTTATCATGAGTATTTCATAAGATATTAACATTCCTTTCTTTGATTTAAACAATTCTCTTAAAAAAATTTACATAGCGCTTGCTAGATGTGATGCAGTATGTTAAGTACTGGGGAAAGGGGTGGAGAATGCAATGAAAAATAAGACTGCTTCTGCTTGTTAGGAGTTTATGATGTAGTATTTTAGTACAATTGTGTCATGCAGGAACAGTTTGTGTGTGTTTCATCATCACTACTTCCCAGGCCATTTTACCAGGAGTTGTTTCAGGATATGAATATGTGCAAAGAACGTTATGGAGAAAGGGAAAGATTGGGGGTGGGAAATTAAAAACAGAGAGCAAAATCTGTTTTCCATATTACTACCCTACTCTCTTCCTTAGGCAAGAGACTTTATGGGTGTGTGTGTGTGTGTGTGTGTGTGTGTGTGTGTGTGTGTGTGTGTGTTTCCTGGAAAAACTAGACACTTTCTGAGGTTGACTGTTTTCATGATGAATGAATGTGTTTAAAATAGCCTGTTTCTATATTGCTATTGGGCGTTTCTTGGCTCTTCTAAGACGATTTCTAAAACTTTTTCAAGATGGCCAGATTTTTATGTATATGTAGTTCCGAGTCATGACCAATTTTTCCCTCCACAGGTTGTGAATTGCAAGAACCAGGTGCATTTAGTCTTTCAGAGTCAGTGACATTTTCATAGGCCAAGGAAGTTCCCTTTGTGCTCATAGGACTCATTTTGTTGAATTTGATGTTATCAGCTCAAGTTGTCATGGCACAGGGGAAAGAACTCTGCCTCAGAAGATTTGGTTTCAAATCTTACCTCTGATATTTACTGCCTATGTGACTGTGGGAAAATCCATTAACTCCTTTGTTCCTCAGTTTTCTCATTGGTACAATCAATAAACTTAAGGTCTCTTTCAACTCCATCAATGAACCTATGAATTCTTCTTTTTCTTCCTATACTTAAAAGAACTAAGTTACAATAGATACAACTGGAGTATCTATTATGCTAATGATATTGAAAGCTGGGGGAAAATGTCTCCTAGATTTGTAGCCTTGGTGTTTCTTACCCAGACACAAAAGATCTAAATAAATGTCATTTGTAAAAGTTAGGCATAAGAATTTGTCTGATTTAGAATTTCGTGAATTAACATATTTTATAAGTTACATAAATCATAATAGAATACTGTTAAACTTATGTTTTCTGACAGAATCTCTTCCTCATTGATCAAGGCAGTCTGCAGGGCTTAGAAGTTGTTTACTGTGAGGAATACCATCACTAAGTGATCACATACTGTAACTTAATGTTTATATGCACGCTAACCATGAAACATTTTTTTTCCTTTTTTCCCCCTCAGCAAAATGGTGAGACAAATTTATAGCATATGGAAACATTTCTATGCTGTAAATTATTCTGAAGAGGAAATGTAATGGTATTTCTAAATGCTTTTGTTAACTTTACTTTTTTTTTCTTTTAAAGCAAGAACAAAAATTAATATTTCAAGATAGGGGAAAAGAATAAATATTTATTGAGAACCCATCTTGTGCCAAGCACTGTGCTAAGTACTTTACAAATGTTATCTCATTTGATGCTCACTCAGTGAGGAAGATACTATTGTTATCCACCCTTTTTATATCTGAGTATACTAAGGCAAACAGAGGTCAAAGACACAGTACAAATAAGTATCTCAGCCTAGATTTGAACTAAGACCTGCCTTTTTAACTGCAGGTGTAGTTCTCTATCTATTGTTTCACCAAGCTGCCTCAAAGAGACAAAGAAGTGTAGAGAAGTTATCACACTGTTCTACATAGTTTTTTTTTAATTTGATTTTAAAGAAATATATGTTAACCTTCAGGTGGTAATAAAGCTTCTATTTTTGTTTCTTGTACTTGTGTTCCCTTTCTGGTTATTAAAAATAGTTTTTATGGATTTTTTTCTATCTAGTCATGCTTTCTGTGAAAAGCAGAGAAAAATTTCTATCAAGCCTCAACTTTGACATATACTGGCTTTGTCAATCTGTGAATTTTATTTAAATATTTAGGGCTCTGGGCAGTTTCCTAATACTAAAAATTTCTGAGAAAGTGCCAACCCACATGGGGTAGAGAGAAATTCTTTACTCAGGAATTCTTTATCATCACAGGTGTAGATTTTATTCCCATCCTTTTCATTACAAACTAACCTCTACATAATTTTCTCTCAACCAGAGTAAAAGTCTTCCCTTGTAGATTTTTTTCTTTTTCTTTTTCTTTTTTGAGGTAACTGGGGTTAGATGACTTGCCCAGGGTCACACAGGTAGTAAGTGTCAAGTGTGTGAGGTCAGATTTTAACTCAAGTCTTCCTGACTCCAGAACCAGTGCTCTATCTACTGTGTCACTCCATCAAAGCTGCCACATGCTTGACTTAAGTTCTTTAAGCAATGAGAAATGACCATTCATTAGGTATGCTATTTCTCCATTTTTAGGTTAGTAAAAAGAATGGAACATTTCTTAATTTTTCTAAAGGGCTTCAATATAAAAATAATGAGAAGAAAAAAAGCCTATGTGACAAGATGTAGGGAAATTCTAACCTGGAGGTAAGATGGTAAAATAGTGTTACACTGTAGAGAAAGAAAAAAAAAATACCATGGCCACTTAGGGAATGTGTAATGATAGTTAAAAATCTTTCCCACCCATTAATAGGTCTCAGGTGGAGCTATTAAGGGAAGCTTGATTAGGGAAGGGTTGTTTTGTATGAAGGCCCAAACCTTTTGCTGATTTCTAATGAGGCACTGGGTCAAGCTCTGATAAGTGTATATTAACTCTGAGATGAAGTTTTGCTTTGGGGCTCAAATCATCCAAAAAGTGTTTGTGTGATTAGGCCAGAGGAGACTCTAGGTAGCCATTAAGGACTCCCTTCTATCTCCTCCCCCTCTTTGAAAACCCAGTTGTTGATGTTTATCTCTCTGGTAATGATGTATGTGTTGCCTATGGTCAGACAGTTGGAAGCCCTATCTGTTGGTCTTTCTATTTTCTCTGAAGTGCAGGGTGCTGACTTTTTGCCCTGAACTAAGTGAATGATATATATGCTTGATTAAAGTAAGATTGTTTTAGGTTGCTTTCTTACAAAAGCTCATCTAAGAACCTGTGCAGCAGGACCTCCTGTGTATGCTGAGGTGCGTGAGGTTACAGAATGTTACACAGATGAGGTTGTTCTCAAAGGCAAAGAATCTTGATCCTATAATGAAGATATCCTGTTTGACTTGAAGAATGATAATATGAATCCATAGGTGAGAAATCTTTCAGTAAGTCTTAGGAGGAAGAGATAAGCAAATGCATTTATTCCTTAGCTCAAAGTGAGGGGATGAATTACATAGTTATCTGTTGACCAGATAGTAATAGAGAGCTTTTCT
Organism: Bettongia penicillata ogilbyi; assembly: GCA_023548195.1. Lineage (NCBI taxonomy): Eukaryota > Metazoa > Chordata > Mammalia > Diprotodontia > Potoroidae > Bettongia > Bettongia penicillata. The sequence goes on along the minus strand of JAJHZJ010000126.1, from coordinate 2,037,358 downwards.
TACCAGAGTAAACTATAGCTATAACATAATAGAGAACTTCCCAAGACTCATCAAATTGAAAAAAAAATAACCCACTTCTAATGGTTCATGTGAGCACTGTTAAAGCTGCCAAAACAAAATCTAGAAATAATTGCTAAGTATGTTAAAATCTTAGCCAAGAAAATTAAGACCTTAGGGGCACAGTTGTTTTTGTTCAGTTATTTTCAGTCATGTCCAACTCTTGGTGACCCCATTTGATGTTTTTTTGGCAAAGATACTGGAGTGGTTTGCCATTTCCTTCTCCAGCTCATTTTGCATGTGAGGAGATTGAAATAACCAGGATTAAGTGACTTACCCAGGGTCAAACAGCTAGTATATTCCTGAGGCAAATTTGAACTCAGGAAGATGAGTCTTCCTGACTCCAGTCCAGGCACCTCTATCCCTATGCCACCTAATTTCCCATAATACAATGCAAGAGTTAAAAGAGAATGACATATTTGAGAAGATAGTGTTTGAGAAAGTAATGTGAATTTCTACAACATAGCTTGAAATATATTGAATAATGAACTCCTAGCCAATGATTTAGTGGAACAAAGATTATTAAGAATGCCTGGAATCTTGCAAATTTAATCAAATGGCTAAATTGGAAAGGAGGAGGGACAGATGAAATTATGTATATTCATCAACGGTATTAGATAATATTGGGAATAACCACAATGCCTAAAGAGAATAGGATTAGAAAATCCCAAATTTCCCAAAAGATAAAATCACAGTAAGGACTTAACAAACAAGCAAACAGAAACAAACTCATGGTCTCAGGAGTCTATACATAAATGAACAAAGTACAGATAATCAAAAAGTAGATCTAGAGATCTTAATGCAAGGAAGGAAATTTGACTTCGTAGTTATCACAGAGATCTGGTAGGATAAAAACCCATGACTGAACCAGTGTTGCAAAAATTGCACCTTTTCCAAAAAGAATCACCTAGAAACTACTCAAATGCTACCTCTTAGATATAAGTTTCTTGATTCCCCAATTGGTAGTATTCTTCTCTCTCTAAATAATGCTTTGAAATTTTTTATCTGTTCATTTGTTTATCATGTGCATATATTGAGTTCTCTCCAGTACAATGTACATTTTTTGAAGGTAGTGGCTATTTTGTTTTTGTCTTTGTATCTCTGTCACTCTCTGGCACATAGCAGGTACTTCATAAATGCCTGTCGGTTAGGATTAAATTGAAAGTAGGAAGAAATTGAAATTAAATTTTATATTAAGGTAAATATGCATGCAAGCAAGATCAAGCACTAGAGTCAAGGGATCCTTATGGAAAGCACCTGGTGAAAATCAAAGAAGGCATTGATAAAATAAGTAGCTTCATAGAAGAGTGATGATATATGATACCTTTAGGACATGTGGGCAAAAGAAGAAGTAGGTGAGGTGAGAGGTGAGAACTCTTGCAAAAAAAAAGAAGCACAGGAACACTGGGCTAAGACAGATAATATAAAGTAGTAGTGATAGGGCATTTCACTTAACTGGATACCTGTTGTCTCTCTGCCTAAAGGAAGGCAAGTTATAATGAATAGACACCAGTATCATCCTTCAGAAGATGGAGGAATCATTAACAAGGAGTTTTAATTCTGGATCTGATTGTTACTAACAAGAAAGAAATGGTTACTAGGGTGGAATAATCGAAACTTAGCAGGAGGGAATGAACACTCCATCCTATAATTTTTGTTTCAGAAGGAGGGAAAAACTGGACATAGTCTGACTTGCAGTTTCGATTTGGGGGAAAGTGAAAGATTTGAAAATGTTCTGATAAAGGGTAGTTAAGATCCTTTAGGCTCAAAATTTTAGAGGTCAAGTCAGCATCAAAAAATTGGGAGCCCTCAGAAATGAAATTCTATAAACAATCTCAATCTGACCATTTCTCCTATATTTTGTGTATGTAAATTTGATTTTTGAACTCCATGTAAATCTTTATATTTGCATCTATTGCATTTCATCTTTACTACATTCAGTCTAATCCTCTGAACAATTTTCATAGGAAGAAAATGGTGAACTGTTTGAAGAGATGGATGTGAACACACACAAAACATCAACCATCTTAGACTTTTAAACTGTATGTTACATTTAGGTGAATTCATGGTTGGTTGAATGTCTGAACCAGAAGTCATTAGTGACCCAATGTGAAATAGGGAAGATATCTCCTTTGAAGTGCCCCATGGACCTTTTCTTTCATCTATTGGATGTGTTCATAATCAACTTGGGTTCAACTGGTTTGCATGCGTGTGCACATGTGTGTGTCCTACAAATTAATAATAAAAACTAAGAAGGAGGAAATGAATATTTATATACTACCTACTATATGGTGCTAGGCATTATGCTAAATACTTAACAGAGAAAACCAAAATATTTATTTCATTTGATTTCTTACAACCGTAGGAAGTAAGTGCTATTATCATCTCTATTTTACATTTGAGGAAACTGAAGCAATAAGAAAAATGAAATGACTTATGTAGAGTAAAATAGCTAGAATGCATCTGAGGCCAGATTTGAGATCATCTTCCTGATTCCAGGCTCAGTGGTCTATCCATTGCACTTCCAACTGCCTTGCTAGGGGAAAACCTGAGATAGCTAAGAAATTGCATAATAAAGTCACAATCCAAAAAAGTTCTTTGAATATAGCAAGGTTAAATGCAATAAAGAATGTAATATGAAGATTATTAGTAAGTTCAAAAATTAAGCTTATGCAAACAATATAGGAGACATGTAGCTAAACAGAAGTTCACGTGAAAAATATATAAAGATTTGTGCTGCAAACTCAATATGAGTCAAAAGTATTGATACTGTTAATAAAATATGCAATGAAATTGCAGGGTGAATACATAGGGAATTATTATCTACAATAAGAAATGGTGATCTCATCAGCTCCCAAGGCTGCAATTATCATCTCTATGTAGCTAACTTTAACCTCCATCTTAGCCTCCTTTCTCACATCTCCAACTGACTACTGGACATTTCAACCCCTCTGTCCCATAGTTCACAATACTGAAGTCCTTATCTCTTTTCCTCATCCTGATTTTCCTATTAATACTGAGATTTCATCATCCTACCAGTCACTGTGGCTCACAAGCTAAGATTCAGCCTTATCTCCTCATTTCTTTTTCCCATTTTCTCATATCTGATCTGTTTCCAAATCCTACCAGTTCTACATTCACAACTCCTACCTCTCCTTTGATGCTGTCACCACTCTGCTTCAGGCTTTCATCACTTCATGCCTTGACTCTTATAATAGCCTTTTGGTAAGTCTCCCTACTTCATCTTCCCACACTCCATCTCATTTTCCACTCAGTTATCAAATTGATTTTGCTAAAGTGCAGGTTTGGCCATATCACTCTCTTACTCAATAAACATAATGTCATAATGACTCCCTATCACCTCTTGGATCAAATAAAAAATCCTTTGATTGGTTATTAAAGCACTTCATTACCTTTCCTACCTTTTAAGTATACTTATGTCTCAGCCTTCTTCACATATTTTATGATACAGTGACACTTCTTTCCTGTTCCTTGCAAAAAGCATAATCCATCTCCCCACTTTTGACATTTTTACTCTGTCCTCCATGCCTAGAATGCTCTCTCCTTTTTTACCTCCTGGCTTACCTGGATTCCTTGAAGTCCCAGCTAAAGCACAGTCTTCTATGAGAAGCCTTTCCTGATCATATTAATGGGGTATCTGTGTTCATGGAGGACCAGTACCTCTGGTGTGAGGGCTTGCCAAGTCCTTTCAGTGATCACTCGCCTTTGGTGTCCTCAACTGTCGCTCAACTCTCACCTGTGGCTCCAAGAAGCTATAGCATACATCACAGCTATACTCTGACAAAACCATTTTGGCAGACAGGCCAAACCCTGTTGAGGGTAACCAACAGGCCAGTCAGACGATATCTACCAAAGCATATGAAGACTTCTCCTGGAGGAATGAAAAGACAAGAACAGTTTTATTTTAAAGGCCATGAAGGCAGATGAAATAGGTGCTTTGGAGAGCTTAGATCTTGATCAAACATAGAAGACACTAAGGTCATCCACTGAATCCCATTCTGTTGCCAGTCATTTTTAGTTCTGTTTTGCTATTAAAAAACACTGACTTTGGAAGAGTGAGACTGATGACTTGGTGCAACTCTGCCTCACTTAAATTAATATCAAGACATTACTCATTATTCATTACTTTATTCACCTTGAAGTCCTGTGGTGATGGGTGAGTGGTGGAAGAGCACGTGTGGGTACACTGGCTGTTGTAGTCCAGGGTACTGTGTTGTCTCCTCACTGGAATGAAGCAGCAGTGGGATTTGGGAGCTCCCTGGATGTCTGAGCAGCCCTTGTAAGGACCACACAGTCTTCCTCCTGGCAGAGGAAGGGGCTAGAAAAGGTGCCCTCAAAATTGTCTGATTCATCCAAACCTGGCCTGCTTCTGGCAGCAGGTAGGGATCTTACTCTTAGTTGAAACACCCACAAAAAATCCTAAAGTGATTCCACTTACCATCAGTACAAGGAATGTGTGCACACTTATGGACAGCATGAAAACCAGTAGACCTGATTGATGAATAGCTCTTGTTTTGAGAGAAACTCAGCAGGTGTCACATTCAGTTAGCAACCCTGAGTGAAACGACATTGGCAAATGAAGGTCAGATTCCTGAAGTTGGAGCTGATACACGTTTTTCTGAAGTGGCCATCATGATGAAGACAACTACAAAGAGGGAATAGGTTTTGCAGTCAATCCAATCTAGTCAGCAAGATTGTGGGCTTCTTAAAAAGAGTGAATGATAGACTCATGGCAATGTGATTGCTACTTGCAGGAAAGTTCCATGCTACCATCATTAGTGGATGCCCCAACCATGATAAAGCCTGCTGAAATCAAAGAAAAATACTATGAAGACTTGGAGATGCTTATTGTCAATATGCTAAAATAAGACAAGCATATAATTCTGGGTGACATTAATGCCAGAATAGGCACAGATTATTAGACATGGCAGGGAGTCTTTGAGGGAGGGAAATAGCAATAGCAATGCTCATTACTACTGAAGACTTGCACATCTCATGACTTTCTCATCACCAATACTGTCTTCTGCCCACATAACCACAATAAAACATCATGAATGCACCCTCATAACAAGCACTGGCATTTAATAGACTCCTTATTGTCAGGAGAAGAGACAGGCAGGATGGCAGAGTGATAAAGGCAATGTGATGCAGAGTGACCAATCACAGACTCATCCACTCCAAGCTAAACATTCACATTTGGAAAAAGTGGTGGCTCCAAGGCAAGATGACTCTTTAGAGACTCAAGATTAAGAGTCTAACAGGGGTGGGAAACCTGAGGCCTCAAGGCCACATGTGATCCTCTAGGTCCTCAAGTGTGGCCCGTTGACCGAATCAAAACTTCACAGATCAAATCCCCTTATTAAAAGGATTTGTTCTGTAAAATTTGAACTCAGTCAAAAGGCCACATGTGACCTTAAGGCCACAGGTTGTCCATCCCTGGTCTAAAGTGTTTCTCCATGCATGCACAGTTTATTTCTGACCTAGAAGAAAACTTGGTTCAGCATATAATTAGCAACAATGAAGAAGAATAGGAGTGGACAGCTTTCAGAGACTTGATGTGCAGCATCTCATTTGCTCATCTGGCCAAAATACCAGTAAACATCAGGATTGGTTTGACAAAAATGATGGAGCAATTCAGAAGCTGTTCAATTAGAAATGAGAACTCCACAGGGTAGATTAAAAGGACAGCTTAAACATCTTCAAGAAGGGAGAATCCAACTCTTTCAAAATCAAAGTGCAAGTGAAGTTTAAAGAGGTGCAAGAATATGGGTTCAGCAAGAAGGAAGATGAGATTCAACTTTACACAGACAGCAATAATTGCAAGTGCTTCTATGATATCCTGAAGACAATTTATGGGCCCACGACCTCTGCTGTATTTTGACTACTTAGTTCTTATGTAGCCACAGTGATGAGTGGCAAGGACATAATGCAGGAGAGATGGGCTGAACACTTTCACAGTGTTCTTAACAGACTATCATCAACCAATGTTGAATTCATTGATTGTATGTCTCAGGTTGTAATCAGTTCCTCTCCAAATGAACTGCTAACTGAAGAAGAGGTACTGAATGCTACCAAACTCCTCCTACAATATGATAGTTAGGTCTTTGTATATTATAGCTACTGATAGATGAGGATGTTTGCATAGATTCTTTCATTATTCATACTTAGGAAATAACTTGGTATTTGATAGGAAACACATATAATTAGAAAATAATTTAACATGTGGAAGGGAAGACTAGCTTGTTTTGAACAATCAACTTTTTTGGAAGTCCATTAAGATGATGGAAAGGAGAAATCAAAAGAAACAGATATTATCAACAGTGACAGTAGAGAAAGTGAGAAATTATTTTCATTTGGCAAAAGGTACAATCAAATGAATTGGGATTACCTATTACCTTTCTTTTTACTTCCCTTCAACTCATCTGAAAATGAATGATCTATGCATCTGGTCCAGAAAGAATAATTATGTGAACTTGATCATGATGTTCAGGCTTCTGTTCTGAAGGTTTTGTCTGCTTTGCATAAAGTGGTGAGGCTAAAGAGATGTTAGAAAGCCAAAAATTCAGTAGCAACTCATTCCATTTGCAATGAACTTAGAAGCAAATACATTCAGTTAGTTTATGTGCAATTATTGTATGAACAAAGGAAATGTTTGAATTTCCCTGATGCTTCATCTTGGTATGAGTATGAGGGTATACAAATGGTGTGCGTGGTTTGTTAGGCTTTGACAAGCTGAAAAGGCTCTAGTTAGATAGAGATACAATGATGTAAGAATATTTGTTGTATGAGGACCAGAAGAGCTATGTTTAGAGAGGATCATTACCTGAATGATGGTCATAAAACAATTAACTTTCTTGGCTAGAATATTTCACAGAAGCTAACAACTGAGTCATAGAGGGGCTGAGTTGTGGAATAGCACTAAGTTGACCAAATTATGAACTCTTGAAATATACCAAAGAAATTATGATTTTTTTAAATCCAAATCAAGTTATTATATATATTCCCTCTCCACTTACACATATCAGATTGGAACAGGGAAGAGAGCAGGAAGGATTACAAGTGTTATGGTTTGAAGATTTTGATCTTTCCAATATTCTAATAGTTCAATACACCATTAAGTACATTTTCTCATAAATATGTGTGTTTTCCCCAATAATTTAGAATATAGCCTTTCCATGATTGCTTATCCCATGTAGTCCTTGTTCATGTCCTTCCATGATTCCATCACCTGGCATCTGCCCAATTCTTCAAGGGACTTTCTCATTTTTCCTGACATTACCAATATACCGATGGAGCATGCAGGCTGACAATCACTCTTTCTACATAAATTATGAATCTTTTTTTCTAGTTATACTTTTCTTTGACATCACTTTTGCGTTTTTAAGGTTCTTAATTCTGTAAAGCATTCTAACTTCTCCCTTAAACAAAGGTACAAGTTGAGATCACTAGTCACAGGAAATTGCGCTAAAGAGACAAGGGTTTAAAGTTCTTTTGGCCTTTGGGAAAAAGTCAAACAACAAAAATTCATTAAGCACTGATTATGTTCCAGACACTGTGCTTGTTTTTAGGGATTTAAATGTGACCAATAAAGCAGTATGTACCCATAATAATTTATATTGTAAATAAGGAGACAAAAGGCATATATACTATATAATTGATAAAAGTATTTATAACAATTGCTGTTTATTCTTTGTTTTAAAGAGTACTAATGACATCATGGGATGATAACTTGCTTGTGAATTTAAGTGAAGCAGAGTTGCACATAGTCATTAACATCACTCTCTCTTTGATAGTCATCGAAGTCTAGTGGTAAGAAAAAGTCAAGATGACTGGTGATAGCCTGGAATGTGGTGGATGACATTGGCTTCTTCAATGTCTGACTAAGCTTTAAGAACTCCTCAGTGCCTGCTTCAGTCACCTTCATGGCTGTTGTAACAAATTATTCTTATTTGCCTATTCTGCTGGGGGAAGTCTTCACATGTTTGGGACAGAATCCTCCCTACTCATTGATGGGTTACTGGGATGTGGCTGCTTTACGTGCTTTAACTTCTTGGAGTCACAGATGAGAACTGAGTGCCAGGTAGACAACAAGGGTAGATGAGTGCATTTAGCTAGCAATTGAGTTAGAGAGTGACATAGTGCTTAAGGAAATATGTGCTTAAGGAAATTCACCTTTGTAGCTGTGTATAGGATGCTCTAGAAAAAGGAAGAGTTTTGAGACAGAGAGACTAATTATTAGGCATTTGCATTAATCTAGGTGGGAAATGTTGAGAACTTAAACTAATGACTAGATGAGTAGATAATAGATCAGATTGAATGTATGGTATGGAAATAGAAATGGCAAGATTTGGCAGCTGATTGGATATAGAGTGAAAGAAAGTGAGGTGTCAGTGATGGCTAGGTAACAAATCTATAAGAATGGATGAATAGTATGAATAGTATGCCTTTAATAGAGATAGGGAAGCTACGATGAAATAATTAGTCTCCCATTACTACTATTATTTCTCTTTCCCCAATTTTTCATCTATTCAGTCTAGGTTTTTTCTATACAAAATTGCTTCTGTTAAATTATTATTCAAATGATTTCTTAGTATATCTTCTTAATTTACATTGATTTTCTATCTTTAACCTATTCTGTACCGTTTTTATAAGATGACTTTCCAGAACCATATCTGTGCATGGGACTCATTCCATCACATTTCAGTTATTTCAATAAGTTATATGATAGATTTAGAGCTGGAAGGATCATTGGAGGATATACAGTTGAATTAACCTCCTTTTTCTTGTTTTGCTAGGTCCTCTTAAAATAAATTTCTTGGTATCCTGAGTCCAGGATGATGCTGAGGTTATGAACCTGGGAGACTAGTATAATGGTGGTGCTTTTGTCGGATATCATGAAGCTTATGAGGGTTTTGGGGAAATGTTATGAATTTTGTTTTATACTTGTTGAGTTTTAAATTGATCCAGGATATCTAATTTAAAATGTCCAATATGCAATTAATGATGTAGGAATGAAGCTCAGGGAAAAGGATTTCTGGGCCTGGAAATACAGATTTGGAGTTATCAGCGTAGAGATGATGATTAAACCAATGAGAACCAACCAAACCACAAAGAAAGGGATCAGAGAAAAAAAAAAACAATAGGCAGACTAGAATACAGCTCTAGGAAATACCCACAGAGGGAGTGATTCAGATAATGATGAGTAAAGGAAACTGAGAAGGAACAGTTAGACAGGAGTGGAACCAGGAAAGGAATAATGTGAAAGCTTGGAGTGGAGAGAACATTCAGGAATGGTCTAATGGATTTTTTTATGACAGAAGAGATTTGGAAATATTTGAAGGTAGAAGGAAAGGAACCATTAGAGAGGGAGATCATGGAAGGAAAAGGGCCGATCAAAGTTGTAATTTACCGGAGAGGACATTAGGGGATGAAATCAAGGGCACAGGGAGAAGGTGGCCTTATCAAGAAGGACTATGTCATTACCGGATACTAAGGTGAATGCAAAGAAAGGGGAGCTCTTGAGATGAAGAGAAGAGTAAATTCTAGTTGAAAAAAGGTTTTTCAGTGAAGTAAGGGCTGAAGTTCTCAGTTAAGGAGATGGTGAAAAGGGAGGAGGCAAGAAAGATTTTAGAAAAGAAAAGATGATTTAGAAAAGCTTTTGTGGAGATTATGGTATTGATTATGGTATTACCAATTTATATTAATAAATTAGAGAACAATAAAAGGATTGGATTGCTTCAGTGAGGGATCAATTGAAATTGAATAAAATCCATTTATAATGAACACAGTTATTGCTGTTGTATGACTTACTCCAACTCTACTTAGCAATTTATAGGAGTGAAGGAAGTTTATTAGTTACAGAATTTAAATCCTAGCGTTAAAAAAAATAGCTTTTACATTTAAATATTTCTTGGATTATTCAATTTTCTGGTCACTTAAATGGTTTAGAGGATATAAGAAACTAATTACCAAAAAAAAGAAAAAAGGAAAAGAAAAAATCAATTATTCTTAATGCTTCCTTCATGTAATATTTTTCTGTTTCTATTTTTCTACATGCTTCATCCCTTTGGTGGTAAATGTTTAAGTGAATTTAGCAGTTAAATAAGAAAAAATGTTCAAATCAGTTGAGGAATGTGTTTTACTTGCTTTGTATCCAGGTTGAAAAAAATATATACATTGTGAACAGAAATGTTAAAAAAGAAAGTAAAATGAGGGTAAAGTTTTAGGGGGAAATCTACTGAGGTAAAACCAAAGAAGTTCAGAATAGTGGTGAGTGTGAAGGGGAAAAGCAGGAGGAAAACAAGCTTCCAGGAAGAAACAAAAGGGAGATTGAAACAATAGAAAATTTTTAATTAATTGTCAATTCTAATAGGTAATTAGAAAATATTGTTTCCCCTCCCCCCATAATATGATTAGAATCATCTTGCCAAAAAGAAGGCAAATGTTATAAAAAAAATATCCAGAAACACATCGAGAACAGAAAATAGAAATTTTTCTTTTGAGCTAGTGATCATTCTCATTGAAGGTTGTTTTTTAAGGCAGGAGTCTCACAAGCCTTGAAAAACTGAGATTAAAAATGGTTTTCAGTTTTATTTTGTTTTGGCATTACTACTCCTCTAAAAAAGGAGGGAGATTCAGTGACTAAAGCAGGGGAATAATGGAATCTGTTTTCATGGGAAAATTTGGCATTCCTATATTCTGGGATCCTAGAGATCCAAGGAATCAGAGAGTATTATGGAAAACCCATTACTTCCCAGGGAAATCCATCACAATATGGGCAAGCTTTCACTGGGAAAAAATATTTCCTGATATCAAGCCAAAATTTTCCTCTTTGTAACTTCTACGCCTTTCTCCTCATTCTGCCCTTTTGAACTTTCTTTACATGGGCAAGCATCAAGGCCCTTTATTATTCTCAGTGCTCTAAATGCTCCCCAGGTTGCCAATGTTTTTGCTAAACAGTGATATCCAGAAATGAATGTAAAACCCCAAATGCCATCTGACTAGTGGAAAGTATGCAGAACTGTCATATTATTCCAAGGATCTTTGTCTTTTTTAATGAAGAACAAAATCACATTAATTTTTGAGGCTGGCACATTTGACTTAGATTGAGTTTTTAGTCCATTAAAACCCTTTGGCCTCTGTCAGAGAATTTTCTTACTAATATGACTTTCCTCTCACATACTTGTACAAGGTTTTCCACACTAAAGTATAAATCCTTATATTTACTTCTATGTTATTTCATCTCATCTTATTCAGTCCAATGATCTAGACTGTCATTTTTTTTTATTGCCTGACTCCAGGCTCGGCTCTCTATCCTTTCACTGCATCATCTAGTTAGACTTGAACTTAGGAAGGAACCATTTAATTGAAATGCACATGAATCTGTAGAAGAATTGAGGAGTTATGCTGAAAATAACATCACTATTTAATGAGGCCAGACAAAATAATGGCTGAAGTAGGAGAGTCAAGAGTGGGATATTGGAAGACTCATCCAACAGAACGCCAGGATAATTCAGACCCTCAGACTATGGATTTCTTCTAAATGTAAAAAAAAAATGACAACAGCCTTATAACACACAGGGTCATTAAACTTATTTCTTTTGAATATGAATTTTGACTCCAACTCCAGGATGCTTTTCCCTGGGTGAGGGGGTATTGCATAAATTCTGAAGTTTACCTTTTGTTTCTTGTTCTAGTAGCTATTCTTTAGACATATCCGCAATTAGAAAGTCATCCATTTAATTAGAAAAAAATATCTTTTCCCATAAGAACTCTATTATTATTCTGGAATAATTTTCATTTCTGTGGAGTATTTTCCCAGCTCCTGCTTCCTTGCTGTTTAAAATTTATTTTCATAAACATAAGACCTGAGAGAAATTCAGCAAAGATCCTTGCAACATCCATGACTGCCAGAAATGCCTAATTGGCAGTCCATGCTAATGAACATGTTCAAGTACAGCTTAAGGCTGAAACGGCTGAGGATGATTATCAAAGGTCTACTGAGCACATTGGGTTTGTCACTATATGTTTTAACTAAGCTTTCCATCTGAAATCGTAGCACAGTCTGAAATTTGATTTTAGCCTTCCTTTCTTTATCATTTAGAGGATTGATAAGGTTTTTTTTTTCTGACTATGACTGCCACTATTTCCAGTGTCAATAGTGACACTGGACAATACTACTGTTATCAGTAGCCTTAGTCTGCTATCATAGTCATTTGAAAACTAGGGATGGTTGGGCCTCCCTGAGATAGGCCCTTCTTTTCACATGTAGAAGACAATAATATGGAAATATTTTAAAATCTTAGGAAAATGAAAGGAGAATAAAAGTACCCCTTAGACAAAGTGAGTTAACACTCTTTGGGGGGTAATTTTAAAAAAAATATTGCTTTAATGGGAAAACAAACTTTGGAAAGTAACCAGCAACATAAGATTAAGAAATAGAAACAGTTAATGCTGAAACAATATAGTATTGGAAAGTTCAACTGCATATTGAGCAGAGTGTACTATACAAATATACCCTGCCTAATTGGCTCTATAAGAAAAGAGCCTTAGGTGAAACATCATTCCAGGGATTGCAATTATTTCCACAGTAATAATGCTATAAAATGGGAAATACATTCCTAGATAGTTGAAATGCAAATTGTAAAAGTTCAAAATTGGTCTTTACTGAGAACCAGTACTAGAATGGGCAATCTTAAGGAGCCAATCAAGCCAGTGTCACTACTGGGATTTCCTAAGAGACCTAATGTACAAGAGAAATACCTGAAGTTTCTATCTAGTTAGCAGTCAATGTAGAATTGGAGGATTTCATCTGGAAGGCAGAGCACAGTAGCATGTGGGGGTATGTATAGTAGAAGAGCAGGTAGGAAACAGATGGCTTGAGGATGAGAAGCAGACGTAAAGTCAATATTACTAGAAGTTTTTGTCGGGAGAAGGTCATAATTTGAAGAATCCAGTGATATACTAGTAGGGGAAAGAGAATAAAGGTTTATTCTTTTTTGACCAGGAATCCCTTTATCTCTCTCTTTTTAAAAATTTAGCCTGGATGCGAATACCATCAATTAAGCTTAGACATTGGTTTGTTAATAAAACAGAGCCCCAAAAAATCAATTTTCCCTAAATGATAAAGGTCATTAGAGAGGAAGTGATTAATAGAAATGTGTGGAGCGCAGAGGATGAGGATTAGGTATGGAGGCTGAGGGTTTCTGGAACCCAAATCCCATTTACTCTTTTCCCCATAAGATCTGAAAAATAGAATAATCCTCAAAATATAGTGACTTCAAATCTTTTTTATTAAATAAATGTTTTATTCTTCCTTTTATTTTTGCATTATAGCTACTTCCCAATGCCAGATTCTTTTCTCTCAACCCTCTTTTCTTTTAAAGAAAAGAATTAAACTTAAGGAAACAAACAAACAAGCAAGCAACAATATCACAGTGACCTTGACTGAAAATGTATGTATCCTTTGGTGTTTGTGGTTTATCACTTTTCTTCCAGGTTAGCTGAAACAAGAAGACACCTTGTGGGAATGATAAGAGATGGCATTTGCCAGATGAATTGTATGACAAATACCCTTTTCCTCTCAGATTCTACTGGAATTAGTCTAGGACACTGGGCCAGTGAATATTAGGAAAAACATATTGCCCCACACCAGCAGCCCTGTTTGCAGCTCAGCCCCAATATCCATCATTAAGGGAAGCAACCTGTGAAGGAGCAATCTGTCAACCTTTTGCAGATGTTGTAGTCTCTGGTTTCTCAGCAGCCACGGTTATTGAAGACTCAGAAAAGAAACTTCTTGCCACCAAAGTCTTTGGTACTATAAAAACAGAATATCAAAATTGGAGTTTTTAGTCAATGGAAATGATGTTAAAGATTACTAATGGCTTTGAGACTGTCCCCTAAGAAACATTGGACTTTTCCAACTGCCTTGCAACTTATTTCTCCTATGTTCATTGTCTCTTTCTATATGAACTCCTTGACAGCAGTTAATATGTTACTTTTCTATTTGTATTCTTAGTGTTTTGCACATAGTAAGTGAATAACAAATGCTTTTTTTCTTTGATTGATTGATCAGTTCACTCATTCACACCATTAATCCTCTCAAGTCAATCGGCCATTATATTGATCCGAATTTTAATATTTTCAGTGATATTTTCCTTTCTATTATTTTAATCATTGTATACATTTTTTCTCCTGTTTCTGCTTACTTACCTTTGAAACAGTTCATACAAGACTTTCTAAATCCTTCTGAATAATTCATAGTTGTTGCTTCTAATAAAGCAGTGGCATTCCATTACATTCATATAGCACAATTTGTTCAAAAATTTCTTTGTCAATAGATAACCACTTTGCTTCCATCTCTTTGATAGCAATAACATTGCTGCCCCCAATATTTCCACATATAAATGACCTTTACCTTTGACTTACTTTATCAGAAGTAGGACTAAATGTTTATGAAAATGTATTTTTTCTTTTCTCTGCTCATTTATGTTTCAAAATCAGCTAAGTAGAGTAAAAAAAATGGTGCTTTATGCTTGTCAATGGGGCTACTGGTGAAAAAGGCATATCTTCCATCAACAAACTCTTTTACAAAGTGTTAGCTTTTTTATTTAATATTTAACAATGAAAATTATAAAAAAAAAACTAAAAGCTTAAACTAGACATGAAACTGAACAATGTCATAGGGTCATAGAATCATAGGTTATCTTCCATTTCACTGCCTTCCAAGACTCTCCAAATACATTCCTAATTCCCCTTTGACACTTTTTGGCTCAATCTGTCCTTAGTTGAGAGCCTATTATCGTTGAATTTTAAGGCATGGTCCAAATAATCAAGGTTAGGATTTCTAATCTCCCACCATGGCTGCTTTTTCTTGGTTGCTGTCTTGTATAATGTTTAGAGTGATCGCTGCAAAGACTCAGAGCGATTGTCTGCCTGTTCCTATTCTTGATTCTTTTCTTACTTTCCCTCCCACAAACTCTCCTGTGATTCATTTGTTCCTAATTAGCTTCTATATCCTCTGAGTAAGAGATAAAGAGAAGCTCATTCAGAAACGGTAATAGTTAATTCATAAAATCATAGATATAAAGCTAGAAGGGACCTTAGAGGCCATTTAGCTCCTGTGCTGATGTAGAATATGAGAGGTGAAACTACCTACCTAATATCACCTAGGTAGTAATTGACAAAACTGAGATTTGAACCCAAATCCATTGTATCCTGCTGCCTTTCTATATGCACATTCTACACCCTTAATAATTGTTTCTGCATACAAAATGAAGTAAAAGACATAATCTGGATAATTCAAGTTAAAAACTTCTACCTAGAATAAATGAGGCATATGTATATGGGAGCATCTTGACAACTGGGATTATTTAATTTTATACTTGTATTACTAGTATTTAGCATAATGCCTTTCACATAGTAAGCTCAATAAATGCACATTAAATTGGACTTTTTTGGGGGGTATAGATACAACCTTTCTTGACTCCTCAAGCTTTTTTTGGGGAGAGGGGTTATTTAGGGAACTTGGCAGCTGAATCTCAGTGACAATTAGGTCTTTTGGAAGCAGATAGTCATTCTAGTAGCTATTGTGAGATGGTAGAAAAATTGAGACCAGAGTTGAGATGAGTGGCCAGGGTCTAAATGCTCAACTTGACAATATAGCTCTTATAAGATTCATGAAAATGCAATGGGAAATCACGATCCACAGTCAGAGAAGACTTTCCGGTATTATATGCCTAAGCAACCTTGATCCGTATGAAGAATCCTTATGCCATCCAACATAGCTTAATGTGGAAAACCTTGGCTTAGAGTATGAATCTTAAATCCAGTTTTTGAGAGTTCTTAGTTACCACTTCTTCCACATGAAAAATAGCTTTGTGAGAGTTGTAGTGGAGAAACTTGGTCTGAATGGGCAACAGACAAAACAGTCCATATACTAGTCTAGTCTTTTGCTGGAATGAGGTTGCAGTGAATAGACTATTGATAATTTTTTCTTAAATGTAATGTGCTATGACAGAAGACAATGTCTTGCTATAGTTTCATATTGCCTATTGTATATACATATGTGCAAACAAATATACATACATATTACATATGTATTTATGCATATATAGTATATATGTACTTATGTGTGTGTATATACATATACATATATATATATATACTATATATATATTATAGAGAGATATATAGTACATATCAACTCTGGGGCAGCTAGATGGTGCAGTGTATAGAGCACCAGTGCAGGAGTCAGGAGGACCTGAGTTCAAATCTCACCTCAGACACTTGACACTCACTAGCTGTGTGACCTTGGGCAAGTCACTTAACCCCAATTGCCTCATCCTAGGTCATCTCCAGTCCACTGGATTCAGTTGTCTCTGGAGGAGAAATGAGACTGGTGACCTGCCCAGCCCTTCCTCACTTAAAACAAAGTGCAAGTCATGTCATTATTTCTCTGATGGCATGGTCTTCTTTGACAATGAAGGATAAACACACACACACACACACATACACACACATCAACCCTAAAGTCTCTTTGTCTGATGGACTTTCCTTGTAGAATCTCTATTTTAAAGAAAATGGCCAGGCAATACAATATAATACAACAAAATACAGTATAAAACAATACAATTCATATTTACTAAATTCTTGCTACTTGCCAGGAGCTATACTAAGCATTGATGATACAAATATGTGCAGGAAAGATAGATTCTCCTCTTAAGCAACTTGATGGGGAAGTGGAATCTGTAGAATGTAAGTGATGGGAGATAAAGTGTTCACAGGACTTTGGAGTCTTCTTAACATAGGGACTTTGGGAAGAGTTTTTTTACTTCATCCTCCAGCCCTCTAGACAGAGCAATGGAAGATATTGAAGGTTCTGATGAAGTAGGAGTACCAAAGCTGAAGCAAATGAAGGCTAACCATATTTTAGTAACTATCTATGCCATGTCTCTGCTTGGAGGAAGCTAGGTGGCACAATGGATAGAGTTCTGGGCTTGGAGTCAAAAAGTCTTGAGTTTAAATCCAATCTCAGACATTTATTAGCTTTGTGACCCTAGACAAGTCACTGATTCTGTCTTTTTCAATTTCTTCAACTACAAAATGGGATAATAGAATCACCTATCTCCCAAGACTGTTATTAAATGAGATAATATTTCTGACATGCTTACCACAGTGCCGGCCATAGAGTGCCTCTTCTCTTCCGCCTTTTTGTCTTCCTTGAATAATATGCTGCATTCCCCCAGTAGAATGTAAACTCTTTGAAGACAGGAATTGTTTTTCTTTCTGCTTCTATTTGTATTCCTAATACTTAGGATAGTGCCTGGCACATAGTAAGTACATAATAAATGTTTAGAAACCTGTATTATTGATATTTAAACATATGTATGTATGTGTATATATGTGTGTATAAATATGTATGTGTATTATGCATACATATATGCACATGGGAAAGGAGGGAGATAATTAGCATGTGTGTATATGTATATATATATATGTAAATAGAGGTTCAAGTTTTTACTTATGATCAGCAATTATATCAATTAGAAGGAACTTTAGAGTCTCAGAGAACTTATTGGGTTCCTGAGATTTTAAGTAACTTGCCAAAAGCCAAAAAGGTAGTTAGTGACAAAAGCCAGATTTCAGCTCATCTCTTTTTGACTGCAAGGTCAACCTTCTATCCACTATTCAATGCTGAAGATCAATAATAACTTCAATTGTTGGACAGATTGTTGGAATAGAAGTCAGGAAGACATGAGTTAAAATTTGACCTAAGTCAGTTATTTAGTCTCTATCTGACTTAATTTTTTATTTAAATTACTTTCTTTCTTAGAACATTTAAAACATCATTTGTGCTCCTGGTTTACCAGATAGTTTTACCAGGACCAGATAGTTTCCTTTTTTTATCGTTTTTAAATAATATTTTTATTTCTCTCATTATATGTTTAAATAATTTTTAACATTTTTTAATAAATGTCTTGAGTTTCATATTCTAACCTTTTCTCCCTACCTTCTCTCCCCCTTCCCTGAGACAGTAAACGATCCGATATAGGTTATACATAAACAGTCATGTAAAGTATTTCCTTATTAGTTATTTTGCCATAGTTTCTTCATCTGTAAAACAGGGATAGTAAGTAGAACCTACATGGCAGGATTATTGTGAAGAAGTAATATTTGTAATGAAAAATCTGTAAACCCCAAAGCACAATATGAGTTGTTACTATTATTACAACTGATAGTAATACACAGCACAAATAACTCTTTTAAACTATACTTTATTGTTTGCATGTGTTATTACTGACTTTAAAGTCCCAGCAAAATAAATTCCAGTAATCCTTATATAGCTTAACTGGTCTACTTGATGTTCCATGTACACACTACATTATTTAAGCAATATAATTTAGTGGAAAGAATACTGGCTTTGGAACCAGAAGACCTGTGTTCAAAACCTATCTCACTTCCTTTATGAGCTTGGGCAAGTCACTTGATCTCTCTGGGTGTCAGTTACCTTATTTATAAATGAAGGAATTAAACTAGATCATCTCTAAAATTTCTTCCAGCACTAAATCTATGTATGCTCTTATTTTCTCTCACCTCATGCCTTCACAAGAGTTTGGAACGCTCTCCCACTTCCCCTCTGCCTATAAGAATCCCTAATTCCTAAGATCTATCAAAGATCAGGTCAAGTACTTTCTTCTACAAGACTCCATCTTGATTCTCACAGAGGTTAATCCTTCATATTCCACTGACTCCCTAGAAACGAACGACCGAACAAATGAATACATATCACATTATCTTAATAATAACATATGATCTACTGGCTGGTTTAATTATGGTAATATCAAAATAGTGATGAGTGTAAGTGAAATTTTAAAATGCATAAAGCAATTATAACATAACCTCAACATATCTATGATTTCTATTAGTGTCAAAGTTACATGCATTGTCAATAGTACTATGGATAGTTACTAACATTTGTAGTTGAATGAGATGCTAAATTTAAGGTAAACATTAATGGAAATAAAGATTAAAATTTTTCACACCCAAGCTCATGAACTAGTCAATTAAATCAAATATCCATATTGGCTATATGCAAAATATTGTTTGTAATTTTATTTTCTCATCTTGAACTAATCACCTCACTATTGCTAAGCATGTTTCATAACTGATTCTCCAGAATAATTCCTTCATCACTGTTTATTGCAGTGATGAGAATAACTAAGTCTTTTTAGCTTTTCTTTAAGGTTTTATTATATAAATTATACTCTGGTTTCTACTTAGTTCACTCGGCATAGGTTCATGAAAATCTTTCCAGGTTTTCGGAAACTATGACTTTCATCATTTCTGTGGTACAATAACATTTCATTTTATTAACATGCCATAGTTTGGTCCACTGTTCCCCAAATAATGGGCTCCCTCTTAGTTTCCAGTTCTTGTTACCACAGAAAAAGTATATATCTATATCTATGTTCATGTCTGTGTCTAACTATGTCTCTATCTATCTATGTATCTATTTACTTGAGGAACATTACTCAATTGGGGAATGTTTGAATAGTCATTATAGACATACACATAAACATGTATAACAATGTGGATCTCATTTACTTTTCCTAGATTGCTTTGGGCTATAGATCTTGTAGAGATATCACTGAGCCAAAAGATATGTACAATTTAGCGACTTTGGGGATACAGGTCTCCAGAACTATTGGACCAACTCATAGCTCCATTGATAGGATATTAGTGTGCTTGCTTCCCTACATCCCCTTCCAAAATTGTCATTTTCCATTTTTGTCATTGTTGACATTATAATGTGTACAAGAAGAAATCTCAAATGAATTTATAATTGTATTTCTTGGAATACTAGTTATTTGAAACATTTTTTTATATTTATTGATAATTTGGATTTCCTCTTTTTCAGAGCTGTTTTTCATATACTTTCATCATTTATGTGTTTAGGAGTAGTTACTTTTTAATATTTTGAATTCGTTCTTTATATATTTTATATCAGATATTTATTAAAGAAATTCACTTCAAATTTTTTTTTTGCTACTACATTTTCCATGTTATTTTAACTGCATCAATTTTGTTTGACCAATTATCAATTTTCCATTGTAAAAGTGATCCATTTTAACTTCTATATTCCTTTTTTATCACTTGGTATGTCATAGACATTTTCGTATCCATAGTTGCATTAGTTATCTCATTCCTTATTTTTCTAGTTTCTTTATGGTGTAACCTTTTAAAGTAAGTCCTGGATCTAATGAAACTTGAGAGTCCTTGCCTAATTAGTTAAGGTCTTTAAGTTTATTTAACTATGATTCTATTTTTACTTGCTTCTGCACGTTGTTCATCTAATCTAATTCTGTTCCACAAAGGGACTTCTCTATTCTAACTAGTACTAAATAGTTTCTATTTTTACTGATTTATTTTATAGCTTGGGATCTTGTACTTGTAATACCTCTCTTATACCACCTTTTTCGGTTATTTCCTTTGAGATTCTTCAGGATTTTTTATTTTTCAAGATAAATTCTGTTATTGTTATTTTCTAGTTCTATAATATAATTATTTGGTTGCTTGACTGGCATGACATTAATACATTAAGTTAGTAATTATATTTTTATAATATTACCAGAAGTCTATTATGAATAACTTGTCTATCCAATTATTTAGGTTAGTCTTTATTTTGTTAAAGTCTGTTTTGTACTTCATGTAATTCTTGGTCATACATTGTTATGTAGACTTTTTTATCTGAATGTATTTCATGTATTTTGTAGTTTTTAAAAACAGAATTTCTCTCTCTCTCCCTCTTTGAATTTGTTTTTGGCATTGAAAAGTATTGAAGATTTGTGGAAGGTTACTTTATAATAGACTATTTTGCGAAATTATTGCTTCAATTATTTTTATTTGAATCATTAGTATTTTTGAATAGATCAAATTATCTGCAAAGAGCAATGTTTTACCCCTTTACCTATTTTTATTCCCTCAATTTCTTTTTTTTTAGCCTTAGTGAAATAACTCAAATTTCTAGAACTGTATCAAATAATAGTGGTGACACTAGAAGTATTGCTTTCCATTTATATTATTTGAAAAACCTCCAGTTTATACTCTATAAAAAAGAATGGTTTTAAGTTTTATATAAATACTATTTAAAATAGTAAATATTTGTTCTTTTTAAAATTTTATTTAAAATTTATTTAAAATTAAAAAAATATTTTTAATGTAATGGACATTGTATTTTTCTGCATCTATCATTATCATTAGGAAATTCTATTTTTTGTTATTATAAACTATTAGGTTTATAGGTTTCATATTGCTGACCCTGCTCCTTCCACCTACTCTTTCCTCCATGTTTGTATATCCTTATTGTATAGTTTGATTATATGAGATAGTAAATTACAATCCTTCTCACTTTATTTCCTAGTGTGATCCTTTCCCCTTCCCTTTTCTTTCTTCTCTTAAGATTATCAAAACACATTCGGAATTATGCCCAAAGAGATATAAAACTGTACATACAGTTTGACCCAGCAATACAACTTCTAGATCTGTATTTCATAAAGATCATAAAGATAAGGAAAGAACCCAAATGTACAAAAATATTTATAGCAGTTCTTTTTGTGGTGGCAAAGAATTGAAAATGGAGGGGATGTCCATTAATTGAACAAGTTGTGGAATATGAATATAATGGAATCTTATTGTTTCATAAAATATAATAAGCAGATGGACTTCAGAAAAGCCTGTATAGACTTGCATGAACTGATGTAAAGTGAGCAGAACCAGAATAATATTACCCGCAGTAACAGTAACATTATACAATGACCAACTTTGATAGATTTAGCTCTTCTCAGCAATGCAAGGATCTAGACTATTCCAAGAGTTGTGATGGAAAATGTTGTCCACATTCAGAGAAAGAACTATGGAGTCTGAATGCGGATCAAAGGACAATATTCTCTCTCTCTCTCCCTCTATTTCTTCTTTCCAATGTTTTTCCCTTTTGATTCTAATTCTTTTTCACATCATGGCTAAAGTGGAAATATGTTTGATATGATTGTACATGTCTTCATCAGATTGCGTGCCATCTTGGGGAGGGGAAAGCAAAGGGAGGGAGAGAATATTTAGAACTCAAAATCTTACAGAAATGAATGTTGAAAACTAAAAAAAGAAAAAAAAAACAAAATATAACCAAACCACTCACATGCCCTATATTTTATTTAACTTACTCTGTGTTATTTTTTGAGGAGTTTCTTCTTAGTTTTCTTCTACTTCTTTCCTTGTAGATTCATGACCTGTCTATTCTGGGATGGATATAATTTCTTTATTAGTGTTGCCAGTGCATTTTAAGCTCATTTTCCTGGCCTTACTTTCTGAATTGGAACTTTGCATCAGAATCAACTTCTATGTACTTCTTGAGGGAATGGTGGAGACCCTTATGAGTCAAAATCTCTCTTTTGGGTCAAAATGTTTCCTTATGAGATTTTGAAATAGCTTCTTCTGGTTATTGAGTGCTCTGTTCCCCAAAGAGTTGCTGCCCAAGATATATAAGAAGATGGTGAAAGAGTAACTGCTCTAGCTTCAGTTGATTCCTTCAAATCTCCAGTTCCAGATGAACTACATTTTCCTGTTTTGAAGAAATCACAGATGAAATGATTGAGTGAATATCAGTGACATAAAAATCATGAGGAAAGGGAAAGATACCTTGTAACTGAAGAAAGGCAAACATCTCATTTTAAAGTAGCGATGGAGGATAGCAGGTATTTTAGATTGAAAATTTCAAGTACTATAAGAAGTTGTAGAACATATTAGTAAAAGAATGGTCAACAAAGAACTAGAAAATAGTGTCACAATCACAAAACGATAACATGGTTTGATCAAGCTTAGGTAAAAGCAGAAACCTCATTTCCTTCTTTGTCAGGTTGACAGGCTTCCACATCAGAAGACTGCTGTGTATATTGTTACCTAAATTTTATTTAATCTTTTAATGTTTTTATAATGATTATTTTCTACAATCTTTTATAAAACATAAATGGTTGATCAAAGCAAACCAACCCAGCAGTCACATCTAACAGTGTAGGCAATATTCTGTACCCATAGTTTGTCACCTTCCTAAAGAGAGAAGGATTTTTTTTTAAACCTTGTTGACTAAGTTTTCAGTAGAGCTATTTCTGAAGAGATGAAAGAGAAATGTGGAATACACCATGGTTACTTAAGTGAATTGTTAATTTATTGAATGTCTTATGAAAACTAGTGGAATGAATTTGTCAGGCGTAGGAAGAACAGGGGTGTGATCTTCAATTATTTTAATGGTTTTCATATTGAAGAGGTTCCAAGTTTGTTATTTTTGGTCTCAAAGGTTAAAAAAAATTAGCAATGAGTGAAAGTTGCAGAGAGTCAAATGAATATGTGATGTAAAATATATTGAATAAAGCAGATAATATGCAAAATAAATCAACAAAAAAAAACACCTTTCTAATAATTAAATCTATCCACAAGTAGAATAGGCAGCCTCAGGAAGAAGTGAATGTCCCATCTTTGGAAACCTTTGAGCACTTGTGGAGTACATGATAAGTGATGTCATAGGAATTATTATTTTGGTATAAATTGGATCCACTAACTTGTTTATTCCTTTCTGATTCTCAAGGGGGCATTCACTGAAATTTAATGCAGTATGGCAGGCACAAAAGTGTCACACTTTTTAATGTAAGGGAACATAAAGCATTTGTGTGTTTACAGTGACATAGTTGATATTCATTTTATTATGATGATAATTATATTTTTATGACTTTTTGCAGCAATTCTCAGATTTTCTCAATGGCCAGAATTCATATGCCAGAATTATCAGGGTTCCCAAAACCAGCCACATGCAACCTCTGTACCTTGAACAAATGGTGCTTTGAGGATGATGAGATTCTCACAAAAAATACACATTAACCAGATACTGAACTCAAACAAAATAATCTGTTAGTCTTGACTCTCTTCCCCTCATCATGTTAGCAATCAATCAACTGCAAAAATTTATGTTTCCTTGACAAAAAACATATTCACATATAGATAAAAACTTCTGAAGAGGGCAGATGTTGCTTTTGTGGCAACAAGTTAAAGCATAATCCCTGGATAAACTCAAATTAGTCAGTATTGTAAGTACAGAACCATCCTTGATATTGTGGCCATCAGTTTCTCTAAGTTTTTTGGTCTTTGTCTATTTCCCACATGAATATAGATTTTGGAGCATCATAGATAATAAGTTTATAGCTGAAAAGAATCTTACAGGTCGTATAATCAATCCCCTTCATTTTGCAGATAGGAAAACTAGGGTACAAAGAGACTTAAGTGATTTATTCAGTATTATATAGCAATTAAGTATCTCAATTTGAACACAGATCTTCCTGACTCAAAATCAACTGCTCCATTCACTACTTTTTATTACCTCTATTTCTTCACAGTTACTTTGACTTTCATACTTTGAACTATATGCTTCTTTTCTTCATATTAATTTCTTCTATATCCATGAACTTGACTGAATTAGATAGATATCACAATTTCTTTGTTGCTGCCTTTTACTACTACTCCAGGGACCAGGACTTTTAATATTGCTACTGCTTAACCCTTAGGCTTTACTTGAAGATTCTGAAATTTAGACCTCTTGCAGTATCTCCAAATCACTTTGAACAAGATTTGTTATTTAAGCAGAATACTTGGGTGGTCACAGCCCTTCATTTTCTAACTAAATTTAGAATTATTTATCACTCAATACACTACCTGGCACTTTTCCACCTTCAAGTTCACCTGATACTTTTCTATCTACTCCCACAGACTCTTAAGATCTTTCTGTAATCTATTTCAATCAATTGTACTATTTACAAGATTTAAGTGGCCTCCATTAACCTGGAAATTTACCTGGGAGTCCCTCCTTCAGAAATTTTATAAATTATTAAACAGAAAAATTCCTACTATCATTCTGTGCATGTTGGGCTATTCAATCCTGAGGAAGGCCTACCTTTGACTTTTTGTCATTATTCAATTCTTCATTCATTATATATTTACTATAATTATAGTTGGGGCTAAAAAACAGCTTTTAGCACTGAATTCTGACTCCTGGAGACTTTGAAGTTTCAGAGACCTGCATTTCAATCTGTGTAAAAGCTACAAAAAGTGTCCAACAACATTCAAGACAATTTACAAAATCAGTTCTCTTTTAGAATTTAAGAAAATGGCATTGATCAGATTAAGCAGGAATTTAGAGCAGGAGTGAGAAAAATAACTTATACAAATTGTTAGTATCCCTGGCTTAGTATTTCTTTAAATCTTGCTCTAGAAAATATTTGATAATTACTGTTTTCTTAAATTATTATGTTGACCTAATTTTAAGTGGTTATTATTTTTAGAGGAAAAAAATAACTAGGTGGAAAAAACACTATATTCTACAAATACACACATATATATTTCTTTTCTTTTAGTTTGAACATTTGGATCATCTATCTGGAGGCTTTTTTTTTAAACGTTAGGCATAGTAGCTCAGAAGAAACAAAGTATTATGAGTAAATCTCAATAAATCTATCAAAAGACAGAAAACAACACAATGTTAATACAGTTTCAAAATCAAATGCAAAAACTTTATAATTTTTTTTATAAATGTGTTTATTTATTTTTATTTTTTTGGTGATTCTACAATCACTTCCTTAAAGTTAAGATTTTATTCCCCACTCCCCCGCCGCTCCCCACCTTTCCCCTCCCTGCGACAGCATACAATTCTGTGTAGGTTCTACATATACTTTCCTATTGAGTACATTTTCACAACATTCATGTTATGTAGTCAAACTAAGATAAATGGAAGAAATCATATAACAAATCAAAACATAATACACTAAAACCTACACATATATAAACATGATCTGCTACATTTTGCAAATGACTTCCATATTTCTTTCTCTGAGTGTGGAAGACATTTTGTGTTAGAATACTACCATTGGGATTTTTTTTTTTAGTAAGTTCTTGCGTTATTACGAAGTTCCAAGTCTATCAGAAAAAACTCTCGCACACTGAGGTCGTTACTGTGCATAAGGTTCTCCTGGTTCTGCTCCTTTCGCTCAGCATCTGATCATATAAGTCCTTCCAGGCCTCCCTGAAGTCTTCTTGTTCATCATTTCTTATGGTGCAATAGTACTCCATTACATTCATATACCATAATTTATTCAGCCATTCCCCAATTGATGGGCATCCCCTTGATTTCCAGTTCTTGGCAACCACAAATAGTGCTGCTATAAATATTTTTTGTACATGTGGGACCCTTTCCCATTTTTATGATCTCTTGGGGATACAGTCCCAAGAGACCAGTGGGTCAAAGGGTATGCACATTTTTGTAGCCCTTTGGGCATAGTTCCAAACTGCTCTCCAGAATGGTTGGATCAGCTCACAGCTCCACCAACAATGAATTAATGTTCCAACTCTCCCACATTCTCTCCAGCATTTATCATTTTCTTGCTCTGTCATATTTGCCAGTCTTACAGGTGTGATGTGGTACCTCAGAGTTGTTTTGATTTGCATCTCTCTAATCAGTAGTGATTTAGAGCACTTTTTCATATAATTATAGATATCTTTAATTTCTTCCCCTGAAAATTGCCTGTTCATATCCTTTGACCATTTATCAATTGGAGAATGACTTGTATGGTTGTACATTTGAGTCAGTTCTCTATAGATTCTAGAAATGAAGCCTTTATCCCCGAGCTTAGCCATAAAAATTTTTTCCCAATTTACTACATCCCTCCGAATTTTTGTTGCATTGGGTTTGGTTGTGCAAAACCTTTTCAGTTTAAAGTAATCAAAATTATCCATCTTGCATTTCATAATGCTTTCTATTGTTTCTTTAGTGAAAAATTCTTCCCCTCTCCATAAATCTGATAAATACAATATTCCTTGCTTCTCCAGTTTATTCATGGTGTCAATCTTTATACCTAAATCATGTACCCATTTGGACTTTATTCTTGTGTACAATGTCAGGCATGGGTCTATACCTAATTTCCGCCACACTGTTAACCAGTTTTCCCAGCAATTTCTGTCGAACATTGAGTTCTTATCCCAGAAGCTGGGGTCTTCGGGTATATCAAACAGGAGGTTGCTATATTCCTTGCCTACTGTGTCTTGAGTGCCAAGTCTATTCCATTTATATACCCCTCTATTTCTTAACCAATACCAAGTGGTTCTGATAATTTCTGCTTTATAATACAATTTGAGGCCTGGTAGCACTAGGCCACCTTCCCAGGCATTTCTTCTAATTAGTCCCTTTGATATTCTGGACCTTTTGTTCTTCCAAATGAATTTTGATAATATTTTATCCAGCTCTAGAAAATAATTATCTGATAATTTAATTGATATGGCACTAAATAAGTAAATTAATTTAGGTAGAATTGCCATTTTTATTATATTAGCTCGGCCTACCCATGAACAACTGATGTTTCTCCAATTACTTAAATCTGTCCTTATTTGTGCAAGCAGTGTCTTGTAATTGTGTTCATATAATCCCTGGGTTTATTTTGGCAGGTAAACTCCTAAGTATTTTATAGTGTCTACCCTAGCTTTAAATAGGATTTCTCTTTCTATCTCTTGGTCTTGGACTTTGTTGCTAATACATAGGAATGCAGAAGATTTGTGTGGGTTTATTTTGTAACCTGCAACTTTACCAAAGTTGTTTATTATTTCAAGTAGTTTTTTACTTGAATCTCTGGGATTCTATAAGTATATCATCATATCATCTGCAAAGAGTGATAACTTAGTTTCTTCTTTGGCAATTTTTATTCCTTCAATTTCTTTATCTTGTCTAATTGCTACAGCTAATATTTCTAGTACCATATTGAATAATAGTGGTGATAATGGACATCCTTGTTTCACCCCTGATCTTATTGGAAATGCATCTAGCTTACCTCCATTGCATATAATGCTTGCTGAAGGTTTTAGGTAGATACTGCTTATTATTTTATGGAAAGTTCCCTTTATTCCTATGTTCTCCAGTGTTTTTAATAGGAATGGGTATTGTATTTTGTTGAAAGCTTTTTCTGCATCTATTGAGACAATCATGTAGTTTTTGTTAGTTTTGTTGTTGATATGATCAGTAATGCTAATACTTTTTTCTAATATTGAATCAGCCCTGCATTCCTGGTATGGATCCTATCTGATTATAATGTATCATTTTCGTGATAAGATGCTGTATTCGTTTTGCTAAAATCTTCTTTAAATTTTTTGCATCTATATTCATTAGAGAAATTGGTCTATAATTTTCTTTCTCTGTTTTGTCTCTTTCTGGTTTGGGTATCAAACCATATTTGTATCATAGAAAGTTTGGAAGGACTCCTTCTTCCCCAACTTTCAAAAATAGTCTATATAGTAGTAGAATTAACTGTTCTTTAAAAGTTTGATAGAATTCACTTGTGAATCCATCTGGTCCTGGAGATTTTTTTCCTAGGGAGTTCATTGATGGCTTATTCAATTTCTTTTTCTGAGATGGGGTTGTTTAAGTATTCAACTTCCTGTTCTGTTAATCTGGGCAATTTGTATTTTTAAAAATATTCATCCACCTCATTTAGATTATCGAATTTGTGGGCATAAAGTTGGACAAAGTAATTTCTAATTATTGTTTTAATTTCCTCCTCATTGGAGGTGAGTTCACCCCTTTCATTTTTAATATTAGTAATTTGATTTTCTTCTTTCTTTTTTTTAATCAAATTGACCAAAGGTTTATCAATTTTATTGGTTTTTTCATAAAACCAACTATTGGTTTTATTTGTTAATTCAATAGTTTTCTTAATTTCAATTTTATTAATCTCTCCTTTGGTTTTCAGTATTTCTAATTTGGTATTTTTGGGGGGATTTTCAATTTGTTCTTTTTCTAGCTTTTTCAGCTGCATGCCCAAGTCATTGATCTCCCCTTTCTCTATTTTATTTATGTAGGCATTCAAAGATATAAAACTTCCCCTAAGAACTGCTTTTGCAGTATCCCATAAGATTTGGTAGCTTTGTCTCATTATTGTCATTCTTCTGAATGAAGTTGTTGATTGTTTCTATGATTTCTTCTTTAACTTATTCCTTCTTTAGGATTAGATTATTTAGTTTCCAATTGATTTTTGCTTTATCTTTCCATGGCCTTTTATTACATATAATTTTTATTGCATTATGATCTGAGAAGAATGCATTGATTATCTCTGCCTTTCTGCACTGGATTGTGAGATTTTCATGTCCTAGTACATGGTCAATTTTTGTAAATGTCCCATGTACCGCTGAGAAAAAGGTATATTCCTTTCTATTACCATTCAATTTTCTCCAAAGATCTATCATATCTATCTTATCTAGAGTTCCATTTACCTCCTTGACCTCTTGCTTATTTATTTTGAGGTTACATTTATCAAGTTCAGAAAGAGGGAGGTTGAGGTCCCCTGCTAGTATACTTTTGCTATCAATTTCTTCCGTCAACTCCCCCAACCTCTCCTCTACGAATCTGGAAGCTATACCTCTTGGAGCATACGTGTTTAGTAATGATATTGCTTCATTGTCTATGGTGCCTTTTAGCAGGATATAGTTTCCATCCCTATCCCTTTTGATTAGATCTATTTCTGCTTTTGCTTTGTCTGAGGTTAGGATTGCTACTCCTGCCTTTCTTACATCAGCTGAAGCATAATATATTCTGCTCCATCCTTTGACCTTTATCCTATGTGTATCCCCCTGTTTCAGATGTGTTTCTTGTAAGCAGCATATTGTTGGATTATGGCTTTTAATCCATTCTGCTATCCATCTCCATTTTATGGGAGAATTCATTCCATTCACTTTTACAGTTATGATTACAATCTGTGTATTTTCCACCATCTTCTTTCCTACCATTTGTGCTTTTAGCTCTCCTGTCTTCCTTCCGCTCCTCAACAGTATTCACTTTTTACCACCTCTTCCTGCCGCCTTCCCCTCCTTCTTTTAGCCCCCCTCCCTTTTACTCTCCTTTACTCTTATTGCTTCTTCCCTCCCTTTTAGCCTCCCTCCCCTTTCTTCCCCTTCCTCTCCTACTGCCTATAGAGCTAGTTAGGATTATCTACTTAAGTTTATTGTTCCATCCTTTAAACAAATCAGATGAGAGTATCTCTCACACAATGCTCATCTCCCTCCTCTCTTTCCCTCTACTATGACTTTGTACTTCTTCTTGTGATGTAATTTGCCATTTTCTGCTTCCTCCTTTTCACACCTCCTATTACAATCCCTTCTCATACTTAAATCATATTTTTTTATCATATCATTTACTTTATACCTGTTCCCCCTATGCATATCCCTTTTATATTTCACAGTAGCCTCACAATTCTCAAGATTAGCAGGTATCATCTTCCTTTATAGGAGGTAAACAATTTGCCCTAATTGAGTAACAAGTTGTTCCCCCCCCTCCGTTTACCTTTTTATGATTCTCTTGAGACCTGCATTTGAAGATCGAATTGTCTATTAAGTTCTGGCATTTTGGTCAGGAAGCTCTGGAAATCCTTTACGTCGTTGAATGAATTTCTCCTTGCCTGAAATGTTATGCTGAACTTTCCTGGGTAGTTGATCCTTGCTTGAAATCCCAACTTCTTTGTCTTACTGAATATTGGGTTCCAATTCTTTCGATCTTTTAATGTAGAAGCTGCAAGGTCCTGTGTAATCCTGACTGTATCTCCTTGATATTTCAATTGTTTCCTTCTGGATGCTTGTAATATTTTCTCCTTCACTTGATAGCTCTGGAATTTGGCAACTATGTTTCTTGGGGTTTTGAGTTTGGGATCCCTTTCAGGAGGGGGAATGGTGGATTCTTTCGATGACTATTTTGCCCTCTGAATCTAGTACTTCTGGGCAGTTTTCCTTGATGATTTCCTGGAAGATATTGTCCAGGCTCTTTTCTCCATCATGGGTTTCTGGAAGGCCAATAAGTCTTAAGTTTTCTCTTCTGGATCTATTTTCCATGTCATTTGTTTTTCCAATTAGATATTTTACATTTTCTTCTATCTTTTCATTCTTTAGATTTTGTTTGACTGATTCTTGCTGTCTCATTGAGTCATTAGTTTCTACTTGCCCAATTCTAATCTTTATCAAATTGTTTTCTTCAGTTAACTTTTGCATCTCCTTTTCCATCTGCCCAATTTTTCCTTTTAAGGAGCTATTTTCTCCATTTAATTTTTGTACTTCATTTTCCATTCGACCAATTTTCCCAGTTAGGGTTTCCTTTTCCATTTGACATTTTAGGGAGTTATTTTCATTTTCCATTTGTTCAATTTTCCTTTTCAAAGAGATGTTCTCATCAGCGAATTCTTTTATCAAAATTTTAAAATCATTGGCCAGTTTATCTTCTATTTCCTTCTTCAACTGTTCCAGGAGAGCTGTGTGTGCATGTGAGCAGTTCCTAGTCCCTTCTGAAGTTTAATATGGAAGTACAGTCTCAGCTGTGACCTCTTTGGTGTTTGTGTTTTGGTCCTGATCCCTATAGAAAGATTCTATGGTTCTTTCTCCCCTCTGCTTTTTCTTGTTCATGATGTTGATTGAGTTTTGTGGCTCTGGTTCTTTCAGTCAGAAGCTACAGAACTTTTTGCTGAGCTGATATGTGAAGAAGCTAAAAGCAGGTTTTTGTGTCATGTTTCTTTGATAAGCCCTAGGGTTAGCTTGTTAAGTGTGGGGGAGATCTCCTCAGCTGAACTGAGGCAAAGGCAAGCTCAGGGGCTGGTGATCCCAGCTGCCCTATTGTCTTTCTGATTCCCCTGGAGAGCTGAGGCACGCCTAGATGCTAATGCATGTTCCCACCCCTCCTGGGGCTCCTCTCCTGGTGCTGAGACTTGCCTGGGTCCTAGTGCAAGTTTTTTCCACCCTGGGTCCTCTGTGCTTCCAGTTTGCCTTTGCCACAGTAGGAGGAATCCCCCTTAGCTATTTTGCTAGCCTCAGGTGTTGTGAGACTATTATTGGCCCCTTTGCTGTTCCCACTGATCTGGGATTTTCCTGGGGAAATATTTTATGGTTCTTTCACAGTCATGAAGGGGGAGGAGAGAGCATTTACTGATCACTCCGTCATCCTGGCTCCCAGATGTTCAAATAGGTGACTTACCGAAGTTCAAGTAGGTGACTTACTGAAGTTTAATCGCCAAGCTGAAGGTCTCAGGAGCTGCTGAGCTGGTATCTGGCAATTGGGGGCTCTCACTGGCTCGATTCAGCTTGTCTCCGACCCTCGGTACCACTCTGCTGGTTCTGCCCCACCACTCTCAGGTTTCTCAGGTCCCTTCTGCTCTGCTGCTGCACTTGCCGCTGTGCTGTGTGCTTTGGGCTCACCCCTGTGGAACAGATCCTTCCTGTGGACCTTCCATTCCAACCTTAGCTCCCAATCCATCACACTCTGTCTCCCACTGGATTCTGCACCCCCAAAATTTGGTTAGATTCTCCTTTCAGAGGTACCTGAAGGAGTTTGTCCGAGAGCTTAGGTGACTCATTGCTCTCACTCCGCCATCTTGACTCTGCCTCTCCTCTATAAAATTTTTAAGAATAATAAGGTGAATAGACAGAAAGAAGTTAGAAATTCAGAAAATATTGTGCTGATCAAAAGCACTTAAAGGTGATAGAGTAAATTTAATTCTGTTATAAACCAATGAGTCATGATTTTATCTTTATGTCCCTCTGCCCTTTGCTGGTCCTCTCACTGCCATAGCCTTTCTATGTTTTACTATTCTCTCCCTTTCTTCTCTTTCCCTTGCTATCATCATTATTGTTGTTGTCATAATCATTACTTCAATTTATACAGTGTCTTAATGTTTACAAAGCATTTCACATAAAATCTAAATTTGTCTTCACGAAAACCCAGTGAGATAAGAAAAGTATGACTATTCCCATTTTAAAGGTGAATACATTGAGACTGAGCAATGTCAAATAACTTGGCAAAGTTTGCACAGTTCCAGTTACATAATGAATACTAGAGTTTGAAATAAAGTCCTGAGCTTCCTTCCTATCATTAAATGCTTTCCTATTATTCTATACTGAATCTCCACACTATTTTAAATTCAATTGAAATAAATTAGCATATGTTGACTTCCTATTGTGTCTTAAGCAATGTGGTGACAGATAGGAAAGATAAAATATAGCATCTGCTCTTAAGATTTTTATAATCTCATAATCATTGCAGAGAATGAAGACTATCAGAGATAGTGAATCACTCAATCATGATTCATTTACAATGTGAATTAATAGCATATTACTTTTCTGGTATTTTACTGGTATTTAGAATAATAGACACATCAACAAGTGAATTGTTTCCAAGTTCTATGACAAGACAGAGTGTTCAGAAAATCACTTTCCTGAGAAAAAGTATGGCAGAGAGTAGTGCCTCTTAAAATGTTTCATGGCCAACACTTATCAGTAAATCTCAGTAAAGTCCAAGGGGTCCCTCAGACACATAGTCAGAAATATGTTTCTTTTTAATATTTTTTCAATTACATGTCAGTACAATATGAATTCCTGGAAGAGTTTAAAATTATTTTCAAGGTCAAATAAGAGTGGTAAAGGAAAAATTAGGTGAAGAAATGAAACCAAAGGATGAAAATTATGAAAAGGCAACAGCTCGGTAAAAGAAACACAAATCATGTTGAAGAAAATAATACCTGGACAAATTGAAAAGTAGGTATGAAAGTTCACCAGTGAAAGTTACAACTCAAAAAGCAGAATTAGACAAGTGGAAAAAGCGGTACGAAAACTTACTGAAGAAAATGATTATTTAAAAAAAATCAAATTGCACTAGTGGAAGCTGATGACACTGTGAGACACCAAGAAACAATGAAATAAGACTGAAAGAATAAAGAAAAATAGAAGAAAATGAGAAATATCTTATTGGAAAAACATTTGACCTAGAAGATTAATGGAGTATACACAATTTAATAAT
Organism: Bettongia penicillata ogilbyi; assembly: GCA_023548195.1. Lineage (NCBI taxonomy): Eukaryota > Metazoa > Chordata > Mammalia > Diprotodontia > Potoroidae > Bettongia > Bettongia penicillata. The sequence continues at coordinate 2,003,379 of JAJHZJ010000126.1, read as the reverse complement.
TATTGGACCACCCGAAAAATATGATAAAAAAGCCTAGATATGTTATTTCCAGGAAAACTGCCTTTACATTGTAGACACAGCAGGTAAAATAGAAAGTGAAAGGATACACTGTTCATCACATTAAAGAGATCTCAAAATGAAAACTCCTAAGAATATTGTAGCCAAATTCCAATGTTACTAGATCAAAGAAAATGTACTTCATGCAGCAAGAAACAAACCATTAAATACCATGGAGCCAGAGACAGGATCACAAAATTTACCAGTTCAGACATTAAAGTAGAGAAGGGCTTGGGATATGATACGCCAAAAGGGAAAAGAGCTGGAATTATAGTGAGTATGATCCTTCAAGGGAAAAAAATAGAGGACTTCCAAGCATTCCTGATGTAGAGACCAGAGCTGAACAGAAAATTTGACTTTCAAATACAAGACTCAAGAGAAATATGAAAAGGTAAACATAAAAGAAAAATCATAAGGGACTCAATAAGGTTAAACTGTTAACTTTTCTATATGAGATGACATATGAATCTTGTAAGAACTTCTTTATTATTAGTGCAGTTAGAAAAAATTCTACATAGCGGACATGGAACTGATTTGATCATGTTGGAATGATAGAAAATGAATAAATGAGAAAGAGGGAAGACTTAGTAGAAAGGGGATGGAAAAGGAAGAATGGGGAAAATTCCCTCACAGAAAAGATGCATGCAAGGATGAATTTTTGAGTAGAAAAGGAAATGATAGGGGAAGGAAGCAAGCAAGGTTGAAAACTCACTCTCATAAAAATTGGTTCAAAGTGTGGAAAATACCCACATTCAATTGGTAATAGAAATCACCCAGCAGGGAAGTCATCCAACAGGGAAGTAGGAAGAGAAGGGAATGAGAAATGTGTGTGTGTGTGTGTGGTGATAAAAGGGAAGGTGGATAAAAAGAAGGTGGTCAGAAGCCAAACAGACTTCAGAGAAGGGACAGAATAAAATGAAAGGAAGAAGGATAAGCAGAAAAAAAAAGATAGGATCCAGGGAAATACACAGTAATCATAACTGTGAATATGAATTGGTGAACTCACTCCTAAGTGCAGTGGATTGCAGAATGTATTAGAAACCATAATCCAACAAGATGGTTCTTACAAGAAACACACTACAAACAGAAAGACATAGACAATTTAAATAATGGTCTAGAGAAGAATCTATTATACTTCAGCTGAATAAAAAACAGAAAAAAAACCCCAGTAACAATCATAATCTCAGACAAAGCAGAAGAAAAGTAGAACTAATTAAAAGGCATAAGCAGGGGCGACTATCCCTTGTTAAAAGGAACCACAGAGAGTGAAGTAATATAAACACTGAATACATACATACCATATTGCATAACATCCAGATACTTAAAGGAAAATGGAAATGAATTGCAGAAGAAAATAGAAATAAATTTCATTAGCAAGGGATGTCAAGCATTATCTGTAATGGGGATAAACATTTCCTTCATAATAGGATCAGGGGTGAAGCAACAATGTCCATTATTACCTTATATTAGAAATGTTGGTTGCAGTAATAAGACAAGAAAAAAATAAAGAAATAAAAATATGAGGAAACAAAACTATTACTCTTTGTAAATGATAAGGTGGCACATTTAGAGAACCCTTGTGAATCAAGTAAAAACTATACTGAAACAATAAATTCAGCAAAGTTGGAGGATGTAAAGTAAACCCACATAAATCATCAGTATTTCTATTTACTATTACAAAATCCATCAGCAAGAAATCGAAAAAAGAAATTCTATTTAAAACAACTGCAGACAATACAAAACATTTTTGAGTGTACTGCCAAGACAAATCCAGGGATTTTGAACACAATTACAAAACACTTTTGACAAAGGTAAAGACACATCAAAATAATTGATAAAATATTAATTGTTCATGCCTAGACTGAGAAAATATAAAAGTGACAGTTCTTTTTACCCAAAGTAATTTACTTATTCAGTGCCATACCAGTCATACTAATGAAGAATTATTTTATGGAACTAGGAAAAATAATAACCAAATTCATCTGGAAGAACAAAAGGTTAAGAATATCAAAGGAATCAATAAAAAATGTGAAGGAGTGCAACCTAAAAAATTCCACATTTCAAACTATTTTACCACATGTTAACAAAAAATGCAATCTGGTACTGACTAATAAATATAATGGTAAATCACTGGAATAGATAAGACATACAATACACAGTGGTAAAAAAAAAACATAGTAATGTAGTTTTGATAAACCCAAAGATACACTCTTTTGGAGTAGGAACTCACTGTTTGACAAAAATTACTCTGAAAACTGGAAGTAGTTTGGCAGAAACTATGCATGGACAATTATCTAACCCAATATATGAAGATAAGTTCAAAATGGGTAAATGATTTAGGAATAAAGGATCATATCATAAATAAATTAAGGGATTATGGAAACAATTACCTCTAATATCCATTGAAAAAGAATAAAGTTTGTAGCCAAACAATAGAGATGATTATAGGAAGTAAAACTGATAATTTGATGACATGAAAGCTTCTGCACAAACAATACTAATGCAGCCAAAATTAGAAGGAAAACAGGAAATTGGGATTATTTTTTTGCCAGTAAGTTTCCCTGATAAAGACCTCATTTGTAAAATTGTAAAATTTATAAAGTTAAGAATCATTCTCCAGTTGATAAATGTTTGAAGGATATGAACAGGAAGTTTTTAGATGAAACAGTTAAAATTATCAATAGTCACATGAAAAAATGCTTCAAATCACTACTAATTAGAGAAATATATATTAAAGCAACTCTGAGATATCACTTCACACCTGTCAGATCAGCTAACATGACGGAAAAAGGGAAAAAATGCAAATCCTGGAGGAATGTGGAAAAATTGGAACACTAATGAACTGTTGGTGGACTTGTGAACTAGTTCAACCATTCTGGAGAAAAATTTGGAATTGTGTCTCAAACATTATAAGTATTTGTATAGCCTTTTGACCCAGCAATTCTATTACTAAGTTTGTAATATATAAAGATATAAAAGATATAAAAGAAAAGGAAAAAGGACCTATTTCTACAAAAATATTTTTAGTAGTTTTTTTAGTGCTGGCAAAGTATTTGAAATTGAGGGGATGACTATGAATTGGGGATTTGCTAAGCAAGTTGTGGCTTATGATTTTGATTGAATATCATTCTTCTGTAAGAAATTATTAGCAGTATAGTTTCAGCAAATTTGGTAAGTCTTATATGGACTGATTCAAAGTGAAATAAACATTACTAGAAGAACCTTTAAAACTTTTAAACATATAATTGGGAAACATTTTATGACATAAAACGATAAAAAACAGATTAAGTTGTGGAGCATTTTTCTGATCTGCCCTGGTAAAGGACAATTATTTAACAGGAATCCTATACCAATGAAATCACAGGTCTGATCAAGAAAAAGAAAAGAATTAGAAGAAAGTCCCTGAAATGTGATTGTAGTGTTATCCTGATTGACTACTAAACATGTTCTACTCAGACCTATTGTTTCTGCTATACTTGTCTCAGAAATAACATTGCTGGTATATGCATGCTTGTGTGTGTGTTTGTATGTGTGTACATGTGCACAGAGGATAGGAATGATATCCCCTGAAACTAAAATATCAGTCAAAGTGTTTTGACATCATCTAGTCAACTTTTTCTAGTACCATTAAGATTCATCATAATGACCTTTGGAGAATCTGCTGCAGGTGAGTTACTCTCCATTTTATCTAATTTCCAGACTCTTATTAACATGTAGAAAAATATGTAAGGTCTCTTGCACAAGAAGATATTTGAACTTAAGTTTTTGAGTTCTCGCACTTGAAATATTCAGCACAAAATTGAAAATGAACTTCGTTTTAATAGTCTGTTATCTTAAGATGACTCCCACAAGCTTCTAATATTGAGTGATTAGTTAGCTAATTTTAAAATGTGTCTGATCTGTAGAACTCTGGTGTTCTTCAGTAGACCAGCCCCATTCTTTTCCCCTCAGGGGGGCCAAGAGGAAAGAAAAATAATTACCATAGATGGTCATTCATCACATAAGTGCTATGAGCAGCAGCTAGCTGATTCATTTGCAATTCCATCCACAGATGCACTTTCTGAAATTGGTTTAGGTAACAACTGGAGGCTGACAGAATGCTTATTTAACTCATCACTCGAGAATATATATGTTTTTTACTCTTGTCACCTCATAGGGATTGGAATATTTCTTTATAAGAGAAAAAAATTAAAATGATGGAAGTGATGGGGTTTATATTTTTTCATTTCTTCTTCCAAATTCAATACAAACTGAATTTATGTGCCTTAACTGGTAGTCAAGTTGAATGATTTGACTCAGCATGATAATACCAGTTAGTGTTTCATCAGCCATAATATATAAACCTGCATCTAGAACAGAAATACAAATTTTGTCTTTATTTTTTTTTAAAAAAGTTCTCTAAATCTGCAGACTATTATTTAACAGTGAGTGAAAAAATGACAAAACTGAAGTAAGAAATGTCATGATACTCAAAGGTGTAGGAGAGAACTTATTCTGATAGATATTTAACTAGAAACCACAGAATTTGACTATTTTAAACAGAGAACCAAATTTTATGAGTTCTCCCCTTTCTTGCTCCCCTGGACATAACATTTCTATCTCTCAGTAAGATAATATGTTTGGGGGAAACCTTGATTCTCCCCTTGTGTTAGAATCTCCAAAATGTCTAGTGTCATGTTCAGGTCACTCCTGGAATATAACTTGCATGCTTCATGGAAATTCAGAATCTTTGCGTAAAGAAATTGACTTTGAGACATCATAAAATCATACACCAAGAAATGGAAGAGATTTTAAAAGGTCATCTGGTCCAACCTTCTTATGTTTATAGATGAAGACATTTAGGCCCCAACAATCTAAGTAGTTTAACCAAAGTGATACAAGTAAGAAGCGGTAAAGCTATGACTCAAACCCAGGTCTTCTCACTCCAAATCAGGATGTTATTTTCACTGTAGAAAAATTATGGGAACTATTCTCTGTCTGGCTCTGCTCTTTCCTTCATACAAGCCCTACCTCCTAATAGGTCTCCATAATCCAGTCCCATCACTGTGTAAATAGAGTGAGTGGCCTAGAGTGCTACTGTCATGAAAGGAAAGTGACATGTCTTCCTCCACATATTAACCTACCAAGAACTTCCCTCCAAAAGTCACCTGATCACAAGCTTTAGAGCAAAAATATACATTAGAGACAAAATAGTCCAATTTCCTCATTTTTATAGATGAGGAAAATAAAGCCAAAGGAGCATAAATGGTTTGCCCAAGATCTTACGGTATGTAACAGAACAAAGATTCAAAACCAATTCTTCTAGACTTTTCTAGGCTCCAAATCTAGATGTGCTGACAGACCACCAGTCATTGTCAGAAAAGCTGGATTTTTTATTTTTCCCTTATGCTTTGCAGGCCTACTGTGAACCAGAAATTTGAGAGGACAGAGTAGCTAAGCAATGAGACGGACTATATCAAGATGGAGAATAATGTTATTTGATTTAACATTTTATAAGAACACATATTTTCTTAGCACTGTATGAAACACACACATCTTAGAATCTTATACTAAAAGAAATCAGGCTATATAGCTACAGTATGCCAATACAAATTGCTTGTCATAACCAGAAAGCCAAAAAATGATTTTTTCCTCTTCTTTCTTTAGTAGTAAAGGTTTAGCTTTCTTTAGCTAGTAAAAGGTTTAAATCATCTAGGATTTCTGAAGGTTTTTTTTTGAGGTTCCCTTTTAATGTATTCATTTAAAAAGTTAGATATATTTGTGAGGGAAGGTAGGTGGAGGGTATGACCTGGGATAAAAGTGGAGAAAGACAGTCTGATGATAGGAATTAAGGATGCAGAAGAATAAAAAAGGGGAGAAATCCTGTGCTTAATATTAATATGTGTGATTTCATCATTGTGGGAAACTTTCAGGACAGAAATCCTCTCCATCAAAGAAAATTGTCAACTCTTCTTGAAGTTATGGTTTTAGAGAATTATCTATTGTTAAAGTAATTTTACCAAGGTTATATAACTAGTACTTTAGAGGCAGGGCTTAAACTCAGGTATTAACTTGATTGCTAGCCTTCTAGCTATTATAGCATGAATAGCTATCACAAATAGCATGATATAATTCAATTTTAATTTTCCTAAACCACCTAAGGATCTTTTTGTATGCATAGATTTAATTATATTACAGAAGGATTCAACTTGAACTTAGATTAAAATTTAACTTTATTTTTCCATTTGCTCCATGAATGCTAGTCAAGTACCTTCCTGAGGTTTTATGTTGATGGAAAAAAAGCATTGAATTTGAAATTGTACATCCTAGGTCTGAATCCTAACTTTTTCATTTACTATGTGTGTGACCTTGGATAAATCACTTAATTTTTTGGGCCTCAGTTTCCTATTCCATTTGATGCAGGGATTAGACTAGATTATCTCTAAAGTCCTCTATAGTTTGAAATGTGATGATGTCATAAATATTTCATATGTTTGCTTTTCCTTTTCTCACATTCTAGGAGGTGTCAATGTTATACTAACAATAATAGTTGACAGGTAACTAGTACTCTAAGGATTGTACAGGGATTACCAATATGATACATCTGTAACTCAATCATATGCGCCTTAGTACACTGCAGTTCTGATAGAAGTCCAAGTGACTTAAACCTATGGTATGAATGTTTGCCTTTGTCATAATTACCTTACAAGAAAATATAATATCTGTATTGTCCAAAAGGTGGCAAACTCTTTAATTCATTAGCTCAATAATAGCCTCATTTTCTCACTAGTGCATACACATGTAGGACAGACTCTATAATATGATATTCATTATGGACACAAAAAAATGTAAATGTTTAGAATGATCTGTTACTTCTATTGCTCATGCCTTTTGGAAGCAATGCTAAGTACTTGAAACTCACACTTACCAGGATGGATTTATCTAGAAGGTTAAATTGAATATCCCTGATTTGGTAACAATATGTAATACTATAATTGATATACTATGCTATGCTAGATATAATATAATATCAAATGATACAACACAACACATAATAGCATTATAATATAACATAGTATAATAATGTAATATAATGCAATAGAATATGATATGATATAACATAAGTAACTAGATGACTTAGTGGGTAGAATGCTAATCAGGAGGACCTGAGTTCAAATTTGATCTCAGACATTCATTAGCTATGTGACCCTGGAGAGTCACTTAACCTTTGTTTACCTAAATCCACTGGATATCATTGTTGTTCAGTCAATCAGTCATTGCATGCCAGTCACTTGTATGCCATGTGCATCATATGATGTAGCATATTCACCATAATACATAGTGTTCCCATTGAATGGTGTGGCATATCTATTTAACGATACAACATATCATCACATGCCATAATAATCACATGCCATAGCATTTCTACTGCATCATGTAGCATCCAAATTCTTAAGGAAAATAAAATGAATTATAGAACGAAATAGTAAAACTAAACTAGTAGGGGACCTAAAATTTTCCCACTCAGAACTAGATAAATCTAACCCTATAATAAATAAGAAAGAAAATAAGGAGGTAATTAGAAAAAGCAAAGTTAGATATGCTAGACCTCTGGGGAAAATTGACTAGGAATAGAAAGCAATATGTGTTTCTTTCAGCAGTACATGCCACTTTCAGAAGAAGTAAATATATAATATGTTGTATAAACTTCATAACCAAATGCAAGAAAACAAAAAATATTAAATATACCCTTTTCAAACTACAGTGCAATAAAAATTACATTCAATAAAGGGGCATGGAAGGATAAATTATAATTAATTGGAAACGAAATAATCAAATCCTAAAGAATGAATGGGTCAAAGAACAAATTATAGAAGAAATTAATAATTTTATTAAAGAGAATGATGATAGATAACATAACAAAATTTGTGTGATGCAGCTAAAACAGTACTTAGAGTAAAATTACATCTTTAAATGCATATGTCAATAAAAGAGAAAAAGAGAAAAACAATGAATTGGCTACACAACTTAAAAAACCAGAAAAAGAACAAATTAAACATTCTGAATACTATAAAAACTATTTGCAAATAAATAACTGAAGATAGAGTCCTACCAAATTTCTTCTATTATACAAATGTGACTTTGATACCTATGTCAGAGAGAGCAAAAACAAAGAAATAAATCTATAGATCAATTTCCTTAGTGATTATTCATGCAAAAAGTTTAAATAAAATACTAACAAGGAGATTGCAGCAACAGATCTCAAAGATCATTCACTATGACAAGGTAGGATTTGTACCAGGAATACTAGACTAATTCAATATTAGAAGAACTATAAGTGTAATTGACATTATCAATAACAAAAAATGAAAAACCTTTTGATAAAATGACACTCATTCCTATGAAAAACACTAAAAATCATAGAAATAAACTGTGCTTTCCTTAAAATAAGTAGTATCTATCCAAAACCAAGAGTAAGCATTATCTATAATAGGGATAAACTTGAAGCCTCTCCAGTAAGAACAAGGGTGAAGCAAAGATGCTCATTATCACCACCAATATCCAACATTATACTAGAAATGCCAGATAAGGCAATACGACAGGGAAAAGAAATGGAAGGCATTAGAATAAGCAATGAAAAAACAGAAATATCACTCTTCAAAGACTACATGATGATATACTTAGAGAATCCCAGAGAATCACCTAAAATAGTACTGGAAATAATTTAGAAAAGTTGAAAGAATTAAAATAAACCCACACAAACCATTCATATTTCTATATACTGCCAATAGACACCAGTAAGAAGTGATGAAAGGAACATGCCATTTAAAATAACTGCAGATTATATAAAATACTTGGGAATACTTGGGAAACAATCAGTGCCCAAGAGAAACCCAAGAAATATATGAACCCCCTTCCCCCCAAAAAACCAAAAAAACTTTTCACACAAATAAAGAGAGCTCTAAGCACTTGAAGAAATATTAATTGCTCATTGGTAAGTCTAGCCAACATAATAAAAATGGCAATTCTATCTACTGATTCAATGCCAAATCAATCTAATTAATAAAGAATTCTTTCATAGTACTAGGGAAAAACATCCAGAATAACAAAAAGTCAAGACTATTAAGGGGATCAATGAAAAAAATATGAAGGATGACAGTTAAACAGTCCCAGATTGAAAATTATGTTACAAAATGATATTCATCAAAATAATCTGATACAGGACTAAGAATTAGTGTTGGATTAATGGAATAGATTCAGTCTCTAATATATATTAGTAAATGACCATAATAAGCTAGTGTTTGATAGGTAGGGGCTAGAACTCACCATTTGACAAAAATTTCTGGGAAAATTGGAAAACAGGAAGAAACTATGTATGTACATCTGACACTATTTTACAAAATAAGGTCAAAATCAATAAATGATTTTGACATAAAGAATCATAAGTAAATTGAGGGATCATAGAAAACTCTATTTCTCAGCTTCATGGTTTAGGAAGACTAAACAAGATATAGAGAGGATCACAGGAAGAAAAATGCATTATTTTGATTGCATGTAATTAAAAAGTTTTTGGACAAAGAAAAGGAAGGCAGTCAAATTTAGAAGGAAAGCATAAACCTGGGGAAAATGTTTATAGCAAGTTTCTCTGCCAAAGGCTCCATTTCTCAAATATATAAGGAACTGAGTCAAATGTATAAAATATAAGCAGTTCTCCAAATGATAACTGGTTAAAGGATATGAACAGGAAAGTTTTCAGTAAAAGAAATCAAAGTGGGGAGGAGTCAAGATGGCGGAATACAAAGACTCACATATGCTAGCTCTGAACCCACAGCCCATAATTACCTGTAAAGAGGAACTGCCAACAAATTGTGGAGCAGTGGAAGCCACACAGCAATAGAGAGGAGGAGATTTGTGTTCCAGAGAGCCCTGAAAAACCAACCCCAAAGGTCCGTCGCGCCCCGGATCCGGAGCAGAGCCCAGCCCTGCCTTGGCTGCTCGGCACCAAGAGGAGCAGATTTGAACAGGCTTCAGGGACAGAATCTCCAGTGACCACGAAGGTCCCTCAGCCCACGGGTGCTACAGGTCAGTGAGAGACCCTATCTGGCCAGTCGAGAGGGGAGCAGGGTGTCTCCATAACTTAGGACCCCTTGGGAGGAAGCAGCGACCAGGGGCTCCCTGAGCAGGCAGGGGCTTGGGTGAATTTTTGAAGGTCTCTGCATAAACCCCCTGAGGGAACAGAGACTGAACAGAGGCCCTACCCCCACCTGACAACCTGAACTTAATCCCACTGAATAGCAGCCCCACCCCCCGCTGAAAGAAGTCAAGTAACTGGTTGGGAAAATGCCCAGAAAAGGGGAAAAAAATAAGGTCATAGAAGGTTACTTTCTTGGCAAACAGATATTTCCTCCTTTCCTTTATGATGAGGAAGAACAATGCATACCATCAGGGAAAGACATAGAAGTCAAGGCCTCTGTATCCCAAACATACGAAATAGATATCCAATGGACTTAGGCCATGGAAGAGCTCAAAAAGGATTTTGAAAATCAAGATATACAGGTGGAGGAAAAACTGGGAAGAGAAATGAGAGAGATGCAAGAAAAGCATGAAAAACAGGTCAATACCTTGTTAAAGGAGACCCAAAAAAATGCTGAAGAAAATAACACCTTGAAAAATAGGCTCACTCAATTGGCAAAAGAGGTTCAAAAAGCCAATGAGGAGAAGAATGCTTTCAAAAGCAGAATGAGCCAAATGGAAAAAGAGGTTCAAAAGCTCACTGAAGAAAAGAGTTCTCTCAAGATTAGAATGGAACAGATGGGGGGCTAATGACTTTCTGAGAAACCAAGAAATCACCAAACAAAACCAAAAGAATGAAAAAATGGAAGAGAATGTGAAATGTCTCACTGGAAAAACAACTGACCTGGAAAAATAGATCCAGGAGAGACAATTTAAAAATTATGGGACTACATGAAAGTCATGATCAAAAAAAGAGGCTAGACATCATCTTTCATGAAATTATCAAGGAAAACTACCCTGATATTCTAGAACCAGAGGGCAAAATAAGTATTCAAGGAATCCAGCGATCACCACCTGAAAGAGATCCAAAAAAGAGAAACTCCTAGGAACACTGTGGCCAAATTCCAGAATTCCCAGGTCAAGGGAGAAAATACTGCAAGCACCTAGAAAGAAACAATTCCAGTATTGTGGAAATACAATCAGGATAACACAAGATCTAGCAGCTTCTACATTAAGGGATAGAAGGGCGTGGAACAGGATATTCCAGAAATCAAAGGAACTAGGACTCAAACCAAGAATCACCTACCCAGCAAAACTGAGGTATAATACTTCAGGGGAAAATATGGTATTTCAATGAAATAGAGGACTTTCAAGCCTTCTTGATGAAAAGACCAGAGGTGAAAAGAAAATTTGACTTTCAAACACAAGAATGAGAAGAAGCATGAAAAGGTAAATAGCAAAGAGAAATCATAAGGGACTTACCAAAAGTGGACTGTTTACTTTCCTACATGGAAAGACAATATTTGTTAACTCTTTAAACTTTTCAGTATCTAGGTAGTTGGTGGGATTGCACACACACACACACACACACACACACACACACACATGCACGCACACACAGAGACAGAGAGCACAGAGTGAATTGAATAGGATGGGATCATATCTTGAAGAAATTAATGTAAATGTATAAGAGAAATGTATTGGAAGGAGAGAGGGTGAAATGGAATGGGGCAAATTATCTCTGATAGAAGAGGCAAGCAGGAGATTTTTTAGTGTAGGGAAAAAGAGGGAGAGCTGAGGAAAAAAAGCATGACGTTTACTCTCATCAAATTCGACTAAAGGAACGAATAAAATGCACAGTCTTTTTGGTACGAAAACCTATCTTACAATACAGGAAAGTGGGGGAGAAGGAGATAAGCAGGGGTGGCGGGGGATCATGGAAGGAGGGAGCAATTTGAAGTCAACACTCGGGGAGGGACAGGATCAAAAGAGAGAATAGAAACAATGGGGGGCAGGATAAGCTGGAGGGAAATATAGTTAGTCTTACACAACACCACTATTATTGAAGTCATTTGCAAAACTACATAGATATGGCCTGTATTGAATTGCCTGCCTTCCCAAAGGGAATGGGTGGGGAGGGAGGGATCGGGAGAATTTGGACCTCAAAGTTTTAGGAACAACAGTTGAGTATTGTTGTTGCTACTAGGAAATGAGAAATACAGGTAATGGGGAATAGAAAATTATCTGGCTCTACAAGACAAAAGAGAAGATGGGGACAAGGGAGGGGAGGGAGATGATAATATAGAGGGCAGATTGATGGTAGGGAAAATTAAAATGCTCAGTGTATTGGGGTGGGGGAAGGGAAAAAATGGGGAGAAAATTCAGAACCCAAAATTTTGTGAAAATGAATGTAAAAAGTTAAGTAAATAAATTTATATTAAAAAAAAGAAATCAAAGCAATCAATAGTCAAATAAAATAGATCTAAATCACTACTGATTAGAAAAATGTAAAAAAAGCAACTCTGAGATAACATCTCACACCTATTAGGTATACATATTTAACAGAAAATAAAAATGACAAATGCTGTAGTCCATGTGGGAAAAATTGTGACACTAATATGCTGTTGGAGCTGTGAACTGATTAAGCCATTTTGGAGTACAATTTGTGTCTACACCCAAAGGACTATCAAACTTGTGCATACCATTTAATCACACAATATCACTTCTAGCTCTGTATCCCAAAGAAAAAAAAGAATAGGGAAGAAAGATCTATTTGTTCAAAAATATTTATAATAGTTAGAGGAACTGGAGGCCAAGTGGCTGTGGAGAGGTATCTGATGAGATTCTGGGCACAAAAATTCCTCTCTGCATCCAGACTAGTAAACACTTGATTGTGCCACCTTGGAGGAACTGAGATCTCACAGATTCCCAGAGTATACCCTACTCTTGACAAAGGATCCAAAAGTCAAGTAACTTGTTGGGAAAATGCCCAAAAAAGGGAAAAAAATAAGACCATAGAAGGTTACTTTCTCGGTGAACAGATATCTCCTCCCACCCTTTCAGAAGAGGAAGAACAATGCTTACCACCAGGGAAAGATATAGAAATCAAGGCTTCTGTATCCCAAACATCCAAAATAAATATTCAGTGGGCTCAGGCCATGGAAGAGCTCAAAAATGATTTGGAAAATCAAGTTAGAGAAGTAGAGGAAAAACTGGGAAGAGAAATGAGAAAGGTGCAAGAAAAGCATGAAAAGCAGGTCAACACCTTGCTAACGCAGACCCCCAAAAATGCTGAAGAAAATAACACCTTGAAAAATAGACTAACTCAATTGGCAAAAGAGGTTCAAAAAGCCAATGAAGAGAAGAATGCTTTAAAAAGCAGAATTAGCCAAATGGAAAAGGAGGTCCAAAAGTTCACTGAAGAAAAGAGTTCTTTAAAAATTAGAATGGAACAGATGGAGGCCAATGATTTCATGGAAAAGCAAGAAATCACAATACAAAACCAAAAGAATGAAAAAAATGAAAGATAATGTGAAATATCTCATTTGAAAAACAACTGACCTGGAAAATAGATCCAGGAGAGACAATTTAAAAATTATGGTACTACCTGAAAGCCATGGCCAAAAAAAGAGCCTAGACATCATCTTTCATGAAATTATCAAGGAAAACTGCCCTGATATTCTAGAACCAGAGGGCAAAATAAGTATTCAAGGAATCCAGCGATCACCACTGGAAAGAGATCCAAAAAGAGAAACTCCTAGGAACACTGTGGCCAAATTCCAGAATTCCCAGGTCAAGGAGAAAATACTGCAAGCAGCTAGAAATAAACAATTTCAGTATTGTGGAAATACAATCAAGATAACACAAGATCTAGCAGCTTCTACATTAAGGGATCAAAGGGCATGGAATATGATATTCCAGAAATCAAAGGAACTAGGACTCAAACCAAGAATTACCTACCCAGCAAAACTGAGTATAATACTTCAGGGGAAAAAATGGTGTTTCAATGAAATAGAGGACTTTCAAGCATTCTTGATGAAAAGACCAGGGCTGCAAAGAAAATTTGACTTTCAAACACAAGAATGAGAAGAAGCATGAAAAGTTACACAGCAAAGAGAATTCATAAGGGACTTATTAAAGTTGAACGGTTTACATTCCTACATGGAAAGACAATATTTGTTACTCATTAAACTTTTCAGTGTCTGGGTAGTTGGTGGGATTACACACACACATACACACACACACACACAGAGCACAGAGTGAATTGAATAGGATGGCATCATATCTTAACAAATGAAATTAAGGTATGAGAGAGAAATATTTTGGGAGGAGAATGGGAGAAATGGAATGGGGCAAATTATCTCATAAAAAAGGCAAGGAAAAGACTTTTCAGAGGAGGGAAAAAGAGGGGAGGTGAGAGGAAAACATGAAGCTTACTCTCATCACATTCGACTAAAGGAAGGAATAAAATACACACTCATTTTGGTATGAAAACCTATCTTCCAATACAGGAAAGTGGGGGAGAAGGGGATAAGCAGGGTTGGGGGGGAAGATGGAAGGGAGGGAAGTGGGAGGAGGAGGTAACTTAAGTCAGCACCCTTGGGGAGGGATGGGATCCAAAGAGAGAATAGAAGCAATGGGGGGCAGGATAGGATGGAGGGAAATATAGTTAGTCTCACACAACATGACTATTATTGAAGTCATTTGCAAAACTACACAGATATGGCCTATATTGAATTGTTTGCTTCCCAAGGGGAATGGGTGGGGAGGAAGGGATGAAGAGAAGTTGGAAGTCAAAGTTTTAGGAACAACTGTCAAGTATTGTTCTTACTACTAGGAAATAAGAAATACAGGTATTGGCGTATAGAAAGTTATCTGGGACAAAAGAGAAGATGGGGACAAGGGAAGGGAGGGATGTTAGAAGAGAGGGCAGATTGATGATAGGGGCAATTAGAATCTTCAGTGTGTTGGGGTGGGGGAGGGGAGAAATGGGGAGAAAATTTGGATCTCAAAATTTTGTGAAAATGAATGTCAAAAGTTAAATAAATAAATTAAAAAATATGTGTATTAGCTCTTTTTTGTGGTGATAGAGAGTAACAAATTGAGGAGACATTCTTCAATTGGAGCATTGATGAACAAGTTTGGGGTATATGATTGTGATGGAATACTATTGTATAAAAAAATGATGAGCAGGATAGTTTCAGGAAATCTAGGAAGTCTTGAATGAACTGATACAAAGTAAAATGAGAAAACCATGAGAATATTTTACATAGTAGCAGGAATATGGTAAGAATGATCCCTTGTGAAAGACTTATGAAAGAATTAATCAAGAGAATGATCCAAGACAATTCCAAAAACCGATGAAAAATGTTCTTTACTTCCACAGAGAGGACTGATTAACTTTAAGTGCACGTTGAAATATACTTTTGTTTTGTTTTTATGTGTTTTCTTTTGTAATGTGGTTAATAGGGAAATTGATTTACATGACTTCACATGTATAATTGATATATTTTTTGGCTTCTCAAGATTAGGTAAGGAGAAAAGTTAGCGTTTAGAATTTTATAAAATAAATGTTAGAAATTTTTGCACATTTTAAGCATCTATCCAATTAATCTTTGGTATATATCTTGGGAGTCAGGTAGGATATAGGCATCAGTAACCTCCCCAGTATGTTAAAAGTTAGTCTATAACTAACTTTTAAAATATGTCTTCAGTAAGTAAGATACAAATTATGTTAGGATGGAAATAGATATTTATTTTTATAACCAATAGGAAATATTTCTATAATTTATTCGATGAATCTTAGAGACCAATACTGCACAAGCAGTTAATAATTAAGCATTAACATATCTATCAATTCAACACATAATTTTTTCAGAAAAATTTAAATATAACGTTATAATTTAACCTATTTTTGATGGTACTTCATCATTTTCATTACCATTAGCTATTATTGCTAATTAAATTGTATGACTTCATATAACTCTTTGCATAGATGATCTCAATCATCACAATAGCTAATATTTATATAGTGCTTTAATTTATCACTTTAAGACCATTATCTTATAAATAAGACCATTATCTTATTTTACCCTTAGACCAACTCTGCAAAGTAGGTGCTATTATTTTGCCCCTTTTACAGATCAGGAACTGAAGGTTTAGAGAGGTCAGGTGACTTCCCAAAGACTACATGCCACTAAATGTCTGGATACGATTAGAATTCAGGTCTTCTTAAATCTCAGGCCCAATATTCTTTTCTCTGAGCTATCTAGTTGCCTGTGATGTAGGTAGAACAAATATTATCTTTTCCCATTTTCCATAAGAAAAAGTTAAAACTTCAGTTATCCAACATGACTGTTGTCCTGTACCTCAAGTCTAAGTGATGAAGTTTATGCTTGGATTCAGGCCTTAAAACTCCATAAGCCCACTATTCTTTCTAGTATATCATGTTAGAATGAGAGTCCTTCATTATTTCTATCTTTTGACATCATTTTTTGTTTCTTGGAATTATTTTTTCTTTTTTTTATTTATTTAACTTTTTACATTCATTTTCACAAATTTTTGGGTTCCCAAATTTTCCCCCCTTTTATCCCCTCCCCCCACCCCAATACCCCAAGCAATCTAATTTTCCCTATCTCCAATCTGTCCTCTCTTCTGTCATCCCTCCCTTCTCTTGTCTCCATCTTCTCTTTTTGATAATTGTTAATAACCCTTTACTTCTTCCCTCTATTTATCTTTTTCTCTTATTTCTTTGTTTATTCTCCTATCAACTGATTTCTTTTTTTTAATCTCTCTTTTCTCTCTTCTTTCCCCATAACAATAAATAATAAACTGAAAACAAAAGGAAGTTTTTGAACACAGAGACTGAAGGTAGCTTAAGAGGCTAACCTAACGTCAGAATCAGGGAATGAATGCTTCATTCATCGAAATTCAGTTGAATTCATAATTCAACTATATATACTAATTTAACATAGGTTTTATTTTGTGAACGTGTTCTAGTTCAATTCTTTTTCATCATATGGAGGTAACATTGTATTTTTATCTTTGTCTCTCTATCTATTTTCATTCTCTTTGTTTAAACATTTCCTGTTGCCTGAAGATGATGACATCTATTTGGTCCATTCTAATTTCTAGGAAGTCTGTTGTTCAGGCAGGGTTTTGAATCTCTTGTGCCAAGCTTTTAATTACCTTTCTAATTCTTTCTTCATTAGCTTTCATTTATTTTCCAACTATTTTTATAAGTTGCAATATATCTGTATCCCCATATACACATAAGTGGCATACCAAGTTAAAGGGAAATTCAAAATGTGGAAGGATTTTCTTGGTTATTAGAGCTTTCTCACTCCCAGTCTCCCAAGTATCAGGTAGGTAGTATCTGAATTCAGAGTCATATTCTCTGTATTGAAAGCAAAGCATGAATTAAATTGACTAAGATAAGGCCTTGGTGTATAAATTACTTTTAAGAAGTTAAGTAAGGCATTCTGAGAAAAATAACTTTCAAGTCACTGGGTTCCATTTACAGAAAAATGACAATATTTATATAGAACACTGGTAAGGAAAAATGTTTTGGCCTAGGGATTGAATATATATGTATGCTCCTTTGCTGTAGTTTCCCCAAAACTGTCTAGTTTAATATCTAGTCAAAGACTGCTCATTAAGTCCTTTTCCCCCCTTTTCAGCCTTTCCTAAGTTGTAGCAATTAATCATGGGACGTAATAGGAATACAAAAGTTACATTTACTTAAAAGAGAAGGCAGTATATAATACCAGAAATCAAAATCAAGGAGAAAACACTTTCATTTATTATTTTCCAAACTGCAACCCATCAAAATTCCAGTAAATACAGTCTGTGAGTACTCAGAGTTCTGCTTACCCTCAAATGAGAAAAAGATAGTTAGGGGAGTTTACCTTCTCAGCACATTACAGAAACCAGGTGAACAATGAGATAATGTTAGCAACTTGCAGAGTGATCAAATTCAGGAGTCTCAGTTTGGAAGATGTTGCATTTTAACACTAAATTTAAGAAGCATTAAAATTTGCAACTCCGGTTTCCTCAAATGGGATATACAGCTAGGAGACCATCTGCAGCCATTTTTTATTGATAGAAGTAGAAAAGCCTCTTGTTATTAACAGCAGGGATTATATATAGGTGAGACACAGTTAACTTCATACATGTTATTTTCTTCTGTTGTCTCTTTTAGCATCCTATTGGAGTCTTCCCACGTGTCATCTTTCTTTCAAGAATTCATATCCTGCCTCTTACCAAGCACACTACAAATGTTCACTTGTTAATGAAGTCCATACTAGGCTAGGACTGTAATATGCTGTAATATACACAGATTTATATTAAATATACTTCCTAAGAAGAATGTCTCATTCATACATGCTTATACTAGCACTAATATGATGAGATGTATTTAATGAGTGATTCCCACAATTTTCAGATCTAGTTCAGACACAGTCAGAATGAATAGCATGACCATTCTGTGGACTGAAAAGCCCAAGGATTCTTGATTCTGTTTATAATTCTATCGATTTTTTCATGAAAATATTATAATTTTATGGTAAGGAAATTAAAATATAGTTTCATCAATGGTAACAAATATAAATTTTCACTTGTGCGGGTTGTCAAACTAATAGATTTAGAACTACAAGTTACTAAGAAGTTATCTAGTCAAACTTTTTGTTTGTTTAGGAATAAAATGAAGCCCAATGACAGTTAAAGTATGACAGTTAAGAAGTAGAGTTAAAATTTGAACACAAGCCCTGAGACTCCAAGTATAAGACTTTGCATTGCGTCATGCTGCCTTTATGCTGTTATGACAGATGAGGTTTAAAGACCCTGATAACTGATAACAAGGGCATGGAGACGAGTCCAAATTAGAGTAATCTATCATTATATCTTTGTATAATGTATCATTATTTTATAGTTGATTTACTTTTGTACAAGGTAGAAAGAGCTTAATGTCTATGAAACCACATACTCCTCCCCCTTACTCTCCTACCCGAGGAAAGAATCACTCTGAGATGAGTAATTCAGAGCTGACATGACTACATCTCCATGATGGATCAAAGGAAAAGTAAAAAGACCAATGCTTTTGCAACAAGGACTCGTTGCTTTTTCAACTTACCTCAGGTTCAGAGTAAAATAAAATGATGTATCTGAATTTATAAACAATTATAAAAACATTCTATATGAATTTAAAATAGCAATTGCACCCAAATATATGCTCACTATATATTTTTTATAACCTACATTAAGCCCTGCTTAGCATTTCTTTATTCAACTGTCATAAATCATTGTTCTGTCTCTACCTACTCTTTAATCTACTTCTGTGTGCATTCAGGAAATTGCTTTGGAGTGCTATAATATGACTTAAAAGCCATATTACAATGATTTGTACATAATGGGCACCACCACCATAGTATTCACCACTTTGAAAAGTATTTTTACCAAGGATTTTTTCCCCTAAGGCAACTGATAAATACTTTGATCATGAATAGGCTTTTAAAATTGGGACATGGTGCAGTTCCTTTCAGTCCCTCCCAAATCCATTTCACAAAAGGGTGAATGCTCAAATGATCAACTATTTCCTGTAATTTAGTCCATGGCCTATTTAATATGACTTCCTCTAGCTTTCTGTGGCATCCAAGAAGTAACACAAGCAGAAATTTCTTCATATATTTCTATTTTTGAGGTGAGCAAAGTAACCTTAGAAGTGTTCAGTGAATCAGTTATCTTGGATTCATTCCAAACTGATCCATAGCTACTCCCAGTATTGGATATTGGAGCTGATTCATAGTCATCTGGTTCACAGATGCAATTGTTAACACATTAAGGAAGCCAGGGGAGCTGAATGGTGAAGGAAGCAACTAGCCTCTCTCTGACTCTAGAGATCCCACAGACACAAGAAGAAAGCAAGGAGAAAGAACTTCTGAAGACAGTGTCTGATGCATCTCAAATGCTTGCTGATTGCTTGACTGTCTCTGGTCCATTCTTAGTCTTTGTGCTTAAAGTGCTACCTATCTTGAAAGAAAGAATGGGGCACAGTGGATAGAATGGAAGTTCTGAGTCTAAATCCAGCCTCAAGACATTTACTAGCTGTGTGACCCTGGGCAAGTCTTTTAACCTCTCTTAGCTTCAATTCCCTATCCATAAATGGGGACAATAATAGCATCTATCTCCCATGGTTGGATCAGATAAGATAATAATTGCAAAACACCTCACAAATAGTAAGTACTATAGAAATGTATTGTAGGTGAGATTTCTTTGTGGTAGAGTCATATATTTTCAGTTGTACCTATGTCTCTTTCTTTTCCTTTGTTTGATGGGTTTTCTTGTGGAAGTCCTTAAACTTAAGTTTCCTGAGGCTGGGGCACAGGAATACGTCGGGCACAGCTGAACATGTTTCATGAGGTTAGTATCAGCTGTTTCCTTGACCACATCTATTAGACATTCTTTATTTTCTTAGGTACTTTTGTGTTAGAGGTCAATAACCCCACCTCAGGAATTCTGTGTCTTTATGTAACCTGTAGCAAAGCCTAAAATCACAGCTTGATTCACCTCAGCTACCTCCTTCTTTCCCTCTCTTTCCCACCCAAAATGACCGCATTTCTAGAAATTCCGGCTTCAGTGTTCTCAACACCACACAATGTTGTTTCTTTTACTTATGCTGTGAGAGAGAATGAGGATCTGGTCTTTTAAGAAAGCGAGTTATTGAAGGTGACATATTGCTCTTTCGAGATAGCTCTAAAGAGTCTAAATCAATTAAAACAATACATTCACCAAAGTTCAGAATATAAAATAAATGCCCACAAATCATTTTAGCAAACCCTAACAGAAAGAAATAGAAAGAACATTTGATTCAAAATAACCAGAGAATACATAAAATATTTGCAAGGCACAACCAAGAACTATTGATAAGAGTTTATTTTGAACATGATATTTGTGTTCTCAGCCCTTCCTTCCTTCCTTCCTTCCTTCCTTCCTTCCTTCCTTCCTTCCTTCCTTCCTTCCTTCCTTCCTTCCTTCCTTCCTTCCTTCCTTCCTTCCTTCCTTCCTTCTTTTTTCCTTCCATTCATCCTTCTTGTCATCTCTTTCCACTGTGGAAGGGTAGAAGAAGTAGGAAAGATAGAAAAAAATGCTTAATTGAAATAATAAAATTTCAATTTAAAAGTAACACACATGAACAACCAGAAAATACCTAGGCAGGTGAAAAATATTTTTAATTTACTTAAAAGAGGATCCTTTATTTATCATGTTAGAAGTTACTCAAGACATAGTTACATTGTAAGAAATATTTTGAAATGATAGATCAGAATCTCTGAAAAGGAAAGTTGAAAGAAGATACAGGTTCATGGAACTCTTGATAGGGGTAAAGCAGTTTGATTTGGTAGAAGTGAGGAATCAGGCAGTAACATTTAAGCCTCATTTATTAGTAAAAATTTGTAAGATCTACATTTTTAAGTAGTTATGTATAAGTTATACTATATGGAATTGGATGTTATACAAAGGCCTATTGTAGCCCATTGATGGTTGAAAAAACAAATGAGTAAATACTAAGAAAATTATTATACATAGTACTTATTAGAGTCATAAGGTACTAAATTAATATTTAGAAGATTTTAAAAAAATCTTTTCAACCTTTGCTCTCACTAGGGTAATTGAAGTAATATAAGTAGAAATAATAATGGGCTGATGTCCAAAAATATTCATATATAGATATAGACAGAATAGCATAGGTGAGTTTATCATATGTGTGTTTCTTTTTAAAATAAGTCAATGTTTATCTCCTTATCCTTACTGATATGGGGGACTCCTAGTGATGGAACTTTCCTGAACAACACAGAATAGAAACCACTATGATATTAGAGATGCATTATGTGTAATATATCCATATATGCAGTCTTACATAGTTGGATTGTTAAATATCTTGGCCAGGACTACACAGTGTATTAGATATGTCAGACCTTGAACCAAGGTCTTTCTTTGAGGCCAATTCTTGATACCCTACTCCCTGTTGCCTCCTCACCATATAATATATCCTCATTCCTTTAAGTTATTCATACCTAAAGCAAGCATAACTACTAGACCTATCCTACTCTAATCAAGAACACCTGGTAGTGGCTACTTTGAGTTAAAGAAACAGAAGTTGAAAGGACCTAAAAGTTCTCTATAGGGCATCATTTTTTTCTAGTAATGGAAATATTACTAGCCAAACATGTGATAGTGAGGTTTTGTTCTATTACTGCTTGTCAGTGGAGGAAGATGCAATTACTGAGTGTTTGCTATGGCCACCCAAAGTGACTGAAGCATCCCATACACATCTCTAATCCATTCCACATGAATAGATGCAAAATTAGGTTTGTGCCAAGTCATTTTATGAAGCTTACTGATTGATTTCTTTGCAGTTTGGACTTTTTATCTTATACACTGCATTATACCTTCATTTAAAATGAACCACTTGCAAAATGAATTGATATACGTCCTAGACTTTGACCATTTTTTCATTGTCCAAGGTTCTTATTCAATCTTTTTGGTTTCTTTTCTGTTCATATCCTCCACTGTAATTCCAGTCTTAATTTTCTTCCAAGCAGATTTTGGACATCTTCTCTATTTGAGTTTGTTTTTTTATTCTTTCCAATGTCTAGTATACTCTTTCATTATTACTTCTAGAAAATATAGGCCTAAAGGATATCTTTATGTGATCAGAGTCTTTATTACTTAGGTGCATCTATATTTTCTTTCAAAATATTCCTCAGTGTAACTATTTATTTTACTCCTAGTGCCCTCATTTTTTTTTAACAGTAACTGATTTCAAAGGTGTGGGAAACATTTTTGAGGGAATTGTTGCTGTTTAGTCATTTCAGTCATGTCTGACTTTTTGTGATCCCATTTGGGGTTTTCTTGACAAAGATACTGGAGTGGTTTGCCATTTCCTTCTACAGTTCATTTTTACAAATGAGACAACTGAGGAAATCTATCTATTGGTCCACCTGCCTAACCCTTTTAGGGCATATTCTCTATCAAAGCAGATCAGATATTGCTTGATAACTTATAGAATTGTGTAGGAAGTACAAAGCTTAGGTGACTTTCACCATTTTGTACAGATATCAGAGGTAGAAATTGAGCCCAGGCTTTCCTTTCTCTGAGGTCAGCTCTCTAGCCACTGTCACTTCTTTATGCCTTCATATATTTGAAATAATGAAATCAACTTTGAGTCTCCTACATAAATCTTCTTTACCTCTCCATAGCATTTCATCTTGCTTTCCACAACAAGTAGGTTCCATTAAAGTACACTTTTCATGTGATTGGACTCCCATAGAGTTGAGACAATAAAATGAGATAGAAATTGTCTAAAGCCATTTATAAGTCTTGTTCACATTCTGGTATTCATCATGACTTTTGTTATTACCACAATAGCAAAACATAATCTTGCCCCAAAGCGAGATTTTTACTTTACATTCATAACATTGGAAAGACCTGTCATGCAAAATGCTAAAGGCATCTGTGAATTAGTATTGTTTCTTTCTGATAAGCAAGAAAGATTGACTATATAACTGCTGATACAGACTATTCATGCCATGGGCATATTTTAATTATGTGATAAATAGTGATAGGTTAAGTTAGTGTTAACATGATATAATTCAGTTCAGCAAATTACTAGTGTCCTTTGGCAAACCTGCAGCTATAACAATTTACAGTTGTATCAGTTCTCTTAAGACTAAGACCCCAAGAAAATAGGCAACAAGGGGAAAGTAAAGCAATAAAAACAATAAATACTAGGAAAAATGAGTGATTTTATATTTTTGCTTTTGCCAAGAATATCTTTAGAATGTAAGACATAGCCTACCAGGTTACTGAAGTGTGTGTGGCTAGAATTCATCATCTATACCATGTAAATGAGAATTCATTATAAGTAAGTAGGAAAATAAGTGGCAATCAGGTTACAGTAGAAAAATGAGAGGGAGGAGGTCTCTGAGCAAACAGGGCAGGTAGTTCCGTTAAAAATGAAAGGGGATCACTTTTAGAAATTTATCTGCATATCCAGAAAGAGGGAATATAAATATCATTTGCATTGTTTTTAGCAAATTTACTAATTCAGAAACTTCTCTGACTTGCTTAAACAGATAATTAAAGGATATATACACATATGTAGTGGGTACTGACACAGTAAATATATTATTTGATTTCTCTAAATATTTTTTCCCTTTTTTCTTTTTAAATCTTTGTGACAAAGGGAGAGATAGGGTGTATTTAAAAATTAATATGATGTAAAAACAGTGATAATGAAATGTAATACAATTTAATATAATTTAGTGGACATAGCTGTAATTCAGAATACTGGAAGGTGAGTATTTTCTCTGATGCTTAGGAGTCACATGACTTTGGACAAGTCACGTAACCTCTCTAAGCTTCAGTTACCTGATTTCTAAAAGGAGTGCATTATACTCATTGTTCTCTAAAGGCCCTAATAAATTCCTGTCTTTTTCTCTATCATACCTGTGTGATCTGGAGCAAATTATAGGGTCATTTCTAAATGAAAGGGACAATGCAGCCCATTTAGTATTACCAAATCGTGTGTGTCCTCTAAGGTTCTGTCCTGGGCGCTCTTGTCTTTTATCTATATTTTATCTCCCTTGATAATAACATTAGCTTCCATGGGTTTAGTTTTCCTCTTTGTGCAGATAATGAGAAAGATCTTCAGATACTATAGAAACTGGAACAATGGAAAACCATTCTGTATCCATCAGAAAATTTAGGAGGTAAGAAACAGAATAATGTTTTCTCAAAAAGACATAGACATAGAAGGCATAGGGTATAGCCCTGGGTGACATATAATGAACATGTGAACTTAACTACAAATGAAAAAAAAATAGTGCTTTAGAAATGCATTCATCCTATTTCAGGAGGGTGGGAGTAGAAACTCCTGGATACAATTGGCATGAAGAGGAGTGAGAACATGTGGAACCAGGGAGTAGATTTTGAGGCAAATGAAGGAAGAAAATAACCAAGGTAGGATACAGATGAATGGTGACCACTATGTGTATGGTTGTTTGTTTTGTCCTTTGTTCTCAAAGAGTACCATGACATCAGGGGGATGCTGACATGACTTTCAATTGATTTGGATGTGAATGTGGCAAGGCTGTTCAAAGTCACCAGCCTCACTTTCTCCTCCACAGCCAGATATGCTCAGTGGCCACATACCAATCAGGATGACTGGAGACAACTTAGGATAGAGTGGGAGACCTTGGCCCTTTTAAGGTAAGGTCTTTCCAGGTTCTTGCTTTGGGTGAGGCAATGCCCATTCATTTAATAGGCCTCTTTAAGAAGTGAGTTTAATTTCAGTGGTGAGAAATATACTCAGGGACATGATAGAGAGGGCACTGTGCCTTGGGGTACTGTCCCCAATGACACCTACAATAATTGGCATTCTTCTGAGAGAAAGGAAAAAAGGAAAAACAATGAATCCGTGATTCAAGTTCTGCAAGGAAGATAGTGGCAGAAACTGCATGAACAGAGCTCAGAATGGATTCCTTGGAATTTTTGATTTCATGAAATATCCAGAGAAAAAAGAAATACCAGATAATTATAGGGATTATTAATCAGAGAATGAAGGCTTTGAGGATGGAATATGAAAAAAGTGAGAAATTCTTTTTTCAGAAAGAGACTCAAAATGAATTAAAACAACCATAATACCAACACCAAATGACTATTTGAAAGGGAGGAGAGGAATGGTGAGAGAAAAGTAAGAGGGGTTATGTAGCTGGAGAAAAGTAGGAGAAAAACAGGAACTGATCAACAAACCTCAAAAGGAAATGGGTAGCTAAAGAAAGAAGGGGGTTAAAATGAGGAAAAGAAAGCTAGTGGGAACAGGTTGGCCTTAGAAAACATTAAGCCAGAGAAATGGAAAGGACATCATGCTTTATTTTCTGTAGAAGAGTGAAAAAATCATAGCATTAAGGAGAAAAAGTAGCCTTAGCTCATAACTTTAAATGTGAATGGCTTAAAAATAAATTAAAATTAAAAAAAATTTCAAATCAAATATCTGTTGTTTATAAGAAACATTTATAATACAAAGGCAGATACAAAATAGAGCTGAGATGGTTAAAAAGCGCTACAAATCAAGCAAATCCGAAAACAAGGGTTGCGATCATGTTATCCAATAAAGGACAAAAACAAAACAAGCAACCTAAAATTTAAAAAATGGGTAAACAAGGGGAGATGTGTGCTGAGAAGAAATATGGACAATCAGCGATAATTGCATGCTCCAAATGTCTTAGCATTCAAATTAATAAATGAAATATTATTGAAGATATAAGAAGATTTAAACATAGTAACTCAACAGGAGACTTCAATATATCTCTCCCTGTTTTGGATAAATCTTATGGAAAGATAAATATAAGAAAAATATGGAACTAAATAAATTTCTGGAGAAGCAACTGTTAAAAGACATGACATATTTTATGACTATTATACATACACACATTGTGTATAAGTATAACATAGAAAGTTTACAAAAGTAACCATGCATAAGAGCACAAAGATGTGTCAAACAAATGCAAAAGGCAAAACTTCTTAATATATCTTTTAAGAATATCAGCACAATAAAAGAGTAGCTAGTTTATGGACTACAAATAAAAGATAAAGACTCACATAGAAACTTAACAATGAAATCCTAAATAATATGTGAGTCAAAGAACAAGTCATAGAAATGATTATAGTTATATGAAAGAGAAAGATAATGATGAAACATGTCAAAAGTTTTGGGATGCATCCAAAGCAGTCCTCAAGGGAAAAATGATTTTATATACATTGACAAAATAGAAAAAGTGAAGATTAAGTAGCTGAATATACTTTTAAAAACTATGAAGCTAACAAAAAAGTCTAAAATAAGCATGTGATATTAAAAATTAAAGAAAATAAATGGGATACAAAAACATAGAAATGATAACTATAACTACACACTAGTTCTTGGAATAGACTAATAAAATTGGTAAACCTTTACCTATATCTGATTAAAAAGAAGAGAGCAGAAAATCAAATGAATAAAATAGCAAATGAACAAGGTGAAATCACAGCAGAAACAGAAAAAAAAATAAGAAAAATCAATATGTATTATACGCAGGCATATGCCAACATAAAAAGAACACAAAAGTAATTGAGAAATGATTTCAATAATATAAAATACCCAAATTATCAGAAGATTAATAAGAGATCTTAAATACCTCAGTACCCAAAAGTCAATAGATCTAGCTGTAAAGGGACTACCAAAGAGATAACTCCTGGTCCTAATGGAGTCACAGGAGATTCTAAAACTTTAAGTAAATATCTACTATCCATATTTCTTTAATTATTCTCACAAAAAAAAAACACCCTACCAGAATGGGATGAATGTAGTCCTACTACCTAAAACAGGGCAAGATTGTAGGCTGACATCATTAATGAACTTTGACTTAAAAATTTTGAACAATATCCCATTAGACAGACTAGAGCAAACCTACATTCAAGAAATCATTCATTAAATCATTCATTATGATCAAATGAAATTTACTCCAGGAATGCAAGAATGTTTCAACATTAGAAAAACAATCAACATAATTAATCATATTAAAAACCAAAACATCCAATCACAAGATCATCTTAATAGATGCAGCAAATGTCTTTGGCAAAGTGCAGCACTCTTTTATGCTTAAAACCTTATGAAATATGGACACAAAGGAGTATTTCTAAAGATCATAAAATACATAACTAAAAAGAAAAACAAGCACCATATGCAGTGGGGATACACTAGTACCTTTCTCAATAAATATGGGAGTGAAGCAAGAATGCCAATTCTTCTCAAAATAATTTTGATATAATTTTATATATATATATATACACACACACACACAAAATATATACATACATATATATATACATATATCTAAGATACATATGTAATATATATATATGTAGGATAAGAACAAAAAAAATCTGAAAAGATTTGCAAAGTATTCAAAATGACACAAAAGAATGCATATTCAATCAAATGCATATTCAAACTCACATTCTATAAATTGTCAAAAATGGCAAAACATTTCAGTAGTCAATATTAGGGGACTCATAGGATGATAGGCAAACGGATCCATTATTGATAGAAATATAAAATGGTATAATCCATTATGGAAACAAATTCTGAATTATGCAAAAAAAAAACCCGATTAAAATGCCAATATCCTTTGAACCAGAGACTTTCTTACTACTGGGCTTTTACAAGGAGGAAACCATTGATAAGATGTAGGAGCAAACAAAGTAGGACCTTTTGCTGTTTTTGTTTTACTAAAAGTGCCTCTGATTGAATAATGTGATTAAGGAGGATCTTTCCTATCCATTGATGGGTCTGGGAAGATTTATGGGAAGGTCCACACCTTTTGTTAATAAGGCACTGGGTCTCAAGGTATATGATGCCCTCTGGCAGAGTCTGTATAAAGCTCTGAGGTGAAGTTTTACTTTGGGGCTTAATTTTTGGAAGGTCTATGTGCCAGATGAGACTGAGAAGTTGCAAAGCAGCTCCCTAGCTTTGAAAACCCAGATGTTGGTGCTTCCCTCTCTGGCAGCTAGGTATGTATGGTCAGACAGTTGCATTTGTCTGTTGAATTATGATGTATGTGCTGCTTACTGTTAGACAGTTTAGAAATGTTGTCTGTTGATTAGATTTCTCTGTTATTTCCTCTGAACTTCTGGGTGCTTACTTTTTCCCCTGAACTAACTACATGTGCTTGATTAAAGTGATTGTTAACCCCTCAAAAGTTGCCTTTCCTTTTAGAAAAGATCAAAGAAGCTGTGATAGCAGACCCCCCTGTATATGTTGTCTATGGTTGGTATATGTTACATAAGAATACCACCATAAACACACACATTTAATTTTCAACACTAACTTTTATATTTTTAATAAATGTTTATATATTTTCTCCTCCCTTTTCCGTTCTCCCCTCCCCAGATGACATGTATATAAGCTATACATGTACAATCATGGTATGACAGAAGAATCAGAAACAAAAGGGAAAGACCACAAGAAAGAAAAAACAACAGCAAAAAATGAGAAAATAGTATTCTTTGATCTGCATTTAGAACCCAAAGTTCTTTCCCTGGATGTGTATAATATTTTCCATCATGAGTCTTTTGAAATTTTCTTAGATCATTGTATTGCTGAGAAGAGCTAAGTCTATCAAAGCTGATCATTGTACAATGTTACTATTACTGTGTACAACGTTCCCCTGGTTCTGCTTGCTTCACTCATCATCAGTTCGTGTAAGTCTTTCCAGGTTTTTCTGAAATCTGCCTGCTCATTATTTCTTATAGAACAACAGTATTCCATTATATTAATATACAACAACATGTTTAACCATTCAATTGATGAACATTTCTTTACCAACACAGAAGAGCTGCTATAAGTATTTTTGAGCAGGTGGGTCTTTTTCCATTTTTATTATCTCTTTGGGATATAGAACTAGTAGTGGTATTGCTGGGTCAAAGGGTGTGCACATTTTTGTTGCCCTTTGGAAATAGTTCCAAATTACTCTCCAGAATGACTGGATAGATTTACAACTCCACCAACAATACATTAGTGTTCCAATATTCCCATATCTTCTCCAACATTTATCATTTCCTTTTTTTTTTGTCATATTGGCCAGAGTGTGAAATGGTACTCCAGAGTTGTTTAAATTTGCATTTCTCCAATTAATTATTATTTAGACCACTTTTAAAATATGACTCTAAATAGCTTTATGCTTTTCCTCTGAAAACTGCCTGTTCATATCCTTTGACCATTTATCAATTGGGGAAGGATTTGTATTCTTATAAATTTGACTCAGTTCTCTATATCTTTTAGAAATGAAGTGTTTTATCAGAAATACTGGATGTAAAGATTGTTCCCCAGCTTTCTCCTTTATTTGTGTGAGAAGTGTTTTGTAATTGTGTTCATATAGTTCTTGAGTTTGTCTTGGCAGGTAGACTCCTAAATATTTTATATTGTATAGAGTTATTTTAAAAGGAATTTCTCTTCATATTTTTTGCTCCTGGGCTTTGTAAATAATTTACAGAAATGTCAGTGATTTATGTGAGTTTATTTTTATATTCTGCAGTTTTGCTAAAGTTGTAAATTATTTCAAGAAGTCTTTCGTTGATTCTCTAGGATTCTCTAAGTATACCCTCATATCATTTGCAAAGACTGATAGCTTCATTTTCTCATTGCCTATTTCAATTCCTTCAATTTTTTTCTTCTCATTGCTCAAGTGAATCTTTATAGTATAATTTTGAATAAAAGTGGTGATAACGCATATTTTTGTTTCAACCCTGATCTTATTGGTAAAGTTTCTAGATTATCCCCATTACATATAATGCTTCCCAATGATTTTAGATAGATGCAACTTATCATTTTAAAGAAAACTTCATGGATTCCAATGCTCCCTAATAGCAATTTAATAGCAATTTTTGCTATATTTTGTCTAATGCTTTTTCTCCATCTATTGAGATAATCATATAATTTTTGTTAATTTTGTTAATAATATTATCAATTACACTGATAGTTTTTCTAATATTTAATCAGCCCTGCATTCCTGGTATAAATCCCACCTTGTCATAATATATTGTCTTTGTAATAAATTGCTATAATGTCTTTGCTAATATTTTATTTAAAATTCAACAAAGTATTTACTGCAGCACTTTTTTGTGATATCTAAAAATTGAAAACAATGTAGATGCTCATTGTGGAGGAGCTATACAAATTGTGGTAATCAATAATGTAATGGAATTTCACAAAAAATAATATGGAAATATTTATATGAACTAATGCAGTTGAGGTTGAATTTGAACTGAAGAAGATGAGTCTTCTTCACTCGAAACTCAAGCATTCTATCCTCTAGCCTACTTTGTGAGAGTAGTTCAAGAAAAACTTATATCCTTTATTGTATTAGTTTCTGGGAATATAAAGATACTTAAGTCACTTTTCCTTTCTGAGTTTTAGCTTCCTCAGTCATAAGATGGAATTGCTTTGAAGAAAGCACTTCATAAACTATAAAACATAAGAGAAATGCAAGCTGCTATTATTATTGCTATTAAAACTATCTTCTATTTCCTCAAAAACAATTCAAATCTCTTCCTATTAGGAGTGAACAGCAGAATCTTAGGGATTCCTGAAAGAATTTTCAGGATAAACTTGGACAGTCCTCCTTCCCTAAATTGTTATGGTGGATACACTAGACTAAATAACTAATATTTTACTAATAACTAACATTTATATCATACTTACTTCAAGCCTGACACTATGCTAAACACTTTACACATATAATTTCATTATATCCTATCCTATTATATTAATTTTCAAATATCATCTCAAATGCTATAGAGAGAAAAGGAATCCTTTGAGTAGTGGTAAGCTCTATATATGTCTAAGTTTTAATCTTTTTTGCAATGTAATAATGATTTTTCCCTGGAATAATTTTAACTCAGTTTTTCTGGACAGCTTATTCATGGTTGTAATCCCATCTCTCTTACTGTCTGGAATATCATATTCCAAATCTTTGTTCCTTTAAATATTAGTTCTTAAATCTCATGTTATTGTAACAGTAAATACCCCAGCATACACAGGGGCTGCTACCACAGGTTCTGTGATCTACTTCTCTAAAGGGAAAGGCAACTTTTGAGGGGTTAACTATAACTTTAATCAAGCACATGTATCATTCAGTTAGTTCAGGGGAAAATGTCAGCACCCTGAACTTCAGAGAAAATACAGTGAAATCAAAGATCAACAGACATGACTTCCTCTGCTTGATCATAATCAATATATAAATCATAATTCAACAGACAGTTCCAACTGTATGACTATAGTTACTAGAGAGGGTAGCACTGACATATGGGTTTTCAAGGCTGGGGGGCTCCTTAGAGGCTTCCCAGAGTCCTCATCTGGTCAAACACTTCCAATCAGTAAGCCCCAAAATAAAACCACACAGTCTATGTACACTTTTTAGAGTCAGAGGTCATTACATCCCTTGAGAACCAGTGTTTCATTAACAAAAAGTGGGGACCTTCCTACAAATCTTCCCAGGCCTGACAATGTGTGGGAAAGATCCTCCTTGATCACATTATTCAGAGGCACTTTTAGTAAAACAAAAACAGCAAAAGATTCTACTTTTCTTGGCCTTACAGTTATTCTGACTGTGGCTTCATAGTGTTTGAGTAGTTTTTTCAGGCTCTCTGAAGTATTTTTTCTTTGCCTAGGGAACTTTTGAATTTGTTTATGATAATCTTGGGAGTTTTCATTTTGGGATTTCTTTGAGGTGCTTATCAGTGGATTCTTTCATATTCTATTTTACCCTCTGAATCAAAGATATTGGATGAGTTTTCATTAATAATTTCCTGAAATATGAAGACTATGCTCTTTTTTTGATCATGGCTTTCAAGTCCATTAGTTGGTAAATTATCTCTCTTTGTTCTATTTTACAGTTCATTTATTTTTCCATTGAGATATTTCATATTTTATTCTATTTATTTCATTCTTTTGTTTTCATTTTATTGCTTCTTGATATATCCTTGAATCATTAGTTTCCACTTTTCTAATTCTGATTTTTTAAGGAATTATTTTCTTCAGTGATTTTTAACCTTTTTTTCACATTTGCCCAATTCTGTTTTTTAGGTGTTATTTTCTTTAGTATTTTTATTCCTCATTTACCAAGCTGTTAATTTTCTTTTCATAATTTTCTTTTTTAACTCTCATTTCTTTACATAATTTTTCTCTACTACTCCTATTTCACTTTGATAATAAATTTTTAAATCTCTTCCAGAAATTCTTGTTGGTCTTGTGCCAAATTCACATATATCTTGGAAGCTTTGCTTGTAGCTGTTTTGACTCCGTTAACTTCCTCTAAGTTCACATGCATGTTGGTCTTCTTTATCTCCATATTAGATTTTTATGATCATGTTATTTTTTGTTCTTTTGTTTGTTAGTTTTCTCCAACTTCAGTCTTCATTTGAATTCTGTTAAAGATAGGCTCTGCTCTCAGTGTATGGGTAGGGAATAAAGACTACTATCTCAAGTTTCAGGCTTTTTAACACTACTATTTTCCAAGCTAATTCTAGAGTACTAGGAATTTTGGGTACTTTTAAGGTGGTTTGATCTGGGGAAAGGCATAGTCCCTGTTTTTCTGGTCTGCATTGTGGTCCTTACTCAGCAAGGGCTGATTGCTTGTGACCAAAAGTGATACTGCTCCTGAGAGCTTCTGCTCCCTCTTGACCTCAAATATTCCTCTCTGTTCTTGAATTATTACCAGAAAATATATATTGCTCATGGAGTTTCGAAACAGTATCTGTCTTGCATATAGTGCTAGCATAGGAGTACCCTTTAATGTCTTTATGATCAGTTTCCAGGTCCCCTTATCATCTCTGGCTTAAGAGCTCCCAAAGCTGCTGCTGTGCCTGCCACCATCACCACTTGTTCCCACCACTGATGCTGTATCCATGTGGACTTTGAATCAGCCTCCACCCCTTTGCCAAAGATCTCTTTTCCTGACTTTCTAAGTTGTGCTGAACTTGAAGAATGTCTGCTTTGATCTTTGGTTGGCTGTGCAACTCCAGAATTCAAGTTGAGGTGTTATTTTAAAGTTGTTTGGAGAGTTAATGTTAGAGTGGGAATTCCTTTCATGATGGAGTGAACACAT
This sequence comes from Bettongia penicillata ogilbyi, assembly GCA_023548195.1. Classification (NCBI taxonomy): domain Eukaryota; kingdom Metazoa; phylum Chordata; class Mammalia; order Diprotodontia; family Potoroidae; genus Bettongia; species Bettongia penicillata. Next base: position 1,969,633 of record JAJHZJ010000126.1, on the reverse strand, counting down.
CATGGCTGTTGTGGTCCTTTCTAGTACTGAAATTCTGTGATCCTGTGTTTTCTTTTAAGAAAAGTGCTTCATAAATGGTAATTGTTTTATGAGTTACCTACTATGCATAAGGTACCAAGAGGTGCAAGATCTAGAGTTTCTGAATCTTCACTTATTGTTCAAACTTACAGAATACATGAGTTGAAGTGTATTATACTATCTACATTTCTATGCCTTCATTGATATGGATTCCAAACAAACTGAAATTCAAATTATCCAGAGCTCCTGAGTTCAGAGAACCAAATATTCTGTCTAGAAACAGAATAAGTATAGGAGAGCTCATGTCATAAGCCAAGATGCTTCATTATGTATTGCTTATTGTTTTATTGATTTGATGCCAAGAGTTAAATAACCTATATGATTGCACATGTTTCATTTGTTATTGTGGATACCAACTCTATTATGCCAAGGTCATGTAATTAGGATCTAGAGAGGAATAGTAATTTCACAAGAGATAGGATTATTCAATAACATATATTCTCTAGATACCATGTCAGCCAGGTTCAATGAGGCAGGTAGAGGTAGGGAATAGAAGATTATACATTTTGTGATACCATAGGGAACTAGGCACTAACCCAGAATCTCCCCACATCCACCTTTGATAGGAGTGGAACACTGTAACCAATAGGATGAGGTTCCCTACTTTTTAATCTTTTGTTAACATATAATCATGTTAGTAGCTAGTAGTGCCACCTAGTGATTAAATATTCTCGTAGAGATATCAATATGACAAAATAATCAAATATAAGTTATGTATAACCTAAAATGTTACAAAGTAACATTAAACACATGATAAGTTAGTTCTTAATTCAACATCTAGCATCTTAATAGTAACTTTGTCTTCATTTTAATTTAGGCTTCTTTGAGGTATATTTCCATCAAAATATCTAAAAAATATGATCTTAAAAGAAAACTGGAGTGTTCTTTTAAACCAATGAGATACATTCTTAGAGATCACAATCTCATGTGACTAAAAGGAAATTACAATTAAAATCTACTAAAAATTATACAAAAGAGGAATCAAAACTGTATCTTTGATACAACGCAACATAAGGTAATTTTCATACAAGTAATGGCAATATGATCACACTCACAGATCACCAGTAATGATGTGATTAAGAAAAAATATTAAATATATTTCTGTTTCACATTTAAGGGCCTTATCTCTCTGCCAGAATGTTCTATGTTCTGATGTAGAATAAAAGGACAGCTGCCTCTAGGTATCTAGAGGTAATAAAACATTTTTTAAAAACTGAAAACTGATGATTATCTGAAATTAGCATAGTTTAAAAAATCAACTATTACTTTGAGCTCTTAAAACCCTACACCTACTCAATTATTGCCTGCTGTGCAATTGTTTTTCTCTTACAAAGAGAATTCTCTTACAAAGAATGTTCTTTATGTTCCATTTTACAATTGATTAATACTGCTGCTGGCAAAAAAAGAAAGATCCTGTAGATAAACAAGTTCATAAATTTTTTCAAGCTAGGTGAATAAAATTATGTTTTTAAAAAAACTTTTCTATTATTGAAAATACTTCTTTATTAAAAGAGAAAAAAACTGGCAGTTCACTTCATATGCAAAGATGTATACCATGTGGAAATAAAGAAACAAAAATGATGTAATTTCCATAATTTTCCCATTTGAAATTGTGAACAGGAGTATAAATATAAGTAATTAATTTCCTCCTGAGGAAAGAGGTAATAGGATGCCTGTACTTTTGAACCATGGACATTGCTATTGGCCAAGGCTCTCTGAGGATCTTCTTTGGTGCTGGTAGCTCTTCAGGTCTTAGACGTTTGGGGTCTTTTCCTATTTATTCATTCATATTGTCCTCTTAGGATCTGAGTTTTATGTTTTAGCCTTCAGCTAAATTAACTCATACTTTAATCATAAAATGATTTGATCTCTATTACAAATATGTTTTGTAACACAATTTCTCCTGATGTATGTGATAATTATTCATATTTTATATAAGGCTAAATGGTTATTATATTTTATGTGAATTATCAAATTTCATACAATAACTTTGGTTCTTAAAGTAAGTATTATAACTCCATATTACTGATTATGAAACTGAGGATCAGTTATGTTATTTGCTTGTAAAATCTTAATTTTTAGTAGTGGTGTGCTAGAGCCAGGTTAGACTGAATCCAGAGAACTGATAGTTAAATTATTAAGTATGAGCATTAACACCCTAAAATTACAAATGGTACAAATCAGAGCTTGACTTATTATTTTATTGGTTTGTCTCTATTCATTAAGAAAGTAGTGGAGAAAATGTTGATCAGTATGAAACACTTTAGGTTAAATCTTCATAATCAACATTATCTTCAAAGGATACCCTCTTCTACCCCAAAGAGTAACATTAAATTGTCATCTGCCCAAAAAGAATTCATAGAACAACTTTAAGTAGACTTTCAAAATGAAATGAAAGCTATTAAGGAGAAACAAGTAAACAAAAAAACAATCCAAGAAAAAAAACCAAGAAGATTATGAAAAGAAAGTCAACTAATTGGAAAAGGAGATCCAGAATGTTAAGGAAGTTGTTCAAAAGATAGACAGGTTTTCATGTGACAGGCGGTCCATAGGAGACTTGTCTAAAGATTCCTTCTACCACTGTCCTGGGATATGATGGCCACAAGGAAAACCTGTCTATCTTTTGAACAAGCAACTTCTATATGCTTCTTGGTCCCTCACTTAGGAATAATAGAATTTTAGATTGAAAGTTATTCTTGTGATCATCTAGTCAAAGCCATTTTTTCTTTGCAAGAAAGAAAATAGATTCAAAAAAATTAGTTGACTTATCCAAGGCAAATAATGTATTAAATTATCAAGCTGGAATTTGAACACAAAGTCATTGTTCTTTCCATTATATCATATTATTGCCTTTCTGTCTCTCATATGAGGTTCTCCATTCTGGTTTTGGCTACTTCTCTTGAAATCTCATTTCACTCAACTAAACTTATTTTTAATTTCTCCTTTTGCCTGTTACTTCAGGTTTAACATTCCCTACTTTATCTTTGGTTCTCCTGTTGCATTACATGAAGCATAGCAGCCACTAACATCTCACAACAATTGTTTCCTCATTCCAATTTGTGGGCTCCTAAAGATGGGTTTTAAAACCTACACTCTCATCATCTATGAGTGGGACATAAAAAATACCATGTTACTTTCTCATCCTTGCATAATATTTTTGCTGTTTTCTATATTTGACAGGGTATCTCCCCAAACTCTACCTCCTTCTCTTTCTTTTATGTCTTTTGGTAATTTTGGAAAGATTACTATATGAAGTTAAAAGATTTTACTTTGAAACCTTACTATAACATTTACTGATCACGTCACCATATATGACAATAATTGTCACATTTAACCTTTGTTTCATCATTTGTAAAATAAAGAGATGAGAACAGATAGTTTCTAAGTTCTCTGAGCTTCAAATCCATGAGGCTATAATTGAGTGTCTGTCTGTCTATCTATCTATTTGAATATGTATGCATATGTGCACATGTATGGGTATATGTATATAAGTGTATATGTATTTATGCATTCACAAACATATAAATACAAATGCATACATATATTTATGCTTACATACATGCATATATAACCCAAGTTCAAGAAAAACTCAGTGTCCTAGGAGTGCCAAATCGAAGGGACATATAATATATTCATTCTAGCAGCTTTTTTTTTCAACTCATTTTCCCAATCACAACTGACATTTGTTTTTTCCCATTGCCTCAGGGCCTTATCCATTTCTAAGTCACAAGTGATTTCATTATATACACATATATACTATATTAGTTTTAAAGACTAATAATATTAAAATGTACATATTTTAAATACTTAATGGTATAAAACTCTAGACTTGCAGATGATGAGAGGTAGGAGATTGAGAGGAGGCATTTTTGCACAGGCAGGCCTTTCTGTTATGCTTAAAAGTTTACCATATAGGTGGCCAACTACTCTACCTATGCCTAAGGCAATCCTAAAGGAGGAGGTTCATACAGGGAGGAGAGAAATAGCCATCCTCATCTGTGCAATAGACTTGCTGTGATTGTTACTGATTAGGAGGGTTTTCTAAAGGAAACACATACCTGGGAGAGAGGGCACCCACCAGCATGGTACCTAGGGGAGTAGAGGAGCCAGACCTCTGTTTAAAATTCTCAAATAGCAGGAGTTTTGAGTATTAGCATTTTGATGAGATGAAGACTTTTATTATACTGGATTTTCTTCATAACTAATATCTATGTCCCTCTCTCCCATCACCTCGTGTTATCACTGAAGTCTAAGTGACCACAGGTCAGCAAACAAACAAGAGCTACAACTGGATTGGCACAGTATCCAGAGCCATTATTAAAAGAAGTAAAGTGATAGAAAGGCAAATTAAGATACTGGAAATCAAAAAAGATCAGGAGCAGAATGCAAAGATCAGCGTGCAAGCAAGTAGTAAAATGTCACATACAATGTCCAATTAGTCATAATGACAGTCTGAAGTCCAAAGCAAAGGATTGGGGGCTAGATCTAGGGATAGAAGATCAATAGCACCCACTTGTTCCACTTCATTCATTCATTACTTCTTCCTTTCTTTCATTCAGATTATTCGTCATTGCTTTTCTGTGCTGGAAGTTGCACTAGGTTTGAGGACAAAAACCAAAAATGAAAGATTCTCTGACTTCAAATGATTTACAAACAATCTGTGGTAAGGTGCAAGGAGAGGAATACTATAAACTAATATAAATGAAATACAAAGTAATTTTTAAGGAAATCACAAGATTCGGAGTGAGAGGCTCTAGGTACATATCTCAGCTCCAATATTTATTTTAACTTGATCTAGTCACATCATCTCTGGTCCACAGTTTCCTCATGAGTAAATTGATATTATACACAGTATACACTTGCTGTAGGAAAGATGTTTGAGCCTCGAACCTTGAAGAAAGTCAGGGATTCTATGAGGTGAAAATGAAGGGAGTATATTCTAAGTCCAGGTGAGCATCCTGCACAAGGACATGGAGAGGGAAGTTGGAATACCATATTAATCAATTAGCAATTAGGCCAGTCTTGATCTAATGTAGTGTGTACCAAGAACAATACGCACATGCACACATACATACAAACTAACATGTGTATATTGGAGCCAAACTGTGAAAGTATTTAAGAGCCATACAGATATGGTTTGTACTTTTTCCTATTGGCAACTTTAGAATTACTGAAACACCATGATGGTTTTCCTGGAGTAGGGTCCAATCCTAGTGGAGTTAGACTAAGGGAGCAAATATTCATGGTTGCTCTTAGTGGGCAAATGTTGACAGTCATGTCAACTTCACAGAATTAGAGTAAGAACATTTAAAAGTTTAAACAGAACTCAGTGGCCATATATTTTAATAAGAACCCTAAATCAGAGGTTCTTAGTGAGTATCTGGGGTTCCCCAAAGTTTGATTTCAGGCAGCCTGGGTAATTTGAATGGGTAAAACATACAAGTTTATTTCAATATAATTGATTTTCTTTGTAATCTTATGACTTTCATCTTATGCTTAAAAAAAGCATTATTCTGAGATGGAGTTGACAGGCTTCAACAGACTCAAGGGTCCATTTCACAAAAAGGCTAAGAACCACTGCCCTAAAGGAATCCTCACTGCAGCATGCCTGCCAGGTGGTCATTCAGCCTCTGTTAGATGGGTTCCTAGGAGAAGAATACCAAATGACAGAGGCAGTCTGGGCCCATTTTAGACAACTGTGATTTTTTTATGGAGGTTTTCCTGACATCAAATCTAAATATGCATCTTTGTAAGTTACACTCATTGCTCCTGGTACACATTCTGAGGCCAAATAAAATGAAACTGATTCTCCTCCTCAAGATAGCCCTTCAGATACTTGAAGATGGTTATCATATCCGCTAAATATAATGGATATTTCTGCACCAGACCCTTTAGATTGTTCACCCCATTCTCACATAACCACTAGTATTGACAGAGGAGTACACTGTTAGAGCAGAATAAATTGTAGAAAAGGAAAATGTTATGACAGGTACCTTAAGGATAAGCCCCTCTTACTTTCTGTGAGTCTGTGAGGCCAGCCACACAGTGCTGAGAGGTGAGTTGTCCTTCTGAATTCCTTAAGTCTTCCTCTTCAGTGGTGTTATTTAGAAATGTCAGATAAAAGATCTTCTCCTCTTGTTTTTCTCCCTCCCCTCCTTAGACTGAGGGGGTAAGCTCAGTGGACTGGAATCTGGCCTCTGTCACTACGGAAGCAAAATTATCAGGTCTTCCTTGTGGAATCCTAATGTCCAAGGGTGCTCTTCACCTAGAAGATCCATGGTAGCAGATATGTAGCCTTTCTGGAACAGACCTACACAAGATTGAACACCTGACCCAGAGGCATTTGGTTTGATTTCAAGCTCACTGCATGGCAGAGAAGCTTTTCTCACTTCCTGCTTGTCTAAAACTTCCAGTGTCTGATACTAAGAGCTGAGCATATGCAGGCTTTGTGTTGAGAGATGTGAAAGCCTTCCTGTGGTTTGAACTCCTAGGTGGACTAAAAACTGGCTTTACAATGCATGAATAAAGGCCAAAGCAGCTCATTATACTCACTATATTTTTCTTTTTTGTGAGTTCAATCATTTGACAGCAATTGAAACTCACCCACCCCTACTGTCCCTAGATTACTTGAGCTGCAGCCTTACCTAAGGAAAAATGAAAATTTCCTAGTGTACCAGGATACTGATGTGCTTCTTGCTATTGTGTACAAGAGAAAAGTCACAGTGTACAAGGGCAGGGACTTTGTAAATGTATTCAAGATTTTTGTTTTTAGAACTCTGATACATTATTTTAAGTAGCTGATAATTTCTTGTTTCTATTCAACATTTTTTAAAAGTGGTGACTATATACAAATCAGTTACAGGTTGGGGATACAGATTAAAAAAACAAATCTGCCCTCTTGCCCTCAAAGAGTTTATATTTCATATGGGATGTATAGCATTTATAAAAAGACTATCCATTCATCCCTTTTCCCTCTCTCTCCCTCCTTCTCTCCTCTTTCTTTCTTTCTTTCTTTCTTTCTTTCTTTCTTTCTTTCTTTCTTTCTTTCTTTCTTTCTTTCTTTCTTTCTTTCTTTCTCTCTTTCTTTCTTTTCTCTCTCTCTCTCTCTCTCTCTCTCTCTCTCTCTCTCTCTCTCTCTCTCTCTCTCTCTCGTTTCATCAGTGGTGGAAAATCCTGGTGAAGAAAATCAGTAGTATTTCTCAATTTTATAGCTTTAGAGAGTTGCCTGAGGCACTAACAGGTTAAAGGAAACAACATAATGAGACTGCATTATTACTGATGCTTCTGTTTTGACAGTTTCTAGAAACATTTATGTAGATTCCAGATAACGATTTTCCCCCCATTCCTTAACATCTCAAGGGTCCATTTCACAAAAAGGCTAAGAACCACTGCCCTAAAAGAATCTTCACTGTAACATGCCTGACAAGTGGTCATTCAGCCTCTGTTAGATGGATTCCTAGGAGAAGAATACCAAATGACAGAGGCAGTCTGTGCGAATTTTAGACAACTGTGATTTTTTCCCCCATTCCTTAACATCTCTCACTCAATCATAATTTACCTCTCTGAATCAGTCTATCTAATAGGTGGCTGAAAAAAGTTCCACATACTCCCTTGTCAGGGATCTCCTCTCAGTAAGCTGTTGTAGGTCTGAGTAATTTCTCTCTGAATACTTAGACTTGTAATGATGGTGTTAAAAGAATAGTTAATGTGATTAATTTTAACACCAAAGATAGTGGATTAAAAAATGACAAATCTGTTACAATTTGTGCTATCGAGTCTTTACATTTATCTTAAGTTCTCTCCACTTGCTTATCAAAACTGAATATATGTCAACATGGTCATAATTCCAAACAGAAATTGTCTATTGTCTCTAAAAATTGGGTAGATGAGACCTAAGAGAAATAGGAAGCTCACAGTCTCTGCTGTCTATCATGAAACTCTAAAATGTTAATTCTACTCTAAAGATATATCCACTTACCTCAGGATCACCTAGAAATAACATATTTTCTCCTTGCTTTTGAAAACAAGCAGCTATGTTCTTTCCCTCTATGAATGTCTGGCATCATACTGGGTGTCAGGAGACAAAGATACCCATAGAGCTATAATCCTTGTAAATATAGCCACATTCCAGGAATAAATCAAATGAACCAATGAAGCTGTTTTTCGAGTGAAGAAGTATAGACTAAAGCCATATTTAGCAGTTTTTAAAAAGGCAGAAGATTGTGGGAAATTTATATAATGAACTACCTTTAAATGTCTTGTTTCTGGAAAGATTCTTGACCATCAGACCAATACTATATGATAAACTGAAAAAAAACAACTTGTCCTCACCCTGTCCTGACAGCAAATCACCCCTAATCTATTCTGATGTTGATCCCTTAACAATCTCAAACCTGTAGTTCATCACCTACATTGTCCTCCACAGTTGACTTCCTTGTCCCCTTATCTTTCCAAAGTTTACAATCTGGAAATACTTAAACATCAACCAATCCCCACCATCCATGTCCTTCATTCATATATCTTGCTGCTAATTCCTAGCAGAGGAAATTTGAGCTCATAACAAATTCATGTTTTCCTCAGCCCTCATAATAATAATTGCTTCTTCTTTGACAGCCTCTTCTATTCACCACTGAGGATTCTCTTCTTTCCTCAAAATCCACTGTCACTGCCAGCAGATATTATGTCTTACTTCATTCCTTTTTAGAGATAATTCAGATGGTATACACCTGCATCCTCATCTCCCTTAATCCAGAACACAAAAGCCTTCTACATATTTACCCATACTTTTCTTCTAGCTTCTAGTCTGTTTTTAGTATCCAAAGAAGAAGGTTTTTTGATAGTATATAGGAAAGAGAATTGAACTGAATAAAAAAAATGAGGATATTATGAAATTGATTTGGTGGCATTTGGGATTGTAAAGAATAAAGCTAGAGAGTGAATTTGGGAGAAATTAAGAGCAAGTTTAAAAAGAATGATTTAAGCTGAAGAAGGAAAAAAGCTTAATTAGGAGGAAAACTTAAGGGAAGGAGAATTAGGAGAACAAACAAAAAAGAGAAATACAGCATCAAGGTAAGTGGGGCAAAGTAAGGCAAATTAGGTAAGAGAAGGTAGGTAAAACAAGTTCTTAAACCAAGATAAGAGGTTAGTGAGAGAAAGTGAAGCATGGTGACTATAATTATCAGTGACTTAGAACTCCTAAAAGATTATAAAAATGTGTCAATTATATTCTCATGAAGTGAGGTGACATCATTCATAAACTTGAAAGTTAAGTACTGAGGATCTCATTTATTATGGAGAGCATTACCATTTCTAGTGACTTTCATAAACTATTCCATGGCTTATTTCTTCTATGGTCAAGTTATTTGCTGTATGCTTCCAACAAAACCATGTTTCCCTGATGCACTAAAATTGAAATAGCTTTAGACCACCCCATGATCTAAGTAACCAGGAACAATGAAGAAGTCCTTTTAAAAAAGTGGGACTTCAATATGAAAAGAAAGAAGTCATAGAAGAGGTTTTCATATCAAGAGGCTGGGAAGTTGAAAATATCATGGAGATTAGAGAAGAGGTAAAGAAAATCCCCTGGATACTTTAAACTAATAAAAATTCTACCTGTGAACAGGATACTCTGTTGATCCTAGATACTCTGAAGAGGAAGCAGTTATTCATCTTCCAAAGAAACATCAATGCTAAGCATCAACGCTTAGGATCTGTCAGATGAGTGCCAGTAATATATGTTATGGTAGTAATTCCTTTTAGAATGGTCTAAATGACAACTGAGACCATTTCTCTGGAGGAAATTATTCTGATTATATGAGACAACATCTTCTGCATCTGAGCTGAAGCAAAGTAGAGTAGTGACCATCAGTGACTTCCCGATGAGGGGAAGAGAAAAGGTTCTTTATTGAACTGAGAACATTAGAAATATCTATTGTCTTCCAGTTGCATGCATGAATACATGAGAAAGACCTCCCAAGATCTCCAAAAACAACTAAGTTTATCTATCTATTAGAAATGAAAAATAATGTACTGAATGAATACTAAGCTTGGGGTCAAGGAGAATTTTGTTCAAATCTTGTGTCCAGAAATTAATAGTTTTATGACTCTAGAAAAGTAAGTTTAATCTTTATGAAACTCAATTTCTTTATGTACAGAATAAGAAGGTTGGACCAGTTAATCTGTAGGGTCTCTTCTAACTTTAATATATTTTACTTCTGGTGGTTTCTGAGGGTGCAAATGATAATTGACACCAGAAATGCAGCAAGCAGTGACATCATTTATGAAAGTTTACATAGGAAACTGGAAAGCTTGCACTCTATTTTCAACACTGGTTCCCACTGAAGGCAAAAAAATGGAAAAGAAAGGTTAAACATGGTAAATGAAAAACTGGTCAATAAAGTGGTGTCTGAAAGAGGGAATTTTGTTTCTATACCATAGTTTTACCTGTAGAAATGAAGTTTTCTAACCATGATGGGAGTGGAGGACTGGAAGAAAGTATGTTAGATTGTTGTCTTGCATAAAAAATCAAATGGCCTTCAATATGAAAAAGTAGAGGAAGATGAGAAACTGTAGCCATTCGAAATGATACACTATATTCTAGAGTAGCAAGACTATAGGAAAAGCATTAACAGTTGAGAAGCACAGGCACCATGGAAGCAGCTAGCAGCTAGAAAGAGATTGTGGATGATGGAGGAAGCAGTCTTCTAGAGAAGACAAGACAGGCTGGAATCAAAGGATGCATTAGAGAAGTTTGCCTTGTTGTGGCAGCAAACAGGGTGGGATTTGTTTATTTGGAGTTGTTTTCCAGACTCAGGCTAGATTGTGAGCACCTGAGGTTTCAGTTCCCTTTGAGACCTGATGGTTCGCAGCTGTGCTGAGCCATGTGGGTTTCGTGCCTGCTGACTCTGAGCCAATCAGAAGTCAAGTCTTCACTATATATATACTGGGAGCTTAGTATTTTGCTTCCGGGGTTTGCTTGTGAGAAGAAACTTGTGATTGCTAGGTGAAAACTCTGAGTGATCATATGTTCAGACCCTTCAACTGCTCAGATGTAAAGATTCTCTTGATCCAGGCATGTATGTAAATTGTATAGCAATATTGCTCTGATTTAGGCAGTAGAGCTCTGTCTGTTACTTTTGATAAAGAAGGTTTGATACAAAAGGTCGTTTGTTGAATAGATGGAAGACTTGGTAACTTTGGGAACATAAAAGATAAAAAGGTGTGTCTGGAAGTGTTTGAACTGGTTAAAGTGGTTGTTGACCTCTCAAAAGTTGCCTTTCCTTTTATAAATGTAGATATAAGAACCTGTGATAGTGGTCCTCCCTGTACATGTTAGGGTGCTTGCTGATACATTTGTCAAGCAGAAAAGCTACTGTTTCATGATAAATAGGGCTGAAAGACAGAGGTGTAAGATATTTGAGTCCTGTGAGATGAGTAACATAAAATGAGAAAGCTCTCATTTGAAGGCCTCAGGTATGATTTTTTTTAGTTGAAGTGTGAGTATAAGTGTTTATCTTGGTATGGTACAAGGCAAAAGGGGGTTGCTGAAAAGATTTGGAGTAGATGGTGAGGGAAGAGGGAGAGAAAATATACTTGGGAATTATAAAAGGATTATATTGCTACAATAAGGAACTAGTTAAGTATATATAACATGAATATGTGGTGGAATAATCACCATATTTTATGACTTTCTTTTGGTCTTTCCAATAGTGAATGAATGAAAGTGAATAAGAAACACATAGCGCATAAGATGAAACACATAACATGTAACATGTAACATGAGAATGTAACACAAAACAACACAAAACACTTAAAGTGAAGAGGCCATGTCACACAGGTCAGATGTCCCATGAGATGGACAGCAATATGCATCCTGTGTCATATATGCCACTCATATCACATGTCATGCAATCAAAGCCCTAAACACTTTAGCACAAACATGAAACATATAAAATGTAACACATTTCCCATGAAACAAGTAACACAAGTCATAACACACACATTTCCATGCATTCATATGTTGTATCACATGTGTCAAGCAAGTAATGTCACATAACACACAATACACATGAAGCATAAGTTCATGCGTTCACATGGTATCATGTCACCCACACTGTGTCACATGTGTCATACCACACATCATCTATATATCATGGGTTATGAAACATGTGGCATGTTGCACATAACATGTAACATGCAGCACAAACAAGAAAAATGTAATGCAGCATAAACATGAGAATATAATACCACAAAATACATGACATGTAACACACGTAACAGGATATGTAACATGGAACAAGTAACAACACATAATAAAAACACAATATGAAGCAGCATGAAACACATTCCCACATATTCATATGAAGTTATGCCACAATGTCATATGGACATATCCATGATATGCTTCGCATGACACATGTATCAAATATATGCCATATATATCATGATACATAAAGCACATAACACATGTCCCATGTAACAAATAATTCGTAACACATGACACAAGACACATTTTCATATATTCGTATGAGACTGTGTCATACAAGCTATGCTCCACATATGACATATGTCACATATATCACAGCGTAACATATGCACAAGTCATATATAGTATGTATATATCACATGTCAATATGATACACTGGTCATAAAGCAAGAAATAACATAAACATGAAACACATAGATGTAATAATACATACCACAGAACACATCACACAAAACACGTAAAACACGATGAAACATGTAACACAAAATATGGAACATATGCATTCATCCTTCTTTGCTGAAGAAGACCATGCCATCAGAAAAATAATGACATGACTTGCACTTGACTTTGTTTTGAGTAAGGGAGGGTTGTTGCAGGTACCCGCCTCACTTCTCCTCCAGAGCCATCTGAATCCAGTGACCAGATATTAATCAGGATGACTGAAGATGACCCAGGATGAGGCAATTGGGGTTAAGTGACTTGCCCAAGGTCACACAACTAGTGAGTGTCAAGTATCTCACGTAACATGTAAGATAAAACACATAACACAAAATATGTAGCCTAACAATGAGGTAAAACATGTAACACATGACATGATAGACATAGCATGTGACACAAAACAACATGAAACATAGCACGAAGCATGTTTCCATATATCCGCATGAGTTCTTATCACAAGATATATGTGATGTGTCACAGTTAACATGGTATACATGACATATATGTCAAATTATGCCATGAAACACACCTCACAACACGAACATGAAACCTGCCATGAAACAAGTAGGAAGTAACACAAAACAACATAAAACATGCTACACAAAACATGAAACACCTTACACAAAGCACAAACATGCAACATGCAACAATTAACACATAACATGAAGCACAAAACAACATGTAACACATTTCAAGTACTCACCTGACGCCATGCCACACAGATATCACCTGTCCCAAGCATCATATATACCACACATGTAACACATCACTCATGTCACATATGTCATTGAAACATGACATACAATCAATAACATGGAATGGGAACCATACCCACAGATTCATATGGCACCAGGTGCCACAGTGCCATCACATATGGTACATGTTACATGACAACATGTGTTATACATGCCATCACATGCACATATGTGCATGTGGTTCGTATTACATAGTGCATGCTTTCATATCATGTGTTTCATGACATATATGTCATGTGTTTATGATTTAATTGGAGGGAAACGAATCATGAAGTGATTGGAGATCACTGGGAGTATGAAGGTCAGGATTTGTGGTTGTGAGGCACAGGGAATGATGGGTTGATAAAAAAAAATTATGATCTGATAAAGAGTTCATGAATATGAAATTAGAACACATTCATAATGACTATATTAAGGTTATGCTGATGACTGTACATATCTGAGGTAGGGTTTTAGAGTAGACTATGGGAATTGAACATACTGAGAAATTGGGAAGTTTGGATATTTGAGGTTCTATCATTAGGTATTTGGGGATTTCCTAATAAGACAAGATAAATCAATATTTCCCATCTTTGAAGTAATTAGAAGAAGTACTTCTGTAGCTTTCATTTTTTCCTCTTTTTCTCTTTTCTCCCATTCATATATTTTTCCTACTTCTAATTTTTAAGTAAACATTCATTTTTCTACCCAGTTAACAGTAGTAGCCCTCTATTATGGCAAGAATCAAAATAAACTTCTGTGTTTGATTTTCAAAGCCCTTCATGTTCTGAGTTTATCCTATTTTTTTAGCCTTATCATACTTTACTCCATAGGTATACATTTTCTTATTTCTCCAAATTCTATAGGTTCTCCTTTTCTTCATCCCCCCAAGACCTTTTTGTTCCCTTGATGCTTTTTGTTTCCTTTTTCTAGTACAACTTCCTTTAAAAAAAAAAAGCTGTAAACGTCAGAGAGGACAAAACTGTAGTCTCTTCATATTTCTCTTCGTTTCTTTCTCTCTCTTGCTTACAAGTAGAATATTCTTTTTGACCTTATTCCCTCCCTCAGTAATATTTCCAATTTTTTGGGGGGGTTAGACATATATCATTCCACTCTCCTCTTCAAATTCTCAATATTATAGAGAAATCCTTGGTTGTTGGACATATTTTTTTTTCCACATCTAAAGACCTTTCTCCCTTTTGTTTTGCTATTTGAAATTTTATGCATGGAGGTTTTTTCTCCAGAATTAATCTGAATTGCATAAAAATATGTTTTTTATCTGTGGCAATTTCTTTATTTTTTATTCTTTCAGTAAAAAAAAATCACTATTTTTTTAGTTTTTAAATTTTTTTCTGGGAGTCCTATAATTTCTAAGTCATTTTTAAGTATCCTTTTGTGATAGGAGTAATATCTTAATGTTCCATACCTATGCATCTTGGGCTAGTTTTTTTCTTTAAAAGAAACCAAAATCATTCTTAGGCCTTGATTATATTGGATCATTAAAGGCTTAGGCTGTTGGTATCACTTCCTGGTTACCTAAATCCAAAATGGCTACAGGAAATGGTCTAATGCTAGTAGACAAACCAGAACAGCCAACTCAGGAAGTGAACCTTTGTTTACTCAAAATCAACAAGCTAGATGATGTAGTTGATAAAGTGCTGGGCCCAGAGTCATGAAGACCTGAGTTCAAATTGGGCCTCAGACACTTGTTAAATAAACCCAGGCAAATTCCTTATTCTTTATTTGTCCCATTTTCCTCATCTGTAAAATGGCATTTATGTCCTAGGGCTGTTGTAAGGACAAAATGAAATAATAATTGTAAAATACCTGGCATATAGTGTTACGTAAATGTTGGCTATTACTATTATAACAAGCATTTATTTAGTGCCTACTATATGGCAGACACTGTGAAGATTGCTTCAATTAATTCAATGTGTTCTCAGTGTATATCCAAGCTGAATTTCTTCCTGCTGTATCTAAGTAAATAACTTGTTAACTATTGAATGGCCTTCACTACTTTTTAAAATATATTTTCAATATCAAACATAAAGTTCCAGGGTACTGGACTGTTTATGGTCCAGCTCCAAACATTTTTCTTAAAAGTCATTCATTTTCACTTTTCTAGAATTCATGTATTCTTTCAAATTTGATAATTTTGTTTTCTTCCATTAAATTTTCTTCTAATTCTATATTTATTTTGTGTTATAAATGTCTTTGAAGTAATGATTCCTTATCTTTTTCCTACATTTTGAACTTCAAATTCCATTTCTTCTAAGCCATTTCTATACTTTTACTATATCTCCCTTCCTCATCACCTTTACTTCAGAAGTCATACTCTGCCACTAAATTCCTGGGCCCTAACAGACAAGCTTGTCCCTTATTATTTTTGGAAGCAAGAGATCAAGACACTTCCTGGACAATTCCAAATCAAGTTGCCATGTTACTCCTTCCCTTTATATGTTTCTACTTTACCCTTCTCTCCTTTTAAAATCTAAGTTCCGTGATGGCAAGGCTTTTTTTACTGGATTTATATGCTTACAGTTCAGCACACAGGGCATTGAATGTTGTAAATACTTACAGAATGATCTCCCCTCATTTATTCATTCATTCTCTTCCAGTACCTTTCTATTGTATGCATTTCTCTTTTTAACAATTCTAGAGTTTCTTGCTCCCATTGATTATCTCTTGCAATTCTTCAGATTTCATTTTGTCATTTGGAAATTTCAGATAATTTTCCTTTGTAGTATGTTTGCTCATTTTCTCAGGTATCCATTTTTACTCATTTTTCATTCTATATTTATGAACTTTGTTGTTTTATCTGTTTACGAGTTAGATTTTTAGTCATGGTTTCTCCACTGGACTTTTGGATATTCAGCATTTCCTTGATATTGCCATTTGTCTCTGGCTTTTCTGCTCTTGAGATAACAACTATGCATTGCTATAAAAATTCCCCTACTTTCATATCTCCTTGCCCATTCTCATACATTTATGAGCGCTAATCCAGAAACTAAAGTGAAAAAGTAGGGTGAGTACTACTTTGGTTGAAGATCACTGAAAGCAAAAGTAGAAGGCATTTTATCAGCAGTATACTACAGACCACCTGGACAGAAAAAGGAAATGAATGATGAGGTCACAAGCAGATTATAGACTTGGCATAGAGACATGATTCAGAATTAATGGAAGACTTCATTTAACCAGGTGTCTTCTGGAATCCTTTCTCAGGAAAAGTAGAACAGTTATGATTTAAAAAAAAACAACTAATTTTGTTTTTGAGAAGTCAAGAGAATCAATTTTATAATATCTCAATGGATCTGTAATCTCAAGGATATGAAGAAGACTGTAATTCATACATATTTGTGAATTCTGAACAGCTTTGACCCGTGTCTTCCCATAAGATCACAAGTTAGAGGACAGTCAACAAGAGATTTATTTATTCTAGATTTGATTCATATCAGTAGGGTGAGAATCTGTTGCTAAAGTGTTAATCATGGATAATTTTGAGAGAAAGAACTGCCCCCTTTCTGATTTTATGATGGATGAGGAGGTAAAAAGGTGAGCATAGACTTATGTTTACTCTAGATTTTTTTAAATAGCATTTTTCAAAAGGCTTAGAGTTAGGATAGAATAGGATTATGGGAAGCTCTCCAGAAGAAATCCATAATTCTGACAAGTAGGAAAAAATATGAGTTCTCTAAAGAGAATAATGGTGCTGAACAGAGAACTCACCATCTGCAATCAATTTAAAATAGACATGCACAAAAGATAGAAGTAAGCATGAGTAAGAGAGAATTAATATAAAAGCACAGAATGGTGCAACAAGAACAGGGTCAAGAGTACTAAAGAGTAAAATGATCTAAGGCTGGCAAGGGAAACTAAGAGCACACACATATTATTTTAAAGCTACATTGGAGGAAAAGGTGAAAATGAAAGAAAGGATAAAGCTACTTCTCTGGCTGGGTGGGATAATGAATACTGATGAAAGAAAGAAGGAAAGGCTCTTTAATTCTTAGGCCCCCTCTGTTTTCTCTGTCAACAATACTGACTGATTGGAAAAGATGGAACAAAAATTATTGATAGTGAGCTAATACCCAGAGTGAGTAAAAAGAGCGTCAGAGAGCACCTTTTGCTCTTGAAGAATATGAATCACCTGGCTAAGTTGAACTATGTCCTCATTTACTGAAAAATGGGTGGACATTATAGTTAAACCATTTTCAATAATACTTTTCAGTTTGAGAAGATTAGAAAAGTACTTCAGACCTAGCAAAAGGTAAATGTCCCAATTTTGGATTACACAAGTAAATAAAGGAATAAATAAAAAGAAGAATAGATAATCTAAAAACTAGGCTAGTGAGTTTAGTTTTGATTTAGGGCACTATTCTAGAATTACTTGTTAAATAAATAGTTGTAATTTAGTTGTATATACTTATTGACTAAACATCCTCTCCTATAATTCACTCCTTAATCCTTTGCTATCTGATTTCCAACATCAACTCTCAAAATAAACTGCTCTCACCAAAAATTTCTTAATTGTAAAATAGGATGGTTGTTCTTTAACCCTTATAGTTCTTGACCTCCTTCTGCAATTGATGTCATTAACCCTGTCCACTTTCTCCTGTATAGAATTACATAAATGATCAATTGAGTGCAGTGGTCATATTTAACAAGAAGAGAAAACTCACTGAGGACATAATACCTGTCTTCAAGTATCTTAAAAGTTATTATGTGGAAGATAAGATTAGACTTTTTCCTGTTGGGCCCACTGGGGAGAACTACAAGCAATTGGTGGCAATTGAAAGAAGGCTAATTTAGCCATAGTGTGGGGGGAGGGATAAAAATTTAAAATTAAAAAAATCACACTTCACAACAATTTGAGTTATCAGAAAAGGGAATAGTCTGCCCAAATCTAATGTGTTCCTACTCCTTGGAGGCAATCAAGCTGGATCGCTAATTGATGGATATATTATAGTGGAAATTTCTTTTTGTATGAATTGATTAGATGGCTCCTAAAATCTCCTCCAACTCAGGTTCTATGATGCCATCTAAATGAGGGATAATAAGGAATATTGGAACAACTACAACTGGGTTGAGTTTTTCTTGGAATATTTCTTGGAGGACATGAGTCATAAGAGATGTTTAGTAATTGCATGGTTTTAAGTAGGAGAGTGCTATGAATGAAATAAGCAAAGGCTCAGAGATGAAAGCAAGTATATGGGACCATAAAAGTGTTTTCAGGGCTAATATTAAATAAAAATCATAGAACTATGGTAGGAAGGAATTGATAATATAATTTTAAATTCTAGACTTCCAGGCTACCAGATTTATATTTAGGAAAACTATTTTCTGAATTTCTTGAGAGCAGGGCCTTTTTAACCTTCATTTCTTTGTAATCCCAGTGCTGTGTCTGGTGTACAGTAGGTGCTTAATAATTGCTAGCTGACTGAATGATTATTTTGACTTATTTTTCCTTAGTATGCTTGCTTACTGAAATTTCACTGAGCAAAAAGTTATCCTCTGTAGATTCACTGAAGGCATTCTTGATAGAACTCCTATACGTCTAGTAGGAGGCTGGATGATATGTACCTCATCCTGTTTCCACATGATTTTGTTTTCTTTTATCAAAAGATGTCTTACTTCCTTCAAAGGATTTTGAAATTTTTTCATTCCATGTCATTTTTACATGAAGAATACTTGATATGGCGTTATGTATTACAAACATTCAGAAATTTTAATCGATCAATGTCAAATTTGGGTGATGACAATTCAATCTATAAGGATGATCTAGTTCCGGTACAACTGACTGGTTGAGTTCTTCAAGATAATTTGAGGCCAATATTCATAGCAAAATGGTGGTTGTCTCTCTATCCATGAGACATAGTAAGCTTCTGATGGTATCATTATTTTGATGATAACACTGATGAATAATTTAAAACCTCTGAATATGGGGATCCCGTGTTTTAACTTTAAAAAATGTCAATAATCTTGGGTTGTTGTAGCCTTAAGCTTAGCATATCATCAAAGTTTAACCCACAAAAAAATGACAAAAGTATGTTTTAGAGAGAGTATTTAATATAGATCGTCAGAATACAGACTATGAAGTAATTTCTTATCAGTAATTACCATGTTGATCTATTATGAATTACCACGTACATGCTTTACTGATAATGAGGGAAGTTCTTATCTCTATGCCATGCAAATTGCTTAGTAAGAATATAGACAAAATAAAAATGTAGTCCTTAAAAACAATCCTAGAAATATTGGTGTGCAATTATTTGTATAAAGAAGATGGAACTGAATTACCTTTCCTAGGTCTAGTTTAGAATTTCTAGACTGTATCCACATGAAGTAGAGCCAAAGAGAGATACAGAGAAAGAAATACAGAGCAAAAAAAAAACCTACAAAGCAAGCTTCAGCTACTGAGTTGAGCTTTAGATAAGGGCATGTCCAGGATAGCAAACATGGCTAGGAGAGAAGCTTTGAGCTCTTTCAGGACCTCAGCATAAGAGAAAAATAAAATTAAGAGCTTAGCCATTAGGCTCTTTCTCTGTCCAAGACTGGCTCACAGGAGAGTGAAGATGGAAATGGTTGGGATGATTTTGTTCCATTAATAGCTACCAGTCAGAGGAGAAGGGGAATCAGAGGGCCAAGCTAGGATACTCTCCATAGAAGAGGGCAAAGGACAGAATAGAGCTGCTAGCTCCTGTTTCTTTTACAAAATCAAGGCAAAAAAGTAAAAGCAGAAATACTGAGTTCTTGTGTTATACTCTGGAGCAAGCTAAGAAAAAGAGAGAAATGGGACAGAGGGTCAAAGCCTAGCACCAGTATCCCTGCCTGTGTTCTTATCAATCTAAATCTCCTGCTTTAACAATATATCTAATGTTAAACCCCCTCCCTAGAAATGATGCAGTGCCTTTTAGTATTAGAACAATGCCTGTTCAAGTACGAAGTACTAACAGAACTAGGTTGAAAGGGATTCTCACTGGAATTGAGGGATCTAAGCTCCATTTACCTTCTTTATATCTGTCTGCAGTATTGAATCAAATTGGCCTTAACTCATATCAATCAATCGATTAATATTGATTAATTGCTTACTCTATTCCAAGGACTTATTAAATGCTGGTGAGACAACAACAAAGAGAGATATGAGCCCTCCTTACAAGAAGTTTATATTCTAATGGTGGAGGAAACTGGTACACATAAAGCATACATACAGAAAAATGTTTAATAACTGTATATATCTCGCATATATACACATATAAATTTGCATGTAAATATATAACTTTATGTATAAATGAAAATTCATGAATGTATAGACCAATGAGTTCATTATAAATAACTTGGGTGGGAACAAACTAGCAGTGGAAAAAATAAAAAAGCAACTATCTGTGTTAAGATCTGATAGCCTTCAGGGAGTCTTTCTTCAATGGCAAGAACCTAGGTTGGGGAGAAATGGAATCTTCCATTGACTTCATTGCCATTCTAAAAGCCAGGGCACAGTAGCTATTAACTCTGTCATTGCAAGGGAAAAAGAACTGAAGACATTGCATAATTAGATTTAAAGAACAGATAGGATTTCATTAGATAAATGGTGGAGGAAGGCATTCTAGAGATAAGGAACATGAAGAAATGTAAAAACAGGAAAGTGTATCAAGTAATTCAGAATTATTAATTGACATTAATTATTAATCAAGTATTAATATACTCTGAGTCAGATACTATGTTACATACTAAAGATCTAAAGAAAACAAAAACAGTCCTTCTCCTCTAGAAGTTTGTATTCTGATGGGAAGAAGTAAAATTTACATTGAAAGTTGCACATGAGGTGCACACAGTGTAAAAGAAAGGGGATCTTAAATATGAAGTCACTAGCAGTTAGTAGTAACAGGAAAGGACTGCTTCAAAATGCTGCATTGAGTTGAGTCTTGAAGGAAGATAAAGATTCTAAGAGAAGTTGGTAAAGAGG
Organism: Bettongia penicillata ogilbyi; assembly: GCA_023548195.1. NCBI lineage: Eukaryota > Metazoa > Chordata > Mammalia > Diprotodontia > Potoroidae > Bettongia > Bettongia penicillata. The sequence continues at coordinate 1,948,158 of JAJHZJ010000126.1, read as the reverse complement.
GAGAATATTTTGGGCATGAAGTACAACTAGTGCGGAGTGCACAAGTGCGCTAGTAAGATTGGATCATAAAATACAGGGATGGGAGTGAAATATAAGAAGACTGGAAAGATAAGAAGGGATAGCTTGTCACAAGTTTGAAATGCCAAACTCAAGAGCTTACATTTAGTGCTAGATGTAATAGCGTGTTATTGGACTTTTTTTGGGGGGGGGGGAGCGCTGTAACATGGCACTTTGGCAGGTTTGTGGAGGATGCATTCAACTGGAATGAGATGAGATCGGAAGAACAATTGGGAGATTGTTGGAATGGTTCAGATGAGAGAGAATATAACTGAATTACAATGGTCTGAGTGGCATGGATGAGAAACATACTATTTAGCTGGACACTTCCATCAAGTGAAATGATTTTTCAATGGGGATTTTTTTTTTTACAAGAATGAAATTTCACTCTTTTAATACGAGCATGCTGATTGTTCAAGTAGAATAGCTGGGTATAATGAAAATGACATTAACTTTTACTAAGGTTATTTCAGGGCTCATCTACATGAATGTGCAAGACCTGTCTATGTGTGAATATGCGCAGGATACTTAATTATTTTGTTGGAAAATCATTCTTACTCTTAATCTGTTCAACTTTTCACTCTTACCTAGCCTCAACTTCTTTTATGAGAAATCACACTATTTCTTTTTACTACTTTTTTCCTACTCACAGTCCTCTGCAGAGGATTGATTACCTTGTGAGTTTTGTTGAGTTACTCAGTTTTATTTCTCTTTTGAGATGTTTTTTTTAATTGCTGAAGGGACTGCCTGCTATTTCATTTCAAATTATGCCAAAATTGCTGACTGAATTCCACTACAACTACCCAGAGGCAAATTTGGTGGAAAATACTTTATGTTTCTCAGTTCCATAATGAAGCACACTATGTTTGTTTCAAAGTATCAGAGCTGGCTCTGGTCCTAAATAAAGGTTTTGGATTCCTTTTCTAGCCAAACACTTAACTGTTCATGTTCTAAGAATCTCCAACTTCAACAGCTTGTCTGTTCCAAATGTGATTGTGAAATAATTGATTTCATTAAAAAGCAAATCACTCAATTCCTCTATCAAAAGGACAATGTTGATAAAAATGAGAGTTTCTATATCAATCACCATCACGCTGGCTGTTGAAATCAGTATATCATGTGGAAAGGCACTGTCCAGTTACCAAGGGTGCTAGTTGATCAGTATTTGCTTTATCATACAGTCCATAAGACTAAATGTCATTTGTTCTTCATGCATTTTAATAGTTCCATGGGACCACATTTACAATCACCAGCTGATCCTACTGGTATTTCTAAAGGGCTTTTGCAAGCCTTAAAGTGCTCTGTAATAATGATAATAACAACAATAATAGTAATACCATTATTACATTCTTCAATTCTTTCTTCTCCTGTCATGACTGATCTAATTTTTTCCAATAATGCATTTCCAATTGCATTCTTGAGATCAATTTCCTAATTTCTTTGGTTTAAGTGAATATATCCCACATATGCCTCCTATGAACTTATCTATCGTCTTTTAGATGATTCTGATTGGAAATTCTTTGAAGACTTAGTGGCTTGTAATATCACAAAAACATCATCAGAATATTGTTGTCTCTCTTGATTATTTCAATTACTAAAATAAAAATCCATTTTAAGATGTTACTAAATTCGTAACAGTCTATGATAATCATACATCTCCTTCACTAATGGGGACTAATTGTATATGTTTTAAAAACCTTCATTTTGTATTTTATTTTTACCCAGTTATATGTAAAACCAGTTTTTACATTTGTTTTTCCAAACGTTGATCTCCAATTCTCTCCCTTCCTCCGCCACACCCGTCATTGAGAAGTCAAGCAATTTGTTATAGGTTATATATGTGTACATGCAAAATGTATTTCCATAATAGGCATACTATGAAAGAAAACATAGACCAAAAAATACTCAAGAAAAATAAAGTTTAAAAAAGTATGCTGAAATCTGTACTTAGACATCATCAGTTCTTTGTTTGGGGATGGATAACATTTTTCCATCATAAGTCCTTAAGAGTTGCCTCAGGTAATTGTATTTCTGAGAATAGCTAAGTCATTCACAGTTTATCATCAAATCAAATTGCTTCAATATTGCTATTACTTTGTACACAGTACATTTCACTTTGCATCGGCACATATAAGTTCAGGTTTTTCTAAAAGCATTCCATTCATCATTTCTTATAGCACAATAGTATTCCATCACAATCACATAGGACAATTCATTCATTCTTCAATTGATTGACATCCTCCCAATTTCAAACTCCCTGCCACTGGAAAGGGACTGATATAAATATTTCTATACATATAGGTCCTTTTCCCTTTTTTAGATCTCTTTGTGAATACAGACCTAGTGGTGGAACTGCTAGGTCAAAGGGTATGCATGGTTTTATAGATCTTTGGGCATATTTTCAAATTGCTCTACTGAATGTTTGGATCAGTTCACAACTCCACCACCAGTCCAATAATCTCTTTTTTTCTCACATCTCTTCCAATATTTGTCATTCTCCTTTTCTTTCCTTTTATGTATGTTACTACCTCAGAATTGCTTGACTTTGCCTTTGTCCAATCAATCGCAATTAGAGCACCTTCTCATAGGACTTTAGACAGCTTTGATTACTTCATGTGAAAACTGTTCATATCTCTTGATCATTTATCAACTGAGGAATGGCTCCTATTTTTTAAAAATAAATTTACCCAAGTTCTCTATAAATTTGAAAAATATAGGCCTTTGTCAGAGAAACTTGCTTCAGAATTTATTTTACGTTTATAGGTAAATGTGTTTCCCTCCATCCTATTCCCCCTTTATGTTTATTTTCTTTCTCTCCTTTTACCTTGTCTTTCCTCAATCTGTCCTACTTTCTATCAACCCTCCTTGTCCCATTCTTTTATCCCCTTGCTCTTTACTTTCCTGTAGGGTAAAATAGATTTCTACACCCAATTGAGTGTGTAAATTATTCTCTCTACCAATTCTGATGAGAGCAAGGTTCACTAATTCTTTCCCTTCCTCGTTTTTCCTTCCTCTGTAAAAGCTTCTTCTTGCCTCTTTTGTGTGAGATAATTCACCTTCATTCTATCCCTACCAGTCTGTTTTTCCTGTACATTTCTCTTTCTCACTTCCTACTTTTATTTTATTTAGATACCATCCCTTCATATTCAACTCACACCTGAGACTGCCATCTATAAATATTCCTAATTGCCCTAATAATTAAAAACAGTTCTTGTGAGTTACAAGTATCATCTCTCCATGTAGGAATGTAAACAATTTAACCTTATTAAATCCCTTAAGATTTCTCTTTCCTGTTTATCATTTTATGCTTCTCTTGAGTGGTGTATTTGAAAGTCATATTTTTAATTCAGCTCTGGTCTTTTCATCAAGAATTCTTGAAAGTCATCTATTTTTTTTTTGCTCCAAAGGATTACACAAGGTGATTCTTCATTGCAATATCAGTTCTTTTGCCCTCCAAAATATTATATTCCAAAACTTCAGATCCTTTAATGTTGAAGTTGCTAAATTTTATGTTATCCTATCTGTGACACCACGTTATGTGAATTGTTTCTCTCTGGCTCCTCACAATATATTCTTCTTGACCTGGGAGCTCTGGAATTTGGATACAATGTTCCTGGGAGATTTTTTGGGGGGATTTCTTTCAGGAAATAATCAGTGTATTCTTTCCATTTCTATTTGATATTCTGGCTCTTCTATATCAGGAGAGTTTTTCCGAATAATTTCTTGAAAGAAGAAGTGTAGGCTATGTTTTTGATCATCATTTCAGGTAGTCCAAAAATTTTTAAATTATTTCTCCTGGATCTGTTTTCCAGATCAGTTGTTATTTTGCAATGAGATATTTCAGGTTTCTTCTATTTTTAAAATCTGTTCAGCTTTGTTTTTATTGTTTGTTGATTTCTCATAAGCTCATTAGCTTCCATTTATTCAATTCTAATTTTTAAGGAATTATTTTCATCAGAGAGCTTTTGTACTTCCTTTTCCATTGGTCCAACTTTCAAGAAGGTTTTCCTTCAGTAAATATTTGTACCTCCTCTTCCATTTGGCCAATTCTGTATTTCAAGGCATTTTTTCTTCATTGTCGTTTTTGTATATCTTTTACCACCTGGTACATTCTGTTTTTTTAAGATGTTATTTTGTTCAGTATTTGTATGTGTGTTTCTTTTACCAAGCTGTTGACTCACACCCTCCCCATTTAATAATTTATTTGTTTTCAGTTTTCAGCAATCCCTTTTATGAGTTCCAAATTTTCTCCTCCTCCCTCCCCAAGATGGCATGCAATCTTTTATGGGTTCCACACAGGCATTCCTATTAAACACAATTTTCACATTAGTCACATTGCATAGAAGAATTAAAACAACTGGGAGAAACTAGGAGAAAAATAAAACATAACAAAGGAGAAAAATTGTTTGCATCATTCTGTGTTCCAACTCTCTATTTCTCTCTGTGGATGTGGATGATATTTTGCATCATTTGTCCTTTGGAAATATTTTAGGTCCTTGCATTGCTGTGAAAGGTTAAATGTATCAAAAACATTCATTGCACAGTGGCTGTCACCATATATAATGTTCTCTGGGTTCTTCTCACTTCATTCAACATCAGTTCTTATAAGTCTTTCCAGGTTTTTATGAAGTCAGCCTGTTCATCATTTCTTACAGCACAATATTATTCCATTATATTCATATACCACAACTTGTTCAGACATTCCATAATTAATGGAATTCCCTTGATTTCCAGATCTTCACCACCACAAAAAGAGCTGTTATAAATATTTTTGTACATGGATCCTTTCCCTATTTTTATTATCTATTTGGGATATAGCCCTAGAAACAATATTACTGGGTCAAAGGGTATGCATGTTTTAATAGCCCTTTGTACATATTCCAAATTACTCTTCAGAATGGTTGGATCAGTTCACAGCTCCACCAACAATGAATTAGTGTTTCAACTCTCCCACATCTTCTCCAACATTTATCATCTTCCTGTTTTGTCATGTTAGCCATTCTGAGAGGTATGATGTGCTACCTCAGAGTTGTTTTGATCTGCATCTCTCTAGTCAACAGTGATTTAGAGCATCTTTTCATATGACTAAAGAGACCTTTAAATTCTTCCTCTGAAAATTGCCTATTTATATCCTTTGACTATTTATCAATTGGGGAATATTTTGTATTCTTTTAAATTTGACTCAGTTGTATACATATTTGCAAAATGAGGTCTTTGTCACAGACACTATTTGTAAAAGTTCTTTCCCAGCGTTTTGCTTTTCACCTCATCTTGGTTGCATTGACTTTGTGCAAAAAATTTTCAATTTGATGTAAACAAAGTTATCCATTTTATATTGCGTAATATCTCTATCTCTATATTCCTCCATTCTCCATAAATTTGACAAATAAACTATTCCTTGCTCCCCTAGTTTGTTTATAGTGTCAGCCTTTATACTTGGATCATGTACCTATTTGGACTTAATTATGGTATACAGTGTCAGGCATTGGTCTCTGCCCAGTCTTCGCCTCACTATTTTGCAGCTTTTCCAGCAATTTTTGTCAAATAGTTAGTTCTTATCACAGAAATGGGCTTCCTTGGGTTTATTAAACAGCAAACTGCTATAATCATTGACTTCTGTGCCCTGTGCACCCAACATATTCCACTGATCTACCCCTCTATTTCTTGGCTAGTACCAATGGTTTTAATAATTATTGCTTTATAATGCAATTTAAGATTTCATATGGCTAGGCCACCTTCCTTAGGATTTCTTTTTATGAATTCCCTTGATATTCTGAACATTTTGTTTTTCCAGATGAATTTTGATTTTATTTTTTCTAGCTCTATAAAATAATATTTTTTGTAGTTTCATTGGTTTGACACTGAATATGTGAATTAATTTAGGTAGAATTGTCATTTTAATTATATTAGCTTGGCTTACTAAAGAGCAATTGATGTTTATGTAATAATTTAGACCTAAATTTATTTGTGGGAAAAGTGTTTGTAATTGTGTTCATATAGTTCCTGGGTTTGTTTTGGAACATAGACTCTCAAATATTTTATAGTATCTACAGCAACATTAAATGGGGTTTCTCCTTCTATCTTTTGCTGTTGCATTTTGTCAGTAATATATAGAAATGCAGATGATTTATCAGGATCTATTTTGTAACTTGCAACTTTGCCAAAGTTGTTTATTATTTCAAGTAGTTTTTTAGTTGATTCTCTGGGATTCTCTAAGTATATAATCATATCATCTGGTAAGAATGATAATTCAGTTTTTTCTTCGCCAATTCTTATTCTTTCAATTTCTTTTTCTTCTCTTATTGCTAAAGGGAACATTTCTAGTACCATATGGAATAACAATGGTGATAATGGACATCCTGTTTCATTCCTGATCTTATTGGAAATGCCTCTAACTTATCCCCATTGCATACAATGCTGGCTGATGGCTTTAGGTAGATACTGCTTATTATTTTATGGAAGGCTCCATTAATTCCTATGCTCTCCAGTGTTTTCAGAAGGAATGGGCATTGGATTTTGTCAAAAGTTTTATCTATATCTCTTGAGATAGTCATATGGTTTCTGTTCATTTTATTGTTCATTTGATCAATAGTGCTGATAGATTTGCTGATATTGAACCAGTCCTGCTTTGGAGTTGAATTCACCCTTTTCATTTTTGATACTAGCCATTTGGTTTTCTTTTTTTTTTTTTTAAATCAACTTGGCCAAAGTTTTTTTTCAATTTTATTGTGGTTTTTTTTTTTAATAAAACCGTATCTTAGTTTTATTAGTTCAGTAGTTTCCTTAATTTCAATTTTATTAATCTCTCCTTTGATTTTCAGTTTTTCTAATTTTATATTTAATTGGGGTTTTTGAACTTGTTGTTTTCCTAGCTTTTTCAGTTCCTTGCCCATTTCATTGACCTCCTCCTCTATTTTATTCATGTAAGCATTCTGAGATATAAAACTTCCCATAAGATATAAAGATATAAAACTTTCTTTTGCTGCAACCCATATGTTTTGATAGGTTGTCTCATTATTGTCATTCTCTTGAATGCAGTTATTTATTGTTTCTATGATTTGTTGTTTGATCCACTCATTCTTTAGGATTATATTATTTAGTTTCAAATGAATTTTTGGTCTATATTTCCGTGGCTCTTTATTACATATCGTTTTTATTGGATCCTTATCTGAAAAGCATACATTGACTATCTCTGCCTGTCTGCATAGGACTGTGAGTTTTTTATGCCCTAGTACATGTTCAGTTTTTGTGTATGTGCCATATACCCTTGAGAAAAACGTATATACCTTTCTATCCCCATTCAGTTTTCTCAAAGGTCTTTCATATCTACGTTTTCCAGAATTCTATTCAGCTCCTTAACTTCTTTCTTGTTTATCTTGAGGTTAGATTTATCAAGTTCAGAGAGGGGGAGGTTAAGGTCCATTTCTTCCTATAATTTCCTTAACTTGTCCTCTAAATATCTGGATGCTATTCCACTTGGTGCATATATATTTAGTAACAATATTACTTCATTGTCTAAGGTGACTTTTAGCAGGATATAATTTCCATCCTTATCTCTTTTGATTAGATCTAGTTTTTGCTTTTGCTTTGTCTGAGATTGGGAGTGCTATCCCTGTTTATTTATTTACTTTTTTACTTCAGCTGAAGTATAATATATTCTACTTCAGGCTTTTACTTTTATCTTGTGTGTATTCCCCTGATTCATATGTGCTTCTTGCAAACATCATATTCTAGGAATCTTGTTTTTAATCTATTCTTGTACCAACCTCTGTTTTATGGGAGAGTTCATCACATTCACAGTTATGATTGCTCTTTATGTCTTTCTCTCCATCCTATTCCTCCCCCTTGTATTTGTGCTTTTATTTCTCCCTTCTCCATTGCCCTCCTCAAAAGAGTTTTACTATTGACCATTGCCTCACTCAATCTTCCCTTCCTTCTATCAGCCCCCTCCCTTTTTCTTTTCTCTTATTATTTCTTTCCTTCCTTCTAACCACTCCCTCACTTTTCTTTACCATTTTTCCTCCTACTGCCTGTAAGGCAAGTTAGATTTCTATACTTAACTGAATATACTATTCTCTCCTTGAACCAAATCCTTTGATACTATAGCTCAAGTAATGCTCATGTCCCTCCTTTCTTTCTACTATAATATTTTTTTCTGCCTCTTCTCCTTTCACCCTCCTTAATTAGGTTTTTTATTATCTCATCAATTAATTTATACTCACCACTCCTTCCCTCTATTTATATCACTTTTAAATGTCATAATAATTGTACAATTCTCAAGATTAACAAGTATCATCCTCCCATAGAGGAATGTAAACAGTTTTCCCATATTAAATAGCTAGTTTTATTTTCCTTTTTTCCTGTTCATCTTTTTATGTCTCCCTTGGATCCTGCATTTGAAGATCAAATTTTCTGTTGAGCTCTGGCCTTTTCATAAAGATGGTTCAGAAATCCCTTATTTCACTGAATATCTATCTCCTTGCCTGAAAGTTTATGCTCAGCTTTGCTGGGTAAGTGATCCTTCGTTGTAGTCTAAACTCTTTTGCCTTATGGAATATCATATTCCAAACCCTCTAATCTTTTAAATAGAATCTGTAAGGTCTTGTGTGATCCTGACCATAATTCCTCGATATTTGAATTGTTTCTTTCTGACTGCTTGCAATATTTTCTCCTTGCCCCTATAAGTATGCAATTTGGCAGCAATATTCCTTGGTCTTTTCAATTTGGGGTCTCTTTCAGGAAGTGATCAGTGGGTTCTTTCCATGACTATGTTGCCCTCTGTGACTCAGGGCAATTATCCTTGATGATTTCTTGGAAGATATTGTTGAGGGTCTTTTTTTCATCATGGCTTTCTGGGGAACCAATAATTCTTAGATTTTATCTCCTGGATCTATTTTCCAGGTCATGTTTTCCTGAGATGGTTTATATTTTCTTCTATTTTTCTTTCATTCTTTAGATTTTGTTTGACTGATTTGTGATGCCTCATAGAGTGATTAGATTCTACTTGCCCAATTGTAATTTTTAATGAATTGTTTTATTCAATTAGCTTTTGTACCTCCTTTTCTATTTGGCCAATTTTACTTTTCAAGGTGCTGTTCTCTTATGTAATTTCTTTTTCCATTGGCAATTGTATTTTTAAAATCATTGGTCAGTTTTTCTTCTACCTCTCCAATTTGGCTTTTAAAATCCTTCTTGAGATCTTCCAGCAATGCTTTTTGGGTTTGAGACCAGTTCTTATTCCCTTTTCAGGTTTTAGATGTGAGTATAATGTCAATCCTCTTGTCTTCTGAATTTGTATTTTGATCTTCCCTGTCCCTATAATAAGATTCTATTGTCTTTGATTTCCTAATTTGATTCTTCCTCATGGTGACTGACTTTTTCCTTACTTTTAAAGTAGGTCTCTGCTTCTAGGCACAAGTGACTCTATCTCACATTTCTTGTGCTGGAAACTAGCAGCCTGGTTACTAGCTTTGTGTGTTGTGGACTCTGGTTCTTTCAGTTAGAAGCTATGTGATTATATAGCTTACCTGGTGCTGAGCTGACTGGTGCGTGGCCAGGCGGAAGCCACATGAAGTCTTTCTGAGTTTCCCCAGGGTTACCCTGAAGCTCATGGTGCAAGGTGTGGGGTAATGGTGGTATGGACATTGGAGGTATCCTCTTCCCCTAGTGCTCTGCTAGAGCCTGGGCAGACACAGGCTAGTGGACTCCCATCTATGCTAGTGTCTGCCTAATTCACCTGACTGTGCTAAGGCACATCTGTGGTCCTGGGGTTGGCACTTACTGCTCCATCCTTCTGAGATTCAGGATCTCCTGCTGGTCTGTTAAGCTGAGGCTTGCTGGGATGGCTCTGGTTCTGCTCTAGTCCTCTTCAGCCACAGCAACAGAAACCCTTCCCTTTGATTTCACTAGCCTCCTGAGATAAAAGACTGCTGCACCCTTTCTGCTGACTCCACTATTCCCATTTTTTTTCCTGGGGGCAATATTCTTTGGGTTTTTCAAGGTCAACAAGGGAGGGTGAGAACACTTACAGTTTACTCCACGATCTTGGACCCTGGAAGTTCAAGTAAGTGACTTTCAAAATTTAGTCTGTGGGCTCTTTTGCTCAGCTCCTACATGTCCAGTTCTGTACTGAGAGGTTTGGGAATCCATGCTGCCGCTGGTACCTCCGACCAACCCAGAACCATTCCTGCTCTGCTATGGTTGAATCTGTGCTGGTTCAGCCAATGATGCCTGTGTTCCCCTAACCCGGTGTAAGAGATCCTTCCTATTGACCTTTTGTTTGTCCTGGGCTGTAAATCTGCCACACTCTGTCTCCTAGTAGATTCTCCTAGTCTAAAATTTGTTCTGATTCATTTTTTGTAAGTGTTTAAAGAAATTTGTGAAAGAGCTCAGGTGAGTCCCTGCTTTTACTCCACCTTCTTGCCTTCTCCCCACCCTTGACTCATTTTTCATGATTTCCTTTCATTACTCTCATTTCTCTTCCCAATTTTTGCTCCACTTCTGTTACATGAGTTTTGAAAAACTTTTTGAGCTCTTTCATGGCTTGAGACCAATTTATATTTTTTAGAGGCTTTAGATTTTGAAGTTTTGACTTTATTATCTTCTTCTGAGTGTATATTTTCATCTTGCTTGTCACCATAGCAACTTTCTGTTGTCAGAATTTTTTCTGTTGTTTGCTCATTTTTTTCCAGTCAATTTTTTGACTTTTAACTCTTTGTTAAAGTGGAATCTGTTTTCAGGATGGAGAGCTCACTTTCTGAAGCTCTAGGGGTTTTCTTGAAGCTGTTTGCAGAGATACTTCTGGGGACCTGTGAATTTTCACTTCTTGCAAAAGGGAAAAAAAATCTAAGAGGTATATTTACTATTCTCATGGACTGTACTCTGTTTTGTGAGTGACCACAAGTACTCTTTTCTTCCCTGGAACTATGAGGAGAGTCTTTATTTCAATGTGACTGCAAGTTTGGTGCACTGATGATCCTCCTTGTCCTGAAACCGCCACCCAGGACTGCAACTCAGATCTGATTATGAGCAAAGAAAGAGAGTCCTGTCCCTAATGCCAGCAAAGAGATGCCTATAATCTCAGCCTGATCAGTTATTCAAACTCCTTACTATCTGTGGCCTGAGAGCTCTGAAATCACCCCCTGCCACTGATGATTTAGTGACTCCCAAGTCTTTCTCCTGGTTTGCTGGAGTTGGGTCTGTGCTGGTGCAGCCTGCACTGGACTGTGCTTCACTCTCACCCAGGTGTGACAAATCATTCCTGCTGACTTTCTAAATTGTCTTTGGCTGAAAAATTCTTTCATCCCATTCTTTTTGTGGGTTCTACCATTTGAGAAATTGTTTTATGGAATCATTTAATGGTCTTCAGGGGGGATGTAGGGGGAGAACTCAGGGTGCTTCTGCCTTTTGTTGTCCATCTTGTCTCTATTCCCTTACTAATTGTATATGTGCTACAATATGTGAATCTAATAAAAAATAATGTTACAAAGGGATCCTTATACATGAAAATGTTGGAAATTATCTCTATCTTTCAGGAACTGTGGTGCACAGATTTTTTTCTCAGTGTTTCATCTGTCCTGAACCATATAATGAAGGAATAACACATTGCTCCTCCTAATCAAAAAGAAAACACCTTTCTGCCATTGCAGTCATAAAAACACAAATATTCTAACATTGAGTACCTCATTTATTGAATCTTAGAATCAAGTGGAAACTTGCCTATTGTATCATACCAAACTTTACTATTCTAGATAAGGAAACTGAGATTCAGATTATAAACTCCATGAGAGGAGGCATTGTATCTTATTTCATCTTTATATTCCACAGAAACTAGAACATTTTTCTTGCAAATAGGAGAAACTTAAAAAAAAAGTTTGAATTTAAGTTGATCTGCCCAAGATCTTACAGCTATTTAGTTGTAAAACTAAACTAGGTGTCCTAATTCTGCAAGCCACTACATGCCATTTTCTCCCTATGCATCCTATTGTCAGTCAGCAAGACAAAGTTAAATATCAGAAAGAGAATTTATTTACATCTACTCAGCAGTTTTTAAAATTTCTTCTTTCTCAGTCTTTTTCTATTCTTTTGATTTTTCTTTCCTGTGTCTTTCATATGGTGATTGATTCAGAACTGCGTAGACCTTAAGGCTCTTCTGGTCCAATTCCTTCACTTAAAAAATGAAGCAACTGAAACTCTGAGCTATTAAGTGACTTGCCCAAGGTTTCACAATGTAATGAATGGCAACGTTTGGATATCAATTCTGGTCTACTTATGCCAAGTCTAATATGTTTTCTTTTATATCATGTAATTTATATCTTTTCTATAACAAACTATTTTGTTCCTTTGTTTTTCATAAGCAGCCTCCCCTGCCAAAAAAAATGACCTACTGTATATGTGTATGAGAGAACAGGTATATATTTGTCCATATGTGTGTACATGTGGGAATTATAATTTCTCAATCTGTAAGAAAGTCCACTGAGGCAGGGCTCTGAGTCAATGGCACTTTAATAAATGTCCAGGATCTCCTCATCTCCTTTAATGATGGGCCCCTCAGATCTTCCTTACAATCTGAGATGTTCCCTTTTACCAGGGCCTTATTTCTATAAAGCTTGATACCAGATTTGATACCTGAACACTCTAAAAGGGCTAAAAAATGTATCGAATCTGATTGGTTGATAGACTTTGTTTCACAGGCCCAAAATGGTGCTGCATCAGTTAGAAAAAGTATGTCAACACTGGAGTCTCAGGTTGGGTAAAACATGGGGCATCTCTACTGTCTAAGTGGTAATAAGATGGTCATCTGCTCATGTTGGACAAGGGAGAGTGGTCCAGAAGTATAAAAATAAGTCAGAGGACTTTCATTGTAATTCAGTCACCTCTGCCACTTTGGGCTTGATCATTATAACAAGGAAAAATACGGGTGGAGGAGCTCTAGTTAGCTTCCTTTGATTAAGCAATGGAATTTATAATCTGTATCTCAGAGCTCTGTGACCTAATATACAGAATTTATAAACACTACACCTATGGAATCATATCAAATTATTAAAACTGATAATAAGTAGAGCTCAAATGAATTATTTCTCACATACACACGTGCACATATATGTATGTGCATATAACATATGTATATATGATTACAATTTATGTATGTGCCTGTGTTTATATAAACAGTGAATATAAACAGATACATGTTCCTATGTGTATGCACTCATATATGCACATTTATGTATACATGCACATATGTATACTATGGATTATATCAGTAATTTCATTGGATTAAAGAAATCATTTATTTTATAATCTTAAAGAATCTTAAAGAATCTCTGTAGAGAGATTTTTTTTCTTTTTCATAGTCAAATAGCCAGGACAAAATAGAACCTGTATCTAAATCCAGATATTCACGAATACAAGGCCAGGCCAGCTCTGTCTAATATGGCCACATTGATTCTTAAAAGTAGTGATGATGATGATGATTCATGATAATAACAATAGTTGACGTTCAAAAAATATCTTAAATTTTACTGAAAGCTCCTTAGATATATTGCACATTTGGTCCTCACAACAATATTATGAAGTAGGTCTTATTGGTATTATTCATTTCAGTTTTTTAAGCTGCTTATTAGATGGGAGGCTTTATATTAAATATTGGAATTATTTGACAATGAGCATTTATTAAGCACCAGTTACATGAACACATGTTAGCACTCAGGATTTAAGGAAAATGAAACAGACTTTGACCTTAAAGAGCTTACATTCTGTTGGGGAAGACAAGATGTACTTGTAAGATACATGAAATAACACATTCAAAAAAGTACAAGATAATTAAAGGAGGGAGTAGCAAAGGAAATAAAGAAAAGCCTCATAGGAGGTATCCTTTATGCTTAACTTTGAAGAAAACAAAGATTCTCAGAGATGGAGATGAGAAAAAGTACATCACAGGAAAGGGAGGTAGTCTGTGAGAAGGTGTGGAGATGCAAGATAAAATTTTATGTGAAGAACATAAAAAATGTCAAATTGCCTTGACTGCAAATTGTATAAAGAAAACTAATGTATAATAAGTTTGAAAAGAGAGACTGGAGCTAATTTGCGAAGGACTGTAAATTATGAACAGAGGAGTTTGTGTTGAAAACTAGAAATAATAGGAAGTCACATGAAATTTCCTGAGCAGAATAGTGACATAGTCAGAGGTATACTGTATAAAAGTGACTTGGAGAGGAGATCCCTGAGGCATGAGACCAATTTAGAGACCATGGCAATATTCTAGGCAAAAAGTGATATGGACCTGAACTGTGGTGCTGATTATATGCTTAGAAAGAATGATATGTGCGTTTTACAAATGACACGGTTGAAAGTCAAGAAGGACAATACCAGTAATAAACTGATACATTGTGCTTGAAGGATACGAGCACAATATGTATTGATTCCCACAACAGTCTTCTGAGGCAAGTGCTACAGCTATGATAACCTCCATTTTACAGAAGCGGGAATGGAGACTTAGAGAAGTGAAGTGATTTGTCATTTCCTCAACCACACACTAAGTGCTAGAGATGGCATTCAAATATAGGTTTCTTGTAATTGAAAGTTCAGTACTTTTTTCACTACATCATGTTGCCTCAAGTGGAATTGTCACTTTCAGAAAATCATTCACCTGGTAGGAAAATCCATGACAATTTGTTATACCATAACTGGATTTAGAGGAACATAGATTTAGAGACAGAAGCTACATTGTACATAATCTAATCATTCCCTTTTTTACATAGATGAGAAGATTGAGACTCAGAAGGGGTAAGTTACTTGTTCAGTGTCATACAGCTATTAGATGTCTGATACAGGATTTAAACCCATGTCTTCTTGGCTCTACACCCAATATTCTATCCTCTATTCCAAGGTATGAATAGTTGTCTTGTTTCCATATCCCTTGATGTTGTCTTTAAAGATGAATGGACTAGTTGATTTCTGGAGTTCTCTCAAATTTTAACTTTTTGTGATTCTTGTGAAGTTCTGAGTTGGAGAAAGATCTTTCTTTGCATGTGTGAAGACATTCAGAAAGTGGGTCTAACTCCTTTCCCTACACCCCAACAAAAGGCAGACTACATGTCCTCAAAGATGTCTCATATACCTAGTCTTTCCTTTTACCTGCTTCTTTTAGATTCTCCTCACCCTCTCTCATACCCTATCACTGGCTTCAAACCCAGGTTTGTGTTATTTGCATCTACTTCTGGAAGGGAAACTAACCCAAAATGGTTATGGCTAGGAGTTGCAGGTAGAGAGCACTGATAAGTGGGCAGGAATCATGCAAATTTTGCAGGCTATAGGATTTTTGAAAACTTCCCCACGGGTCTTAGCCTTTATAGTCATCAAAATAAAAACCAAACTCAGTGTTTTATTAGGAAGAAATCCATTTAGGAAGCAATTCACCTTGGAAATGGCTAACCCTTTCTCTAATGTTACCTTGAGTCCCACTCTTCAAAAAGATCTTACAGCTATCTAATTGTGCCCCTATAAAATCACTTCTGTCATTTTTATAACAGCCTGAGATTCTGCTCAGTTTTGATGCTTTATCAAATGTCTTGATAAAATCTAGTCAAAATCAATCTATAGCATTCCTATGAAAAAACATTTGTTGCTGTTGTGTCTGACTTTTTATGATCTCATTTGGGGATTTCTGTACAGAGATACTGTAGTGGTTTGCCATTTCTTTCTCATTTTACAGATAAGGAACTGAGACAAACAGGGTTTAGTGACTTGCTAGGGTCACATAGCTAGTAAGTATCTGAGACTGGATTTAAACTCAACTCTTCCTGACTCCAGGTATAGCGCTCTATCCATTTTGCCAACCACCAAAAACTTAGGTAAATTATATTTATAGCAAACTATTACTTTATTGGTTTTAATAATACTGTCAAAATGAAAATAAGGTTAGAATGTGTGTCTTGTTTTTGATAAATTTTGTGATAATCCCTTTCTTTTTTCACTTCTGATTAACCTTTTTGATAATTAAAAACAAAAATTCCCAGGAATCAAAGTCAAATTCACTTAACTGTGCTGTGAAAAACTGATTCTTCTCTTTTTAAAAAACTCAAACAACACTTTCCCTTCTCTAGTACTATGATCAATTCCTTATTCTCCAGGATCTTTTGTATATTACTGACAATGGTTCAAAATTTCCATGTGCGAGCTTTTTCCATAGCTGAAGATGTAGTTGATGTGAGCCAATTGATTTGGATCCATCAGATGGTCTCTTTCTATTTATTTATCTTTAGCTTACACCTTCTAGTTTGCATTCCTATTGCATTCTTTTTATTATAGTCATCCTATATGGCAGGAACAAACAGAAAATAAGACAACTTTTGTTTTCTGTAATGGTAATCATCATTGCATCCACTTGAATAAAGATCCAATCTCTCCTTTGATCCTGCTTTCTGTTCCAATATAACTTTAAAATCTGCTTTCCTCTTTAGTTTTTCTCCCTAGCTTCAATCCCTTCTTAGCATTTCTCAACTCATTCTTCCAGAATTGAATCATTTTTGGATATTCAAACTCTGTTATCCTCCCTAGCCTTATATCTGTATATTTTTCTAAAAAAATCTAAGTTATTGGGTGATTTATCTGTGAATCTAAGTTGGTCTTTTCATTTAACACCTGTTTTTCTTCCTTATCAGATTTCTTCCCTTTATATACTGAATATTTCCCATTTTTTCTCACATAGCTTCCTCTGTAGAATTTCAATTTGTGTGTTCTTATCTATACTTTTGAAACCTTTATATTATACTCTTTTAAAATCTAGCATGAATGTAAAACTATGTAGTTTTCTCATCTTACAATAGCACAGATTCTGAGATAGAATGGGTCACCTTCCCTCAAGGTATTTATCCTTTTTACTCACCAAGCAGTTCCACCCTATCAGTGAGAATCATATCCAAATATCATTTTCCTCATTTGCTCCTTTACCTTTTGAAGGATGAAATTATTATTAATTATCACTCAAACATTTGCATGAGGGTGGATTACACTCATAAAATTCATGAAGACAGTCAAATAGTCAAGGAACCTACCAAAAAGCATCCACCAAGTTTCTACTACATGCCAGATACTGTTACTAATAATGATTCATTTCAGCTTTAATGTTCAAAATGCACTTGACTAACACAGTCTTCTTGGATCATCACAACATCTGAAGAACTAGGTAGCTGGGAAAATGTTAAAATATATTTAGTGGTCCACTCATGTTATAAAGATGTCAAAATTATTTCCCTAAATCACCTGTCTACCTCTGTTCATGCTCTTATGAATTTCTTATTAATCTCTTATTTATTTTCCTATTTCCCCCATTTTTCTTCCATTTCTCTTAATTTGGATTTAAAAATCATGTTTTGCTCATTTTAATTTTTTTTAACTTTTATAGCAATTGATGTGGGATTTGACAACATATTGTATTTAATTTACATTTTTCTTTGAGGTTTTGCTTGTAGACATTTTCAAGTCATTGTATTTTTCTGTATTTGTGTTTTGATTTTCCATGTCACCATTGTCGCTCTTCATGGTCAGGTTCCTTTTTAATTTATTTGTTCTTTCTTTCAGCCTACTTTTTGGCTTTGAACTTTGTTAGCACTGGATTTTGTTCCCTTTGCAGGTGGTTGTCTGGTCAGAGCTTCTGTTTGTTTATGTCCTTTTGCTGCTTTCACAGCTTATTTTGTGGATCTGCAAGTTTTCATTGCTTCCAAAATGGTGTGATATGGGGAGATGTATGTTGTTCACTGCCCTCCTAATCTGAGTTCTACAAGTTCCTGATGCAGATTTTTTCTGGTCTATTGGTTTGTGTGAAGTTGAGTTTAAATGAGTTGCTACTAGACCTTGTCACTGTTGGTTTGCTGGGAGGTTATATAAGTTTAGAGTGATTGAACTTCTGGCTTTACTTTGGTCTTGGTTTCTTGCACTATTATTTCACTATAGGCTTATGCATAGGACTAAAGGTTGACAATGAATTATCATTTATCTCTTGACTCAGAGTCTCACATAATTTTGAAGAATTTGTCCCTTGCCCCAGTCTGCCTACTCCCAATTGTTCCTCTCTTCTCTGAATCTCTCACCCAAAATTGGGTAATAGGAAACATAGATGCCAAATGGTGCCTGATCTTGTTCTAAGAGGTAGTTTGGGGGTCTGTTGGTGATCTGTCTCATCATTCCACCCATGGGCATTGCAATGTTCCCCATCCTACCTCCTGTTGCCACTGTGCTGAGTTCCTGGTTAGCCCCCATGCCAGGGTCCACATTCATCTCTGCCTTCTTAAGCTGCCCTGGTTTGGAAAAATGATTCACTATAGCTTTTCTTGGCTTTTCCATTGAAATTTCATTCTGACACAGTTTTTCAAGATTATTTTTGGAAGAGATGTAATGGGTAAGCTATACAAAAAAAGTTTCCTCCTACTCTGACATCTTGTCTTCTCCCCCCACCCCCAATGTACAACTCTGACCAATTCACTCATCTTTTCAATAAACTCTAACATCTCCATTATTCTCTCTGGGTTGAAAAGTGAACTCTTCCCTTTGATGTTTAAAAGCCTTTGTGTCTTGAATCTGACCTAGATTTCTGCCCTTATTCAATATTATTCCTGTTTATGCACTATAGTCTAATGATGTTGGTCTTTTTGTTGTCCCTAACCCAAGACATTCGTCTCTCTCATCTCTTCATTTTCACTGATCTTCCCTATGGAATGCATTCCTTCTTTACTTCTGCCTCTGAGAATTCCTCATTTCTGTCAGAATTTACCTCAAGTGCCACCTTCCTTTTCTGATTCTTACAGTTGTTAGTGCCCCTGACCACAAATGACTTTATATTTACCGTATTTCCATGGGTTTTATACGGTACATACTTATATATACACACCCAATCTTCCCCGATAGAATGTAAGTTCTATGAATGGAATGGCTGTTCTATTTCGGGCTTTGCACTCCTAAAACTAAGTCTAGTACCTGGCACGTTACAGGTATTTAACAAATGCATTCAGTTGATGGAAATAAAAGAGCCTGAATTTGAACCCATCTTTAGTGGTATTTTTACTGTTTTACCCTGCCCTTGTTATTCCTGACTTTTTTTGAAATACATATTTGAATGCCCTATTAAGAGAGTGAAATCTTTGGTGATGATTAGTCTCAGATAATTTCTCACTAACAAGGTTCAATCAGGACTTGGGAAAACCTCATAAATCACATTTGCATGAAGGACTATGTGTTTGTGATGTGCCCAGAAATAAGATGGTGGTATTAAGGTAAATCCAGAAGGGAAAATGTAAATAAATCACTGTGAGTAATAGTTTGTTGGACAGAGCTAAAAGCTCTTTTCAGTCCTCATGCCCATTGCTGGAGAAAGCCTTGATCCAGACTACAGAGCAGAGCAATGAAAGCCCAGATTTGTAGTCATCAATCAAATCAGGCCATGCTTGAAAATTGCTAGTAGAGAACAAAGCTATAGGGAGGGGAGTGAACGAAGACAACTGAAAAGAATGGCAAATACGCTTCCTAAATGCCAAGAGGTTTTTTTTTTTCTGAAAAGGAAACAAAATTAATTTAATACAATTTCCTTATTTCACAGAAAATGAAAATGTGGCCCAGAGAGGTCAAATAAGTTGACATCCACATGGCTTTGGTTGTCAAACCTGAGCTAAAACCTAAGTTGCCTGACTCCATTTTGCATGATATATTCACTAATTTGAAGATAAGACCCAGGCCATCTGAATGAATAGGCAGAGTTGTTAACTATTTACTTGGTATAAAGTAAGCAAAGGGACCTCCTTATAAATAAAAATCGATAAATATATGTTAGTTACTGCATACAGAGTACTATCTTACATATTGAGATACACCTTTTTAAAAAAGGCCCGGTTCCTGCCCTAAAGAAGTTTCAACCCACAAATATCTACTTTCCTTCATCAGTCTGACATGTTGCCTGGCATACCCTCAATTAGCATCAGTCTAACACACTATTTGCAGAAAACTCCTATTAAAATGTAGATCCCTTCCAGGGAGTGATAGTACATTAAACCAATAACATTTCCTGACACTTTAGTGACACTAAGTTTATTAAGAGTGTGGAATGCCACACATAGACGGGGTGGGGGTGGAGAGCTAGAATGGCAGGCCAGATAGTTGTTTGGAGAGGGAAAGAACCCAGGATTGCTAGTGATCAAGGGGAAGGGGAGGAGGGTACCTGGAAACCAGGACTCAACATGAAAGTACTATGACTCCTAAAGGGAAAAGTTGGTGGTAGTGCTGAAATGAAAAAAAAAAAAAAAAGCTAAATCATTAAAAATCAGCATTCTATTTCACTGGCTTGCCACAGGAAATAAAAGTCATACTCCATTGAATCAGGTAAGACTAGACCTGTGCATGTGGATTTGGTAGGGACCTTCTTCCATAACAGAACAGACTGAAATATTCTCTCCCAGGCTGTTTTCTCCCAGGGAAGATGTTTCCAGCTGATCTGTTTGATTACTGTATTCTAATATAATGATGAAAATGCTTTCAGGTGGGAATTGCTTTGACTTCTCATGTGGAACTAAGCTGATCTAGGATTTTTAGGCATGTCTAGGTATGACAGTTCTCTGACATGTGCAGAGGACAGGCATGGGAGGGGGAGAGAAATGAAAGGGGGGAGGTGTTGAAAGTCATTGAATCTAAGAAAATCTGAGGCACAGAGAGATTCAAAGAGGAAGTTAGAGGCCTCTAGACAAAGCATTACTTTTGAAAAAAGGACAGTTTTTGTCATTGTTGTTCAGGCAACTCTGCATTTATTTTCTATCTACTCCCTACTCTTCCATTAAACCCCAAAATGTACATAAATATGCACACATATTTTAATGTCTTTGCGTATGATATTCTATCTAAAGCTGTTTAATTAGAAAAAAAAATGCACTCACATTTCATCACAACTCAAAGAATTGAATCTGGAAATTATGCTAGCTAAATGCAATGCTTGTGTCCTAGGGTTTAAAATACTGATTTTAGAATCAAGTCTTGAGTTTACATCTGTTACATCTGTTAAATGTGACAGACAAAAACCATAGTTCCCTCTCTCCCTCCTCCTTTCCTCTGGGTTGACTCAAATAACCTATGTAAAGTATCTTGCAAAAACTTGTTCTTAACCTTTTTTGTGCCCTGGAACTCTGGGAAAAACCATAAATCTCAGAGGAAATAGATTATATAAAAGTAAAATTAGCAAAATTAATAAAATAAACCATAATTGATCCCTGATTAAAGACCTCATTTTTTTATAAATATTGTCTCATATTCAGGTAGAGCTATTGACAATAGATAAAGCCAAATTCAAAACCTCCATCAAAAATGTGCCGCAACTATGCATATTACCTTCACCTTCTCATTCCTCAGTTGTCTTGATGGTTTCTCTTTCAGTCAAAGTGAAATAACATAAGTATTAGGGAAAGTTCCCTCCATTCCTATTCTTAGTCACAGATGGAGAGAATGTTTAGACTAGAGAAAAAGGTCATAGATGGAACTTTAATGGAGGGAGCTTTATTAGAAGGACAGGGTAAAAAGGAGAAAGGTAAGGAATTAGTCCAAGACACAGAGGAGGTATGGTAAGAAATTAAGGAAAAGAACCACAAAAAGAACGTGTGGTTTTAGTCTTGGAGCATGAGAAAGGTTTTGCCCAACTTCTCTTTTCCCTCCCACCAAATACTCTCAACACATGCTTACTCATTATTTTAAATTCCTTTAGCAGGAAATAAAGCCTTGCATTTTACAATTAGATATCAGTCTTAGCATGAAAATGCCAAGGGGGAGGAAATCTGTTGCCCTCCCATGATTAAAGCATTTGACTAATCCTGAGAGAGGACTTTGATAGCGAGGAAGGAGACAGTACAGAGGTCCTAGGCACCAATAAAATGCTGTGCTGTGGAGAGGAAAAGGATGCACCGAAGGGCAATGAAGCCAATTGTACCTACTTCCCAACTTTTCTGAGTCTCAGTGTGTCCAGATTCTTATTACTTCTTTTCTGCTACTCAACTTGTTATTACATGGTAAGACACTTGGTATCATTCAATAAATAATTGTTGAAATAAGGGCAGACTGCTGTTTCAGAAGATGCTCTGCCAAGGTTGTACAGGTGTGTAAGCATATGAAACATGGTGAGGACAAACAGCTACAGTCTGCTCTGGTCTGCTGTTTCTTCAAAGGTTCAGTACTTCTTTGATCTTAAACTATTGACTTCCACCAGTTTCTTCTTGAGATACAATAAGGTTTTGAACAAAATAACTAAAAGTACAATAAAATTATGTTTTGGTTCTTTCCTATTATTTCATTAGGAGAGGGGACATTTAGTTGAGAAGGTTCTTGTAATGTTGTTGAGCACCCACTGTGTGTCTTGAAGTCATAGAGCTGCCTAGATCACTGAGAGATTAAATTATTTATCCAAGAGTCACACATTCCCAATAGGTCAGAGGTGCAAATTGAACCCAGGTCAGCCAAACTCAAGATCCAGCTTACTGTTTACTACACCAGAGGTGTCAAACCCTCAGGTAGTATGCAGCCTACAAAACTCTGGAATCCTGCTGGATGTAGATTAAAATGTGATCAGGAAATATTTACTAAAATAAATATTGGTTGTTGTCCTCTGTTCTTGAAGAGGACCAAAAAGACCTCACCATGCTAGAGTCAAGTTTCAGTATGTCCAATTGTGACTGATCAGACTAATAGGAGCTAGGAATGCTCCACTACAGGTTCAGCATAAATAATCCATATGAACATTTGGACTGTATTGTCTAAATTCGCATATCCTTTGTTTCCTTTGAGCTGTTTCAATTCTGCTTTGCTCATTAGAGCACTGCACCTTCTGTGATGTGGGCATGCTGGACTGAGCAGTCCAGTGTCAGTGTCTTCCATGTCACATAATCAAGTCCAAATTTCTTAAGAGAGACCTTGAGAGTGTCCTTGTATCACTTCTTCTGACCACCATGTGAGTACCTGCTTTATGCGAATTCTCATTATACAATTGAACAAAGATAATGTTAACATGAGGAAGAAACTAGGTGACTCAGTGGCTTGAGTACTAGGCTAGGAGTCAGGAAGACCTGAGTTCAAATTCAGCTTCAGACATTTACTTTGACCCTGGGCAAATTAACCTCTGTTTGCCTTAATCCACTGGAGAAGGAAATGGCAAACCATTCTGGAATCTCCATCAACAGTTCTGGTGTGCTATTTTCCACAGGACTCATAAAGATTTGGAAGCAACTAAATGATTAAGCAAAAACAATATTAGTATGTAGTTTTCTAAGTCAATATGTGTTTGGCAGGGATCTTTATGTCATTTTTAAGGATTGCTTCCTCTTTTTAAAACTAGTTGAATTTACCTTTAATAATAGTTACCAGCAGGCAAAAACAGTCCTCATCTTATAGACTATGTGTACAGTGTGTCTCAGGTCATATCGTTTTGAGTCCACACTCCAGTCACCTGCTCCCTCTTTTTTCCCTTTTAATTTTTATTGCTATTTGAATTGGCAAGAATTAATTTTCTCTTGGCTATGTATCAGTCCTGGAGGAATTTTCAACACTTTATTTCTTCCATAACCTTACTCATACTGATTCTACTGCTGAGGTTTCAGTGTTGAGACCCTAAAATAGTGATGAGTGGGTCCTTTCTTGAACGAATTCAACTTAAGCCTTCCTTTAGCCAAAGGCACGATTTATTAGAACACAGGTCAGGGTGAACATGATTCTAAAAATCTACAATATTAGCCAGACTGAACCTTTGGTCAAATCCTTAAGTAATCTGAGCCATTGGCCAGACTCTTAAGGAATCTGAGTAATTTAATGAGGAGGGAGGAAGGGCAAAATGGACCTTATATACAGAAGGATCTAGGAGTGGTCAAGTAGTCTAGGGTGACTGAGAGGTAACAGGGAAGGAATGGAAAGGCTGAATACCCCAGGCAAATGCCAGAGACATGAGCTATGTGGGAAAGTCTAGGGACTTTTCCTTCTTGGGATTCAGATCCCATCCCCTCACTACTGCCAGAAGAGAAATCCAAAGTTCTTACTTGTGCCACCTCCATTTACTACAAGCACTATAGTCTCTACAAACCTTTCCCTATAGACTCTTGTTTACTATAATGCTTTGCTTTTACCCTTCAAATCAGTTATCACAGTTATCACATTCTGTTTTGCATTATTCATGCTTGTAAAGTATTCAAGGGCTACCAGTTGCCTTGAGGACAAAACAAGAAGTCCTCTGTTTGGCTTTTAATAGCCTTTACAAGCTTGTCCCAACTTATCTTTCCAGTCTTATTATACATTATTTATTTTCCTTCACTCTGTGGTCCAGCCAGACTGACCTTCTTGCTATTTCTCACTCATCACTCTATCTCGCATCCTTTTGTGTTGTCTATTCCTTATGTCTATAATGTACTCCTTCCTTACCCCTGCCTTTTGAAATCCCTCTTTTTCTTTCTTCAAGACTTAGCTCAATGATTCCCGTGCATGTTAAACCTTTAGTGATCCCCTAACTGCTAGTGCACTGCTCTGAAAGTCTTTTCTATGTATTTCCTATATATTATGCATAGACTGTGCTTATATAAACACAATCTCTCTGCCCCATTAGAATGGAAACTTCTTGAGGGTATTTGATTTTGGTCTTTGTAAGGTCTCTGTTTGGTCTTCTAGGGTCTAGAAGATAGTATGTAATAAATGCTTCTTGATAACTTGTTTAATTGATTTGGAAGACTATTTTGGAAGTTGTGTTCTACTGTGAATTATAATTATTTATGCAAATGTATAATCCCTCATTAGAGTTTAGGATCTTTGAGAATAGACACTATGCTGTTTTACCTTTAACTCTCTAGTACTTTGGATAGTATTTACAGATTGTAGGCACTCACATATATTTTTAGAAGGAATGTTGTGTGCCTTTGGAAGCTAAAAATCATGATTGTAGTCTTAGAAGGAACCTTGAGCTTCACTTTGCATATTTCCCTTTTTCTAGGATATCTAAAATATCCTCAAATTGTTGATTATCTTGGAGACCAATTAACATGGGTTAGCCAAAGATTCTCTTTTTCTGATAACCTGTTTTAGTACTTACTAACTCTTACTATTAAGATGTACTATCTCATATCTAAGAAAGAAAGGGATCTGTAAATTTAAGCCTTTTTCTTCTAATTGAGCACTTTGTGCAAATAAGAGGAGTTGATCACTACCTTGCTTCAACTTGATCTGACAGAAATGTACTTGGAATCTGCTACAGGCAAAGGCCCTATGGCAAGCACTGAAGGCAGTTGTCAAGTTATCAGTAAAACATCCTCAGCAAAATGAAAGTCTTTCTTAAGAAGTAAGTGATTGGGCATAGCACAAATTCCTTTAACCTCTCTCTATCTCTCTGTCTGTCTTTATGTCTCTCTGTCTCTCTCTCTCTCTCTCTGTTTCTGTTTGTGTGTGTGTTTCTGTTTCTTAATCCTGTTGTTTGCTGTCCTTTGGACTACCTTTAATTTTTTCACCTCCCCCTTAGAAGGAACTAATACTTTAATGAACATATGGGGAGCAGCAGTAAGTTGAATCACTCTTGCATGAATGTTATAATAGTGAGGAAGGGGAAACCATCAAAATTTTAAAATGTGCTGTCTTTCCTGGCTGAAAAATATTGCTACTGTTGATCCAATACTGCATTTGATTTGAATGTCTTTCCTACCCCACTCCTTATCCCTTAGTAGTGCAGATAAGTTCATGTAACATTATTCAGATCCTTATCTACTTCCATCTTATGGCTAAGGAAACTGTTTTCAGGGCAGATGTTTAGTATTAAGGAAACAATGAACTGAGATAACTGATCCAAATGGGAAGGGAACCTGGAAACTCATCCTTAATTACACTATCTTTCAACTAACTGACCTTACTTACTTGGGACAGGCTCTTCTGATTCAGCTTTATTTAAGAATCATTTTAAAAATGAAATAACAAAAACAAAACAACACAAAATACGACAAGTGAAGATTAATTAAGATGGCAAACTTAGGATTGCTTTAAGAAGACACGTGAATAAATTTGGGATGTGAGAGAAACCTGAGAAATAATCAGATAACCCATTAACAAACAAGTGTTATAAAAATCATCTTGTATGTTTTTATTGAATTGTCCAACTGTTTATGAAGAAATCCAAGCTCAAACACGTAAAGTCTCAAATCACCCAGGGAGTAAGAAGAAGAGCTGAGATTGAACGTCAGGTCTTGTGATTATCAGATCCAGTCTTCTTTCCACAACATCATGTTGTCTCTCTTGTTACCATTTTTTCTTATGAATTAATTTCAGAGTGGTAAATGAAAGATCTCTTTCTTCCTAGAAATTGTTGGTGTATAGGATAGGCTACCATCTGTACAGCTTTGGTCTTGCTCACCTCCATCCACCCACACAAAGCTGGAACCATTTAAATGTAGTATGGTAGTTCAGAATACTTCTTCCACCCTCTCTAAGATTCCTAGGTACTCAATTATTCTGTAATTTTTGACAGTGTTCACACAAAATGATCATACAACTAATTCATAATGACTCACACAGCAAGCACTCCAAAAGGATAAAATGAACACCTTACAAAGCATCCTGGGAAATAAATGGCTGATGTTGAGAAATATAGAGAATTATATTTTGGCTGAAAATTCTCCCTTTTTACTGGATAAGGACACAATATCTCTCTGGTGCTTCCTTTTTAAAATACCTTCAATGTATCTGGCTACAAGAGGGTTAGGAGAGAGGCGAGTAAAATATGCAGCTGGATTCCAGACACTTAGTTAAATGTATAAAGCTTGCAGGCTTGAGGCAATTTTTAAAATGGTAAATTTTGCTTCTGAGGCACAACAGACATTATCTCAAGCTAGCTCATTTGTTTTTGATTCTCTACAGTTTTTAAGGGCATTTTAAACCAAATGACCAATCTGGGAAGACCTAGAAATAAATGTCTTATCTCTTTTGGCTTGCAGGTCTCAATGCACCAATCATAAATCAAATGCCAACAGATGCTACATGAGACAAACTGTTAACTCTAAGATTTAGACATTATATTGAAGTTTGAATGGTAATTTCAAGGAAAGGCTGATGGATGAACAATAAGGGGAGCTTGGAGGGGGGAAATTGAACAAACCTCATAGGAGGCTTGCAGGAAGTTTACTGAGATCATAACAGGTATATCTCAAGGCTGCCAATCTAATGTGGACTTTTATATTATATTTACTTATGATCATTTGAATATTGTATCATCACATTCACAGGTGACAACTGGGTAATATTGGACTCCTAGTTTTTTTCTAAACTTAACACAATGTCTCCAACCTCCTTGTATATGTGCATAAGTTAGCTATGCTTGAATTGCTCTTTTGTTACCTATACTTAAAACAATTTTGACTTCACTTATGACTCAACTTAAGTACTACCTCCTTGGTAAAGACTCTGGTGTCCATTTAGATTAAAAATTTTTTCTTCATCCTCAAAATATTCTGGAGCACTTTTAATCGCTTATTTTTACCAACTGCATCCTTTTTATTGGTTCTGTGTTTAAATTTGTCATACACTACCTCCACTACAGTGTAAACTCCATGAGGGCAGGAATTGTGTCTTAAAAAAATCTCTCCTTACTATTAAAATCTAGTATAATGTCTTACATAACAAGCAATAAATATGTTCAGAAGGAATATAATGAAATTACATTTCAATTTGATAGTTCAAATAATAGTCATTGTCAAATCACATCGCTCTCATATCTGATATTATATAGGATTTCTCCCTTTCTTACTCTAAAGGACTTTATCATGTTGGGCTTTTCTTTGTCCTTCAATAGCATCTATTTAATAGCTTTCTGGGCAGATAGGGGACACAATGGATAGAACACTGATCCTGAAATCTGTAAGACCTGAGTTCAAATGTGACCTCAGTCACTTAGTCCATGTGTGATCTTTGGTAAGTCATTTAACTGTCTGTCTCAGTTTCCTCACTTATAAAAGGAGCTAGGTAGGGAAATGACAAACAAATCCAGTATCTTTGCCAAGAAAAGTCCAAGTGGGCTCACAGATTTAAACTACCAAACTAATCTGTCAAACAATAAACAAAAAATAGTATTCTATTGTAACTGGTAAGGCATTAGAGGACACTAGTCCTTATCTAATAGTCAATGGTTACTCAAAGTTCCATTTCATAAAACTCTTTGAATTTGGGATTTGGATATAACTAAATCAAAATAGTAAGTCATCAAAAATTAAGTCACATAGTTTTGGAAGAAAAGACAGAACTTTTGAAAAATATATTGATGTTCCTGAGATTTACTTTATTTCTGAATATATCTTTTTCTTTTTCCTACCCAATGATCCATCCCTTACCACAAAAATAAAATACATATTTTACAAAGAAAAAAAGGTGAGCAAAACTAGCCAATATATCAATCAATTTTGATAGTATATTCAATATTCTGTACTTGCAATTCCAAAGGTACTTGTCCTCCCTGTACACACACCTATTCCACCTAACTAACCTGTGGCTCCAGGAAGTTGTAGCATGCACAGTGGCCACACCCTGACAAACCCTTTCTGCAGATGGGCCAAACCAGGTTGAGGGTAACCAAAGGTTCTCAAACCAGTTGATGAGTTTACAAACCAAGTATGTGAAGATTTCCTTTGGTGGGAATGGGCTGATGAGAACAATTTGTTCCAACAGCCATGAAGGCAGATTATCAGGTGATGTGGAGTGCTTAGAGTTTGGTTAGACACCTAAGATACCAAGGTCATCCACTGCATCCTGAGGCATTGCTAGCCATCTTGATGACTCTAGATGACTCTGGAGGAGAGAGTGAGGTTGACAACTTCGTGAAACTTTGCCTCACTCAAATTCAATTTACACATGAATCAAAAGACATCACCCATACCATTTCACTATTATGCCTCAAAATCCTATGGTGACAGGCAAGTGATAAAGCAGCAGGTGCAGATACACTGGGAGCTATAGTCACAACCCTGAACACAGGTGGCCCAGGCAATAGGGTTGTTTCTCACTGGAAGCAGCAGTGGGACTTGGCAGCCACTTGAGTGTTTGAGCAGCCTTTTAAGGATCACACTGCTCACCTCCTGGTGTGAGGAAGGGGGCTAGAAAAGGTACACTAAACATTGTCTTCTTACCCAACCCTGGCCTGATTACTGCGGCAGATGGGGAATCCCACTATGTGGTCAAAACACAAAAAAAATGTACAAAAAACATCTACAAAGATGATTCCACTCATCATCGGCATGTAGAATGTGTGTGCACTAATAGACAACACAAAATTCAGTAGACCTGAAGGAAGAACTGCTCTTGTTGCAAGAGAATTCAACAGGTATCTTATCCAAATAGCAACCCTGAGTGAAAAAGGTTGGCAAATGAAGGCCAGCTTACTGAAGTTGGAGCTGGATGCACCTTTTTTCTAGAGTGGGCACAGTGAAGGACAGTGCCATGAAGCTGGTGTGGTTTTGGCAATCAAAATTAATCTACTCAGCAAGCTGGTATGCCTGATAAAAGGAGTGAATGACAGGCTCATGTCAATGCAATTACCACTCTCAGGAAAACACCATGCCACCATCATCAGTGTCTATCCCCTCCCCATAACAAACCCTGATGAAGCAAAATATTTTATGAAGACCTAGAGGCCCTTATTGTCAACGTGCAAAAAGAGGACAAGCTTATAGTTCTGGGAGACATTAATGCTAGAGTAGGCTCAGCTTACCAGACTTGGCAAGAAGTCCTTGGGAGGAATGGAGTTGGAAACAGCAATAGCAATGGTCATTTACTGTTGAAGACTTGTGCATTGCATGACCTCATCACCAACACTGTCTTCCATTTACCTAAATGCAATAAAACTTCATGGATGCACCCTTGCAGAAAACATTGGCATCTACTAGTCTATGTGATTGTAAGGAGAAGAGTCCGACAAGATATGAGAATGACAAAGGCAATGTGTGGTGCAGAGTGCTGGACTGATCATAGACTTGTCCTTTCCAAGCTAAATATTCTCATTCATCAAAAGCACCACCCCTGAGGCAAAATGACTACCAGAAGAATTAATGTCAACAAATTAGAGCTCTTCTCTGAGCATGAACAGTTTGTTGCTGGCTTAGAGGTGATGGGGTTTGGACTCTTGGGGCCTCTTTGAGCTCCCCTTGGGTCTTCCCATTTGATCTAGCCTTTCTTGCTCAAATATAATCTTCCTATTTGATCTGGCAGTCTCTGGAAGCCCATGGGCTTTTCCTTATCACTGTGCCCAGGTCTCTGTTGCACTCCCCACCCTTGATCCTATTAAAACCCCATTCCCTAGGCTGCTGACCATTCCCTCAGGATCTTCCCTGGGTTTGATCTATCAAGACCATACCTGGGAACCCAGGTTACCTGACAACACCTGCTTCTAGCCCAGTTCCTTCATTGTCTGATATCTCCTGATTGCCTCCAGCTGTTTTCAACCCTTGAGACAGTCCCATTGAGGTCCTCCTTGGACTTCTCTTCAAGACTTTCCCTAAACCCCTCCTCCCATCACCCTAGAATACCAGACCACCCCCAGATCCCTCCTATAGTCTTTTCTATGTTTAAGTTCCATCTTGCCTCCATGAAGGGGGTCAGATTCAATCCAGCTCAGACTCTGTAGAGCTGAGATTCTATCTGGCCTGTTTGCGAATACAAGTGTTACAAATGCTCGGTCTCCTTAAGAGTCAACCCAATATGGTGAATCTTTGGATTTAAGAAGGCTTGAGTTCGAATTTATTTGAGCAGGACCCAGCATGTAGGATTTTTGGGGTCCCCAGCACCCCTGAACAGAGGGGAAGTTGAGCCAACACACAGTTGGCAACAGTGGAGCAGAAAAGGAATGGCCAGCTTTCAGAGATTTGGTGTACAGCACTGCATTTGCTCATTTAGGTCAAAACACTTGCAAACACCAAGACTGGTTTGATGAAAATACAATTCTACCCCTATGAAAGGAAAGGGGCTACTTTTACTTTCTACTCCCTTACACCAGGCTTGACCCTTATAATTCCCATTTACATTCCTATAATCATTCTTTGTGTTTATCTTTTCATATTTCTGTTTATTTTACTCTGCATTATATAGGTCTACTAATGCATTGAAAACCTTCTGAAACAAAATTTACTATTATTTTTCCAGGTAGATTTTGATTATTATGAATAATAAATTCTGTGAAGTGGTTGCATATTCAAATTTGCACTCAACATTTTCGATGGAATGTGGCAGTGTTTAAAAATAATTATAACTGAATAGTATGAATCCAAATTATAAGACCACTTCTGAATGAATACCTTCTAGAATAACTGAAAAAATACATTTAATATGTATTTGTTCTGCTATAAGGAGCTATCCAATTAGAGTGCTTCAGGAAATCAAGAATTCAAATAGAAACATTTAGAGAAATGTTGTGGTTCATTCTTTATTCTCTAAGAAGATCAACGTCATCCATCACAAGGGTGATGGCTTGATTTGCCCATGAGGCAGAACTGGGCAAAGTCATCAACCTCTCTCCTCCAGAGTCTTCAAAGTCCAGCGGCAAGACAAAAGTTAAGATGGGAGATGACTGGTGGCCTTGGCCTTCTGAGGCAACGTGCCTTCAAAGACCAAAGGCTAGATAATAACTAAGCCAAAAGTCGACCCACTTTACAATCACAAAAACATCAGTCTCAGAGAGGAAAAATGCTCTGATACAAGCTAGTACAGAAAACAATTGCTATTTGCCTTCATTCTAAGCTATCAAAATCTAAACAATGAGTGACTGGACCTTGGACTAGAGAATATTATTGGTCATTCAAGGGAAGCCTGACTGTACTAAGTTTAAAAGGATAGTCAAGTAGCTCCATTTAAAACACAAAGAGATTTTTAAAAGGCTGTTTTTCTAGAGCTATATTTCAGGAAACAATAAATGACATTTTCACAGGACAAAAAATAAATTTTCCCAGCTTTTTGTTAAAAATAATAATAGTAATAAAACACTTTTTTCCTTGAATAAAAGACAAAGAACTTCATGAAAAGGTAACTTATAAGAAAGATAACCTAAATAAACAAAATCTGAAAATTATTCTTTGAAAAAACCCATAAAAGCAAGATTTTGAATGAAATTTTTATTAAATGTAGAGTACGAGGCTTATCAACATGAGTAACGAGAGGTTGGATAATGGCAAAGGACAGAAGACAGTGAAAAATAAAAGTGATGGAAAAACAAAAAATATAAATTTTAAAACATTTTTTAGAGAGAGAAACAGTATAAACAAAACTATCCTCCAGCTTCTCACTTGGCTGCAATCATTTCCTTTAAATTTTTAAAATTTTCTCCAGGATATTTTGTTACTAGAAGCCCTTGAATATGTTCGAAAGCTCTAATGACATGGAAGAAGATAGAAGTTTTGGAATCATTTTAAATGCATTCCTTGCCCTTAGTCCACTACATACAATTTGCTAACCAGTGCTTTTTGTTCTTCCTTTATGACTTCTTTTGAATATGTCCCTTTCTTTTTTTTTCTGTTACCACCATGGATTTTCACACTGATAGTATTACTTCCTACCAAGAAAATTAAAGTAGCTTCTTCTCTAGCCACATGCTTGGTCCCTTCCAAACAGTCCTCTAACACTAATTCACATGACTCATACCAAACTATTTATTTTGAAAAATTCATCATTTATTTTTAACATTCTCTTCTTTTTAAATTCTGAGTTCCAAATTCTTTCCTTTCCACCCCCTGCCCTACTTACTGAGAAAGCAAGGTATATATCAATTACACATGTGAAATCATGAAAAATAAGCCTTCATATTAACCAAATTTAAAAAAAAAGAAAAATAAAGTGAAAAAAATTATACTTAAATTTGCATTCAGAGTTCATCAGTTCTTTCTCTGGAGGTGAATAGCATTTTGTCCCCATTATGAGTCCTTTGGAATTATCTTGCATCATTTATTAATCTGAGTAGCCATGTATTTCACAGTTGATCATCATTACAACGTTGTTGTTTCTGTGCACCATAATCTCATGGTTCTTCTCACTTCATTTTGCATCCATTCATGTAGGTCTTCCATGTATTTCTCAAACCACCCCCCTTGCCATTGCACATAACACAAGAGTAGTCTATCACAATCGAAAGCCACAACTTGTTCAGTCATTCTTTAATTGACAGGTATCCGTTCAATTTTTAACTCTTTGGTACTCCGAAAAGAGCTACTGTAAATATTTTTGTACATGTAAGTCTTTTTTTTTCATTTTTCCTTGATTTCTTTGGGATATAGCCCTAATAATGATATTGCTAGGTAAAAAAAGTAAAGTATACACAGTTTTATAGCTCTTTGGGCCAGTTTGAACTGTTCTCTAGAATGGTTTCATCAGTTTATTACTCCATCAACAACTCATCAATCATCCATTTTTCTCTTTCTCTTCAGCATTTGTCATTTCTGATGGGTGTAAGGTGGTGCCTCAGAATTGTTTTAATTTGCATTTCTCTAATAAACAACATTTAGAGCATTTTTATATGACTATAGATAGATTTGATTTTTTCTTTTGAAAATTGTGTGTTTATATACTTTGAACATTTATCAACTGGGGGATGTCTTATTTTTATACATTTGACTCAGTTCTATAGTCAATGTATATTTGAGAAATGAGACCCTTATCAGAGAAACCTGTTATAATTTTTTTTATGTTATTTTGTCTATGGAATATTTTAGGAAACTATGGTTTCCCTGATTGTGCCTTTTAATTAGGTCTACTTGTGTATTTTTGTTTATGTTTTGTCTGAGATAATTAATGCTTCCTCCGACTTTTAGTTTAGCTGAAGCATATTAGATTTTGCTCCAGCCCTTTATGTTAACACTCCATGTATCTTTCTGTTTGAAGTGTGTCTTCTATAAACAATATATTGTTTCTAGTTTCTAATCCATTCTGCTGTCCACTTCCATTTTATGGAGTGTATCCCATTCATATTCACAGTTATGTTTTCTAAGTGTATTTTCTCCTTCATGAAATTTTCTTTTGTTTCTTCTCTTCCTTTTCTTTCTCCTGTTTCTTCTCCTCCTCTTCCTTTTTCTTCTTCTTCTTCTTCTTCTTCTTCTTCTTCTTCTTCTTCTTCTTCTTCTTCCTCTTCCTCTTCTTCCTCTTCCTCTCCCCTAATTTATATTTGTTTATATATTCTTCCCTCTTTGATCCAATTTCAATGAATGTTAGGTTAAGGCATTGCCTCCTCCCCCAAGTTTCCTCTCCCTTTATGTGCCTCCTTTATGTGAGCATTTTTTCTCCATTATACCTCTCTCCTTCCTTTTCCTAGTGCATCTCTTTTTCTCACCCCATTCATTTTCTTGAGATAATTACAACATAATTGACTTACGCCCATGCCTTCTGGTTATGTAAACTCCTTTACACTCCCCTAATAATGATAAAGTCATTAGGAATTCCACCTTCCTATATAGAAATGTAAATGGTTTAACTCTTATGATACCCTTATGATTTCTTCGTTGTGTGCTTTTCTTGAATTTTGTGTTTGAATGTCAAATTTTCTATTCAGCTCTGGTCTTTTCATCAGGATAGTCCTTTATTTATTTATTTATTTATATTTATCAAATATCTGTTTTTCTTCTAAAGGATTTTACTCACTTTTTTGGGATGGGTTATTCATAGTTATAATCCCAGATCCTTTGCTTTCTTGGATATCATATTGAAAGTCCTTTTTGCTCCTTTAATATGGGATTCACTAAATATCTGTGATACTGTCTGTGTTTTGACAATATTTTAATTGTTTCTTTCTGGATTCTTCAAGAATTTCCTCTGACCATAGAGCTCTGGTATTTCACTGTAATATTCCTGGGAGTTTTCATTTTGTGAACTCTTTCAGAGACTGGTAAATTCTTTTAATTGCTATCTTAATTTTCTATTTAAATTTCTATTCTATGGATCTAATATGTCAGGGCATTGATAACTCCTTGAATAATGATGCCTAGGCCTTTTCTTTGATTATGATGAACAGGTAGTTCAGTTCTTCTTACATTATCTCTCCTCAATCTATTTTCCAGGTCAGTTTTTTTCCCAGTTAGATATTTTACATCTTCTAATTTTTGTTTTTTTGATTTTGTTATTTTTTCCTTGATGTCTTCTGGAGTCAGCATCCAATTCCTCAATTCTAATTTTTAAGGAATTATTTTCTTCAATGAGATTTTGTACCTCTTTTTCCATTTGACCAATTTTTTAAGTTCTTTCTTCAGTTATTTTCTGTACCTTCTTTTCTATTGGTCCCATTCTGATTGTTATAG
Organism: Bettongia penicillata ogilbyi; assembly: GCA_023548195.1. NCBI lineage: Eukaryota > Metazoa > Chordata > Mammalia > Diprotodontia > Potoroidae > Bettongia > Bettongia penicillata. The sequence continues at coordinate 1,912,810 of JAJHZJ010000126.1, read as the reverse complement.
CTCTTTTTAAAAATGAATTTCTGTGCTTCTTTTACGGTCAATTCTGTTTTTTTTTTTTTTTTTTTTTTTAAGATTCAGTATGTTTATACCTCTTTTTACCAAGCTGTTATTTTCTTTTAATAATTTTCTTGCATCACTGATTTCTTTTCTTAGTTTTTCCTCTACCACTCTTCTCTTTCAGGAAATCTTGTTGGATTTGACTCCAATTCACATTTTGAGGGGGACTTTAGTTTTAGCGATTTTCACATTGTTGTCTTTGTCTGAATTTATGTCTTGGTCTTCCCTCCCTATTAGCTTTTTATGGTTAAAATTACTTTGGTTGTTGTTATTTGCTTATTTTCTAACCTATTTTTAGGATTTGAACTTTTTCTTATGGTTCATCTCTGCTCATCAGGGCATGAGGAGGAGGCACTGTCTCCAGTTCAGACTTCTTAATTCTACTGTTTTCAGAGCTAGTTTTGGGGTTCTTCAAGTTTTTGGTGTTTCCAAAGTAGCGTTATCCTGGGAGAGTCATGTTCACTGCTCTCCTGGTCTATACTCTGGTCTTTCCCCAGGAAGGACCCTTGAAGCCACAAATACTTATACTCTCTTTGCCTTAAAACTGTGATCAGGGACCCTGATCCCTTGTGACCAATCACTCCACACTCCTCTCTGCCCTACAAATGTGATCCAGAACTGGGTGTTGCCAATAGAGTTGTCAATCAGTGCCAACTTATACCTAGTGCCAGCACATAGATCCCTGGAATTTCTTTCAGGCAAATTGTCTAACCCCTCTGTTGCCTAGACTGAAAGCTCCTAAATCTGCTACTGCAGTGTTGGAGGCAGTTATCCATCCTATTTACATCCTAAATCTTCTTAGGTCAGAAAATTGTTTCACCTTGATCCTTTGTTGGCTCTATCATTCCAAAATTTGATTTGATGTGGGATTTTTTAAAGTTTTTGGAGGGAAATTTTGAGAGTTTTCCTGGGTTTGCCTCTAATACACCATCTTGGCTCTTCCCTGAACCTCAGTCTCCAAAGAATTTATTTAATCATTTTTCTCCCTGACTAAACAAATGAAGACGCAGCTTCTTGTTACACAATAAATAAAGCAGTTATTCTGCTTGGTTAGTATTCAAGCTCTTGGACAATCTATTATTAACTGTAATTTCCAGGCTATTCTCTCTCTATGAGCTTTATGAGCCCTTTGTGTGTGGCAATTATAGAGAGAATAGTAACTAGGATGAGGTGTCTGTTGCTCTATCCCAGGGAACAATATTTAAATAAAGATATTTAGGGTATGAATTTAAAGTATTCACGCACATATTTTTAACAGTACTTATACTTCTTCAACAGTGAAGAAGGAATTGAGTTTTGTACCATGTTAGAAAGAATAATTAGTTAAAATAAATGCTATCAGATTGTGTGCTTCCTTGCTACCATAGGTATATCCCTGGTATCTCGTCCTTCTTTGTCTCCATACATAATGGCTATCAAGATGTTCCAGATCTCCTATATTTCTCCTATTTCTCAACATTTTGAAATTACTATTCTCAGGGATTCTTGACACAAAGTTTCTTTCTCTAACTTGTGCTTATTTGCTTCATTCATTATTTTTCCATTATGCATTACTAAATTGAGTGGAGGGAAAAGATTATGCTGTTACCACTGTGCAACAGAATTTTTGATTATGACTCTTTTTCTGTGGTTCATTCTAGTAAAATACATTTACTTGAAGCAGCTATCTTATCCAAGAATTTCTTTTGGAATATGATAATTTTGTTGATATCATCTTATGTGTGGTGAACAGTTATTTGTGTGCCATCTTCCTGGATTCCCATGATTTAGATGCTTGTTCCTTTCTGTCCCCTAAAATTATTTGACTGTGAATAAGGAATTTGTAGCTGAGAGAGAATTAGAATTCAAAGCCTTTGAGTTTCAAGTACACTATGCAGTTTCACAAATTGAATTAATATTTTATACAAGCACTGAAAGAAAGAATGCTTTATGGAGTAAGGAGTGAGGAGCATATGCATTATTTTGTTTTAAATGTGCTTGTAATATATACTATACTTCATATAATTTATGTTAGATTTGACACTGAGATGACAAAATCATAGAAGTATTCATTTTCTTAAAGGAGGTATAGAGGAACTAATATCCTGAGTAAAATATCTTAAATGTCTTTAAAAATCCCTACCAGGATGCATTCAGCATCTCAGTAAGCACCAGTTTTGACATTTCACAAATTCCAGTTGTATGGCTTCCCAAGACCAGATTATGGGCTGAAATGAGTTCTCAGATGGCTGCTCAGACAGTATTTTCTCTTTGGGGCTTACTGGATTCTGAACGATAGCAAAGGAGGCAGGAAGCATGTGTGCATATTTAGTTGGCAGCGCACAGCTGTTTGCTAAAGGATTCCTTTTCTTCCTGGCATGCAGAGTCTTAAATATTACACATTGTTTTCCTGAACTACACACTAGATTGAATTTAATGGTTGCTAAACTATAATGAATCAACTTGTTGCATTCCAAGTGGTGTTCAAATTCAATAGGGATAAAGAGTATCTTTCTTTTTCATCTATTACCATAAAGCAAACAACACATTTTATACTTCACAGAAATTCACTGACTCATGTTTATAAACTAGGGGCGGTTTATGTATTTTAACATTACATAGGCTTTCTCCACTTTAATCAATATATTTATGTTTCCAAAGGTGAGGAGAGAACAATTAATGTTAGTCTAAAAGTAAAAACACATTTACATAGCCAGGCATACATAAAGAAGCAAAGGTCAAATAATAGAACATATATTCAACCTTTGAAAACAGCACTTCATAAGTTATTGAGTAGTCATAGTTTTATTAAAGTGCAATCCCTCTCTTTTCGAATCACAACAATCTTATTATGGGAATAGAATCTGGAACACTGGAAAAAAAATACTATCTTAAGACTCAGATGATATGAGTTCAAACCCCACTTCTGATGCTTTATCCTTGTATAACTTTCACCTTAGAAATCGTTTGATGGTTCAGTGAACACATTATTAGGCCTACAGTCAGAAAGATATGAGTTCAAATCCAGTCTCAGACACTTACTAGCTGTGTGATGCCGGGCAAGGTATAGAATCTCTGTTTGTCTTAATCCACTGGAGAAGGAAATGGCAAATCATTCTGGCAAACTTTTTCAGAAGAACCCAATGGACAGTATGGGCGTGCTAGAGTCCATGGAGTCACAAGGAGTCGGCCGTAACTGAATGACTCAACAACTTTAAGTTATTCAAATTCTCTCTCTCTCAGTTTCTTCATTTGACAATGAAGAGGCTGGACTAGATGACCTCTGAGGAACCATAATTCCTTCCTTTTGGCAATATTAGCAGAGGCATTCCAGAGTTGGATTCATAAAATTTCAGCTTCTCCAAAATACAACAGTGGATGTGAAGAAAAATGTAAAGCAAGAGGTAATACATTTTAGAACTCCAAAAGGCTCCAAGGAAAGATACTAATGTAAATTGGGAATACAAGACCATTATACTGCAGTAGGGAGGAGAGAAATGGAGACCAAAGGGGAAAATAGATCTATTTAAGCAATCCAAGTAAAAGGTCCTACCAAAACTACCTGAGGGAACATTGCATACACTCTGGGGTTATGGGATCTTGGTATAAAATAGAATATAATTTAAATAATACAAGGGTAATCAGATGTCCTGGAAATGGGAAAAGAACTATAACATAGGTAAATAAAACTCCAATAAAACTCCAATAGGTAGTTGCTCCACATTCCTCTTGCTTGAAAGCTGGTATTTGAAGAGAGGAAAGCTAGTCCCTTCTAGTGGAGAAGATTTGACTCGTAGGAAGCCGTGGTAAACCAGTGATGTGTTCTGGGAGCAGAAATTTTAACATTAGCAGAATGAAAAAGGCCCACAGCCATTTCTGGTAATGAAGTATGATAGTACTGGGCAAAAGCTACAATGATTGTATGAGACTGATCTTTCAATACTTCTTCTATTTTATTTCTCCTTGTCCAAAAACATTTTGTTGATTCCACATTTTTTATTAAATCCAATTTAATTGTATGATACAAATTTCTTTGCATATTTTCATGGCTCTGAAAAATCTGGCACCATTATTTCCATACAATTGACTCTCCCATAAAATCAGAATACTCCTCCCTCCCTTACTTTCAGCTCATTCTCAACATTTCTAATCCCCGCCTCATTCTCCCTTCTCCTTATCCAAATCCTACATATCCATTAGTTCCTTGATTGCATCCCAGCTTTTCTGTCAAACTTTTCCTGAGTATTCTCGCCCAACTACTACAGTACACAATCTGAACTATACAATTTTATATATATATATATATATATATATATATATTTGTATTGCATTATTTTGTGGGTTCATTTTCTTTTATAACCAATATTATAATCTACTTGATGTCCTGAAGTATCAATAATATTTAGTGATTCCAACAATACCTAGGGATATCTCAGATAGGTAGTAGATATTGAATAAACCCTTATTGATGCAATGTCATTGTAAATATATGGGAGGTGCTCATTTAAAAAAAATAAACTTATGGTAAATCTTTTATTGGAGGAAACAAAACCCTTTGCAATTTAAAGAGCCACTTTATAATTTCTTGGGTATAAACATCTGGATTTTTGTATATTGCACTAGAGAAATCTATCATCTATACGTCCATCCATCCATCAATCAATCATTCTATCCATCCATTTTTCTCTCAAACATCTGTCCTGGTATCTTTTATTTATTAGCTTTGTATTAGTTTATTTCATGAACTCATCAGGTAGCATGGGCTAAATGATGATCTCTATACTGATAATTCACAGATCTATATACTTTGTCCTTAACCTATTTCCTGAACTTTAGTCATGCATCACTGACTGCCTTTTTGATATCTTGAACTACATGCCGTATAGGTATCTGAAATTCAATATGTCCAAAAAGAAATAATTATATTTTCCGAATTTCTCTCTTTTTCTGAAATTTCTTTTTTATAATTAGTGTATTTGTTTTCAGTTTTCTACAATCACTTGTATAAGTTTTAGGTTTTCTCCCCCTCCCTACAACCTCCATTCCTGACATGGCATGCAATCTTATATGGGTTCTACACATACATTCTTATCAAACACATTTTCACATTCTCATGTTGCAGAGAAGAATTGAAACGGGTAGGAGAAACCATGAGAAAAACAAACTAAAACAGACCATAACACAACAGAAAATATTCTGCTTCATTTTGAATTCCAATTCCATAGTTCTTTCTCTTGATGTAGATGGCATTTTTCCTCAAGTGTCCTTTGGGAATGTTTTAGGTTCTTGCATAGCTGTGAAGGGCTAGGTCTGCACAAACAGTCCTCACATACTGTGGCTAGTATTGTGTACAATATTTTCTTGGTTTTGCTCATTTCACTCAGTATCAGTTCATATAAGACTTTTGAGGACTCTCTGAAGTCCTGCTGTTCATCATTTTTTATAGCACAATAATATTCCATTACATTCATATAGTAAAACTTGTTCAGCCATTCCCCATTGATGAGAATTCTATTGATTTCCAGTTCTTGGCCATCAAAAAGAAATATTCTATGAATATTTTTATAAAAGTGGGACCTTTTCCCACTTTTGTGATGTCTTTGGGATACAATCCTAAAAGCAATATACCTGGGTCAAAAGGTCTGCAATTTTTATAGCCCTTTGGGCATAGGTCCACATTGCTCTCCAGAATGGTTGGATAAGCACAAAGCACCCTCAAAAATGAATTACTATTCCAAATCTCCCACAACTTTTCCAACAAATATAATCTTCCTGTTTTGTCTTGTTTAGCCAATATGATAGGTGTGATGTGTTACCTCAGAGTTGTTTTAATTTGCATCTCTCTAATAAATAGTGATTTAGAACATTTTTATATGACTATAGATAGCTTTAATTTCTTCCTCTGAAAATTACTTGTTCATATCCTTTGACCATTTATCAATTTGGGAATGATTTGTATTCTTTTATGTTAGACTCAGTTCTCTATGTACTTTAGAAATGAGGCCTTTATCACAGACACTACTTGTAAAAATTCTTTCCCAGTTTTCTGCTTCCCTCATAATCTTGGTTGCATTGGGTTTGTTTGTGCAAAAAACTTTTCAATTTAATGTAATCAAAATTATCCATTTTGTACTTCAAATGTTCTCTATCTCTTATTTGGTCATAAATTTCTCCATTCTCCATAAATTTGACAAATACACTATTCCTTGCTCCCCTAATTTGTTTATAGTATCAGTCTTTATACCTGGATCATATATTCATTTAGACTTTAATCTTGTATATGGTATAAGGCATTGATCTATGCCCAGTTTCCACCACATTGTTGTACAGTTTCCACACCAGATTTTGTCAAATGATGAGTTCTTACCCCAGGAGCTGGGGTCCTTGGATTTATCAAACAATAGTTTACTATATTCATTGACTACTGTGTGAATACCAAATCTATTCCACTTGTCTAGCCCTCTATTTCTTAGCCAGTACCATGTGGTTTTGATTGTTTCTGCTGTATAATACAATTTGAGATCATATAGGGAAAGGCTACCATCTTTAGCTTTTCTTTCCATTAATTCCCTTGATATTCTCGATTTTTTGTTCTTCCAAACAAATTTTGATATTATTTTTTCTAACTCTGTAAAAAATTTTCTCATAGTTTGATTGGTATAGCACTGAACAAGTGAGAGTTAGGTAGAATTGTCATTTTTATTATATTAGCCTGGCCTACCCACAAGCAACTGATGTTTTTCCACTTACTTAGGTATGACTTTATTTGTGTGAAAATTATTTTTTAACTGTGTTCATATAATCCCTGGGTTTGTTTTGGCAGGTAGACTCTCAGATATTTTATAATGTCTATAATGTTTTTAAATGGGATTTCTATTTCTATCTCTTGCTTTTGGGCTTTGTTATTAACAGATGGATAGCTACAAAGAGATAGGTATAGATAGATTTCTATCTATAAATATAGATGATTCATGTGGGTTTATTTTGTAACCTTTAACTTTGCCACAGTTATTTATTATTTCAAGTAGTTTTTATGTGATTCTATAGGATTCTCTTAAGTATATCATATCATCTGCTAAGAGTGAAAACTTAGTTTCTTCTTTACCTATTCCAATTCCTTCAATTTCATTTTCTTCTCTTATTGCTAAAGCTAACATTTCTAGCACATTTTTGAATATTGGTAGTGATATGGACATCCTTGTTTCACCTTATTGGATATGCATCTAGCTTATCCCCATTACATATAGTGCTTGCTGATGGTTTTAGGTAGATATCGCTTATTATTTTATGGAAGACTCCATTAATTCCCATGCTCTCCAGTGTTTTCAATAGGAATAGGTGTTGTATTGTGTAAAAAGCTTTTTCTTTGTCTACGGAGATAATCATACAGTTTCTGTTAGTTTTCCTGTTGATATGATCAACGATGCTGATGGATTTCTTGATATTGCACCAGTCTTGTATTCCTGGTATAAAGCTTACCTGATCCTACTATATTATTCTCATAAGTTGTTGTATTCTTTTTGCTAATATCTTATGTAAAATTTTTGCATCTATATCCATTAGAGAAATTGGTGAAAAATTTTCTTTCTCTCTTTTGACTCTTCCTATTTTAGGTATCTGAACCATATTTGTATCGTAAAAAAATTGGTAGGATTTTCCCAAATAGTCTGTATAGTATTGGAATTAACTGTTCTTCAAATGTTTGATAGAGTTCACTTGTAAACCCATCTTGCCTTGGGGATTTTTTTCCTATAGAGTTCATTGATGACTTATTCAATTACTTTTTCAGAAATGGGGTTATTTAAGTATTTCATTTCCTCTCTGGTTAATCTGGGCAATTTATATTTTTTAAATATTCATCTACTGCACTTATATTGCTAAATTATGGGAATTCAGTTGGGCAAAGTAATTTCTTATTATTGTTTTAATTTTCTACTTGTTGGAGGTGAGTTCACCCTCTTCTTGTTTCATATTCTTCATTTTTTAATCACATTGACCAAATGTGTATCAATTTTATTGGTATTTTCATAAGACCAGTTCAATTTGTTGATCTCCTCTTTTTCTATTTTATTCATGTAGGCTTTCGGTGATATAAAACTTCCCCTAAGAACTGCTTTTGCAGCATCACGTAAATTTTGCTATGCTGTCTAATTATTTTCATTCTCTTGAAAGAAGTAATTGATTGTTTCTATGATTTATTGTTTAACCCGCTCACTCTTTAGGATTAGATTACTTAGTTTCCAATTAATTTTTTGTCTATTTTCCCATGGCCTCCTATTACATATAACTTTTATTGTGTTGTGATCTGAGAAGAATACATTGACTATCTCTGTCTCTGTGCACTAGATTGTGAGGTTTTTGTGCCCTAGTACATGGTCAGTTTTTGTATATGTGTCACACACCACTTAGAGAAAGGTATATTCCTTTCTATTCCCATTCGGTTATCTCCAGAGATCTACCTTATCCAGAATTCTATTCACTTCTGTAACTTCTTTTTGTTTATTTTAAAGTTAGATATATCAAGTTCAGAGAGGGTGAGTTTGTGGTCCCCCACTAGTATAGTTTTGCTGTCTATTTCTTCCTATAATTCCCTTAATTTCTCCTTTAAGAATCTGTATGCTATACTACTTGGTGGTATATTGCTTCATTGTCTATGATACGTTTTAGCAAGACATCATTTCCTTCATTATCTCTTTTGGTAGATCTATTTCTGTTTTTTCTTTGTCTGAGATTAGGATTGCTACCCCTGCTGTTTTCACATCAGCTGACGCATTATATATTCTGCTCCAACCTTTTACCTTTACCCTGTGTGTGTCCCCCTCTTTCAAATGTGTTTCTTTTAAACAACATATTGTTGGATTATGGATTTCAATCCATTCTGCTATCTTCCTCTGTGTTATGGGAGAATTCCTCCCATTCATGTTCACTGTTATGATTACTATCTGCGTCTTTCTCTCCATCCTGTTTCCCCCCATTTATTTTTTTAGCTCTTCCTTCCCCTTCACAAGAGTTTTAATTTTTTCCTACCACCTCCCTCAGTCTTCTGCCCCTTCTATCAATCCCCCTTCCCTTTTGTTCCACTTTTCCCTTGCTACTTCTACCCTCTTTTTTACTATCCTCTCTCTTTTCTTTCCTATTTCCCCATCCAAATTTTCTATTGTGCTCTGGCCTTTTCATCAGGAAATCCCATATTTCATTGAATGTCCATCTCTTTCCCTGAAATATTATTATCAGTTTTGCTGGGTAAATGATTCTTGGTTGTAGTCCAAGCTCCTTTGCCTTACAGAACATCACATTCCAGTCCCTCCAATTTTTTAATGTAGAAGTTACAATGCCTAGTGTGATCCTGACTGTAGTTCCTCGATATTTGAATTGTTTCTTTCTTGCTGCTTTCAGAAATTTCTCCTTCACCTGATAGTTATGGAATTTAGCATTAATATTCCTTGGCATTTTAAGTTTGGGATCTCTTTCAGGCGATGATCAATGGATTCTTTTGATGACTATTTTGCCCTCTGTATGTAGGACCTTAGGGCAGTTTTCTTTGATGATTTCTTGGAATATATTTTTCAGGCTATTTTTTTCATCATGACTTTCCTGTAGACCAATAATTCTTAGATTTTCTTTCCTGCATCTGTTTTCCGATCAGTTGTTTTTCCAATGATGTGTTCTACATTTTCTCCTATTTTTTTCATTCTTTGGATTCTGTTTGACTGATTCTTGATGCCTCATTGAGTCATTAGCTTCTCCTTGCCTGTTTTTAATTTTTAATAGATTGTTTTCTTCAGTGAAATTTTGCATTCCTTTTCCATTTGTCCAGTTGTTCCTTTTAAGGAATTATTTTCTCCAGGTATGTTTTGTGCTTCCTTTTCCATTTGTATAATTTTCTGAATTGTTTTTTCATGGTTTTAAAATTATTGGCCATTTTATCTTCTACTTCTCTAATTTGACTTTTAAAATCCTTCTTGAACTCTTCCAAGAATGTTCTTTGGGCTTGAGATCAGTTCATATTCCCTTCTGAGGTTTCAGATGGGAGTACAGTCTCAGTAGTGACCTATTCTGTATTCATGTTTTGGACTTTGTCCTTATAGCAAGATTCTATGGTCTTCTTTTTTGATTTGCTTCCTTTTTATGGTAATTGCTTTTTTCTTAAGTGGATCTCTGCTTCTGGGATACAGGGGGCTCTGTCCCATGTTTCTTGTGCTGAGAATTTGAGGCTTCGTTTATTGTAGCCTCTGTTTCTCTCAGTTAGAAGGTAGAATGCTGCAGATTCCCTGGTGCTTGAGCTGGTTGGAGTGCCAAGGCAGAGACCAGGTGAAGTCATTCTGAGTTTCCTCAGATTTACCCTGAAGCCCACTGTGTGAGGTTTTGGGGAGGGGTGGTCTCCTCCCCTGAGCTAGAGCCCAGGCAGGCTCAGCACTTGGTGAACCCGTCTTGCTGGTGTCTTCTTGATTCCCTGGCAGTGCCAAGGCATACCTGGTGACCTACTGTTGGTGCTTTTGGACTCTGCTATCTGGGGCTCAAGACCTCCTCCTGGTTCACTGAGGTGGGGTTGTCTGGAACAGCTCTGGTCCTGCACTGGTCCCCCTCAGCCACAGCAAGAGGGCCTCTCCTTAATGAATTTCCTAGCCTCTCAAGCTGAGAGACTGTTTGCTCCTTTGGTTGATCACACTCTTCTAGGATTTTTCCTGGGGATATATTCCCTGGGTTTTTTAATGCTAACCAAGCAAGGGGGAGATGATATGATGATATACTTAGAAGATCCCAGAGAATCAAGTGAAAAACTACTTGAAACAATAAACAACTTTGGCAGAGTTGCAGGTTACAAAATAAAAATCCTCTGCATTTCTGTATATTACTATCAAAACCCAACAACAAGAGAGAGAAAGAGAAATCTCATTTAAAGCTCTGAACACTATAAAATATTTGGAAGTCTACCTGCCTAAACAAACCCAGACTATATGAACACAATTACAAAACACTTTTAGCACAAATAAAGTCAGATCTAAGTAAGTGGAAAAATGTCAGTTGTTCATGGGTGGACTGAGCCAATACAATAAAAAGGACAATTCTACCTAAATTAATTTTCTTATTCAGTGGCATACCAATGAAACTATCAGATAATTATTTTGTAGAGCTAGAAAAAATAATATCAAAATTCATCTGGAAGAACAAAAGGTCCAGAAATCAAGGGAACTAATGAAAAGAAATGCTAGGGAAGGTGGCCTACCTCTACCATATCTCAAATTGTATTATAAAGCAGCAATGATCAAAACCACTTGGTACTGATTAAGAAACAGAAGAGTAGACCAGTGGAATATGTTAGGTACCCAATAAACAGTAGTCAATGAATATAGCAGTCTATGGTTTGGTAAATCCATGGACCCCAGCTTCTGGGATAAGAACTCACTGTTCAATAAAATTTGTTGGGTAAACTGTATAACAGTGTGATGGAAACTAGGCATAGACCAATGTCTAACACCATACACAAGAATAAATTCCAAATGGGTACATGATCTAGGTATAAAGATTGATATTGTAAACAAATCAGTGTAAAAAGGAATAGTGTATCAGATTTATGGAGAAGGGAAGAATTTTTGACTAAACATGAATCGGAGAACATTATAAAGGGCAAAATGGATAATTTTGATTACATTAAATTGAAAAGCTTTTGCACAAACAAACCAAATGCAACCAAGATTAGCAGGGGAACAGAAAACTGGGAATTTTTGCAACTAGTATCTCTGATAAAGGCCTCATTCCCAAAATATAGAGAGAACTGAGTCAAATGTACAAGAATACAAGTCATTCCCCAATTGATAAATAGTCAGAGGATATGACAGGTAGTTTTCAGAGGAAGAAATCAAAGCTATCTATGGTAATATGGAAAAATGCTCAAAATCACTATTGATTAGAGAAATGCAAATCAAAATAGCTCTGAGATACCACATCACACCTTTCAGATTGGTTAACATGACAAAACAGGATTATGATAAATGTTGGAGAAGATGTGGGAGAGTTGAAACACTAATTTGTTTTTGATGGAACTGTGAGCTGATCCAAGCATTCTGGAGATCAATTTGGAACTATGCCCAAAGGGCTACAAAAAGGTGCATACCCTTTGACTCAACAACACCACTTCTAGCCCTCAGGACTCAGCCCCCCCTCACCCAAACAAAGTCAAGTGCAAGTCATGTCATTATTTCTCTGATGGCACGGTCTTCTTTGGCAACAAAGGATGAACACACCGCTTCTAGGACTACATCCCCAAGAGATTATAAAAATGGGAAAGGATCCCACATGTACAAAAATATTTATAGCAGCACTCTTTGTGGTGACCAAAAACTGGAAATCAAGGAGTTGTCCATCAATTGGGGAACAGCTGAATGAATTGTGGTAGTGTGTGTGTGTTCATGACATGACTTGCACTTTGTTTTTGTTTTTGTTTTTTGAGTGAGGATCGGCTGTGCAGGTCACCAGCCTCACTTCTCCTCCAGAGCCATCTGAATCCAGTTACCAAATATTCATCAGGATGACTGGAGATGACCTAGGATGAGGCAGTTGGGGTTAAGTGACTTGCCCAAGGTCACACAGCTAATGAGTGTCAAGTTGTCTGAGGTGAGATTTTTAACCCAGGTCCTCCTGACTCCTATACTTGTGCTCTTTGCACTGAACCATCTAGCTATCCCCAAATTGTGGTATAGGAACGTAATGGAATACTATTGTGTTATAAGAAATGATGAACAGGAAGACTTCAGAGAGTCCTGGAATGACTTATATGAACTGATGCTGAGTGAAAGGAGCAGAACCAGGAGAATTTTATACTTAGCAACAAACAGTGTGTGAGAATTGTTTTTCTGATAGTCTTAGAGCTTCATTGACTTAAAAAAAAAATTCCCAATAGTCTCTTAACACAAAATGCCTTCCACATCCTGAGAAAGAACAATGGAATTAGATTGCAGAACAGAGCAGATCATTTTCCCTTGTATTATGTATTGGTTTATTTTATGGTTTCTCCCATTCATTTTAATTCTTTTATGCAACATGACTGAAGTGAAAATGTATTTAATAAGAATGTTTGTGTAGAACCTATATAAAATTTTATTCTGTCTCAGGGAGGGAGTGGGGAGGCAGAGGGAAAGGAGGGTGAAGGAGCGGGAAAAATCTAAGTTATATGAAAGTTATTGTAGAACACTGAAAACAAATAAAATAATAAATAAAGATTTTTCAAATCTAAAAAAAAGGAGAAAAAGGCAAAGAGTAGAAGAACACTTAAAAATCACTCCATCATTTTGGTTCCCTGAAGTTCAAGTAGGTGACTTACAAACATTTAATCTGTAGGCTAATAGTCTCCGGAGCAGCTGCTTCTGTTACCTGGGGTCCTGTGTTTCTCTTTCACCGAGTTCCATTGGACTCCCATCCTGGGCTGACATATTTGAGAATCTCCAGTGCTGCTTCTGCTTCCGTCCACCCTGGTGCTACTGTGCAATCTGTGCTGGTGCAGCCTATGGGCTCTGAGCTCCTTCAGCCCTGTGTAATATATACTTCCCCTTGACCTTCCAGGCTGTCCTGGGCTAAATCCTACTGGATTCTACTACTCTAAAACTTTTTCAGATTCTTTTTATAGTTATCTGAAGGAATTTGTCACAGATCTTAGGTAAATATGTGGTCTCACTCCATCATCTCTATTCCTCTGAAATTCTTTATTAATGCAGAAGGCAACATTATCTTCCCAGTTATCTAAGTTTGCAAACTCCAAGTAATCTTTCACTCCTAATTCTTGTTCATCCCATATAACCAATCTGTTTCCAATCTTTTTGTTAAAACATCACAACATCCCTAATTTCCATTCCTTTTTCTACCTCATATGGCCAGCACCTTAATTTGGTCCACATTACTTTCTTCTCCCCAGGCTATTGCAATATCCTTTTCACTAATCTCTATTGCTCAAGTCTCTTCCCATTCTAATCTATGTTACACTCAGATGCCAAGGTTGTTGTTTTATAAATAGCTTACACACAGTGCTCAATGAACTTTAGTCATCTGTTTTGAACAGTGTATTAAAAAGAGCAGTGCTCTTCCTGCCACATGTTAGGATCCTTCCTACTAATCCTCTAAAGTTGTTGATTCTTTCTTCATTAATTCTGAAGACCTTCTTGAACATTTTGGAATGCAGATGGTTTTCCATAGCACAGATAGGTTACAACTTTCCAAAGTCAAATCTCATTTTTCATTGCTTTGACCATATTTATACCATTGAAATAATAGAGGATATTAGATTTTTCACATTGCTTTTCTTCCATAGGTTATTTGAATGTGTTTCATATTTTATCTTTTCTCTCAATCCTCACAAATAAGATGAACAGATGATGAGAACTGCTAGAAGAAATGACAGTGAGTCAAAGAGCTACCTGAGTGATCCACTCAAGCTCTGACAAGAGATGAAAGGGAAGTTATTTGGCAACACATGCAACCCTTTCAAAGTGTTATCCAGTTCCTCTTTCGTACCCTGTCCCTTGCTGTGGCATTAAGGAAGCTCACAATTGGGATACAGTTTAGGTAGCTGTAGTAACTGGGACAAAAACAATCCATGGAGGAGATACCTCATCTTCTATTATCAATGGGTACAAGATAGTGTGATGGCAAGCAAAATAGGATCTTTTGCTATTTTTGTTTTACTATAATCAAGTGCCTCTGATTGAATTTTGCCTTTATCAATCAAAAGTCTTTATAAGGTGTAAAGTACACAAACAAGAGCTTCTTTAACTAGAAATAGTATATGTATTTATATTATTAAATATTTTAATGTGATTAAAGGCTTGCCCATTAAGGGAATCTTGATTAGGGAAGATTTATGGGAAGGTCCAAGCCTTTTGTTAATGAGGCACTAGTTCTCAAGGGCTGTGATGTCATTTGGCTCTAAAAAAGGTATAAATACTCTGAGTCGAGGTTTTACTTTGGGGCTTAGTTTTTGTAAGGTTTGCATGCCAGACAAGGAGTTTGTGAAGCCACTTTAAGGAGCCCCCCCACCCTCACCCCAACCCTTGCTTTAAAAACTCAGATGACAGTGCTTCCCTCTCTGGTAACTATGGTCAGACAGTTGAACTCTGTTGAATTCTGGTGAAGGAAGCCTTTTCTGTTGATCTTTGATTACTTTGGGGCTTACTGACTGAAAGTGTTTGTTTGGCCAGAAGAAGACTCTGGAAAGCTGCTAAGGAGCCCCCTGGCTTTGAAAACTCAAATGTCAGAGCTTCCCTCTCTGGTTTCCATGGTAGGACAGTTAGACCTCTCTGCTGATTTGTAACACATGTATTGATTATGGTCAGGCAGAGGAAGTCATATCTGTTCACTCTTTGATTTCTCTGTTTTTTCTTTGAAGTTAAGGGTGCTGACTCCCCTGAACTAGGTGAATGATATATGTACTTGATTAAAGGAATGATACCTGTGCTTGATTAAAGTAACATTTAACCCCTTCATAGTTGCTTTCCTAATGCAGCTATATAAACGTGTAACAGCAGGTCCCTCTGTTACAGATGGTCACAATTTTTAATGTGCCCAAAGTGAGAAACCATCAGTGGTAAATCAAAACCTGCAATACACAGTAAAAGTGTAAGGAGATGGACATGGGGTTAGGGAAGGAATCATCATATTCTCAGGGAAAAGAATATGTGATACCTTAATTTCCTTTAAGTCTCATCCCCATTGGAACTCATAGAACCAGGAAGAAAAAAATTGCTAAAAACAAATCAAAAGTGTAGAGTGTACTATTGAGATAGACTAGAGGTTATCAAATTATAGCTTACAGATTAAATCTGCCTACCTGTTTTTGTATAGCCCCACAGCTAAGATTTTTTTTTTACATTTTCAATATGATAAAATGTTATTTTAAAATGAAGAAACTATTCTTAGCTCACAACAGACTATATAAAAGTAGGTGGCAAATTACATTTAGACCTTTAGCCATAATTTCCTGACCCCTGCACTAGAAAATAGATCTCAGGTAACCTTTGTATTCAAGTCATTATATTTGCAATATTTGAGATATTATGCTTAATTAAGTTTTTTGTTTTTACTAAATTTTATTTACTAAATTTTACTAAATTATTCTCTCCTTCTCTCCAGTTCATTCCCTGTCCCCCTACATACACACATTCAGAAGAAAGGAAATACAATACCCATTATGCTTATGAAATCAAGCAAAACCTATTTCTGTATTAGCAATGTTAAAACATAGAAAGACAAAGAGAAAAATATAATTGAGTCCTCTATGACTTTAAAGATAGACTACCTGAATTAGGGGTGCATCATAGCATATTTGTAATGTTTAAGAGATATCATGGGCACCAGTACAGATATATGTAATTGCCTGGAAGTATCTAGTCCCAAGAAGTATTTATAACACTTCAGCTAAAATTGGGATAAATTAAATATCTTTAGTGTAGAGTTCCTAACCTTTGTTTTTGCATTAATCTTTTTTTTTGACAGACTGACAAAGTCATGGATCCTATCTCCCAATAATATTTTTAAATACATAATTATTACAAAGAAAGATAATCACATTGAAATAATTACAAAATATTAAAAAAGGAAATATTTATACACTCTATGTTAAGAAGCACTGCACAATGTACCCACTAAATATTATAGGAAGGAAAGTAGAGCCCTATATTTCTCAGGTGTTTGAAGGAGGAAGGACAAAGAGATTTGTGATGACCTTGTGTGAACCTTATGTTGGTGACAAGAACTCTTCTGGAGATGAAGAAAGTTGGTGATCATATTCCCTGGATAAGCTTTTATGAAGCTAAAGTCTGCTGGAGTCATAGAAAAGAGCAATAGGTTCTATGAAAAGAACTCCCTTAGATGATATTCTAACTTTTGCCTCTATGCTTTGGCACAGCAGGGCAGAAATGTATTCCTTTCTCAATTCAACCTCTTGAATTCCCTAGTATCCTTCAAAGCAAACTCAGATGCCACTTCCTATATCAGAGTTTTTCTGATTCCATACAATTACAGCATCTTTTGAAATTATTTTGTTTTCTTTGGTGTGCATTTTGAATAATAATACTAATAATGGATAAAATTTATTGAACAATTTTCAGTTTGCCAAGTGCCAAACATATTTCATTTGATCCTCACATCAAGCTTGTAGGGTTGGTGTGAATATTCACATTTTACAGAATATAGAAATAAAACTGAAGGAGATTAAGTGACTTGTCCAGGGTCAAATTTGCCCAATAAATGTCTGAGCATGGGATTTGATCTCAAATCTTTCTGATTCCTAAATCAATTCTCTTGTCCACTGGGCCACCTAACTGACTTCATATAAGTGTTTATTTTTATCCCTCTAGACGTATGTAAGTTCCTTGATGGAAAGGAAAATTTTGCTTCTGCTTTTATATCTTCAGAATCTAACAGAAGGTCATAGACATACCACATATTTTAAAATTGTTTGCTCTTTTATTTTCCTTAGTCTGGCAATACATCACCGGACCTGTGATGAAGGGTGTAGAGACAACTGTACATCTTACTAGGCTGCAAACCCTGAAATTACTCCTCTTTGTAGTGTACAAAGCTACTATTCAACAATGACTACATACATTTGAAGAGCATTGAATAACTTTTTCTTTTGGAAGCTATGATGGAGACTATATGATGGGAGTCATGTAAAGCTACGGAAAAAAGACATTGGAAAGAATGTCCTGGTAGTCACCGAGTCACTAATGAACTATTGTAGCCAACACTTACTGAGTCTCTCTATAGTCCTGGTCATAAGTAACTAGAACTCTATATAAATATTGAAGATACGGCAATTTATCAGAAGATGCCTTCATTTCCTTTTTAAAAAAATACAGTTTATTGTTTCCCGGTTTATCTCAAAACCCACATATTCTCCTTGTAAAAAAGTAAAAAGACACATAGAAAAGCAGTTAAGTAAAACACAACATCATATCAACTAAGTTTGAAAAGATATGCAATTTTACATACTTATAGTTATTGACCTTTGCAAAGAAAAGACTAAGATATACTTTTTCTTCTTGTCTTCATGCTTGATCATTATAAGTAGATGACGTTTCATAACCTACTTTCCTTCTATCTTTCACCTTACTTCTCACCACTCCACAGTCCAGTGAAACATGTCTCCTGGTTTTTTATGAATAAATCTCTCAATTCTGGGAATTTTCTCTGGCTGTCACCTATGTCTGGAGTGCTCGCCCTCATATTTGCCGACTAGCTTTCCTAGATTCCTTTAAGTACCAAGTAAAATCCTATCTTATAGAGGAAAATTTTCCCAACACTTCTATTGCCTTCCCTTTGTTGTTTCCTATTTATCCTGCTTATAATTTGCATATATTTGTATTTTTTCCAGTCTTTCTCATTTAATTGTGAGCATCTTGAGGTCAGGGAGCATCTTCTAGCTCTTTTTGTATGTCTGGTATTTAGAACAGTGCTAGATATATAGTAGGAGTTTAAAAATATTTGTTAGCTTTGAATTCTGTGATTATTTTCTTTGAGTGCTCTGGTATAATCAGCTTTTCTCCCTACCTTTCAAAAAAGCTTCCCTTTATTAATTTTCTGAGTTACAAGCTTATAAATGGAACTGGTGTTGGCACATTGCATACAATCAAGTAGTGATTATTCTTGCATATTCTGGAGGCTTGGAGAAGGGTTAGGATTATGAATCAGAGAGAACTTGGATCATTAATGGTGTGAGAGTCTATGAGTCAAGTCTTACATAAGATTTGTTGTTATTCTTGTCTTTTAAGATCTTTCTAGCTCTAATAGCAGACATGATATCTATGGTTCTTGCAATTTGAAAATTTTGATAAACAGATCATTAATGCTTTATCTGAGTTATTGATAAAAATTAGCAAAGGGAAAATGGTTAAGGACAAGTACATATGACTCTTCCCTGGAGACTCCACACCCCTCTTGGCTGATATGGGTTCATTCATCATTACTATTTATGGCCAGCCATTCAATATGTTTTGAATCCATCTTACTTTTCTAGATAGCTGACATCTCTTTAGGAAAGAGTTCGATGGGTGGATGACTTCCCTTATTCTGGACACTAAAATTCAACTAATATAGCCTAAAATCAAATGAGGGTGAAGATATTCAGTGTCATGACTGACTCAGATGTTAATGCACTTGGCAAGCAATCCATATAAAAGATGCAGTGTGACAGTAATTATTGGTCAAATGAAAAATATTCATAGTTATTAAGTAATTATATAGCCTTTGATATCATAAGGTCATTTGTTGTTAGATCTCATTTAAGTACCATTTATCTATAGTGCAACATTTCTAAAGTTTAAAATGTCGGTGCTCAGAGGAATACAAAAGTCTTGGTAAAAAATAAGACTGAGCATTTTAGAAGATCAGTTATGATTTATTAAAACAAACATAACAAATATCTTCAAAGAGCCCACTGTGAACAGGTCAATTAGCTAGGCATGAATTAGGGGACCTATAAAGAAAAATATGTAATTCTTGTTCTCAGAAAGTTTATAGTCAAGTCAGACTCCTTCTATACACCATGTTGGGCCAGATTTCATTAAAATGAGTCACAGAATGCTAGGACTATGGGAAACTTTAGTTTCTTAATTAATAAATGTGGAAATCAATGTCAAGAGGATTGAAATCCAAAGTTATACAGCAATCAGTAACAGAGTCAAAATTTAATCTGAAAGTCCCTGTCACATCACAAGCTATTTCCTCTTCTCCCTGAACAACCTACTTTATCACCCATAAATGTCAGAAGCAAGGAAATTTTCTGGATGAGGCTTTAACAGGTCAAGATTTCTAGAGATAGGAGTCTTTATGGATCTGGGATTCTAGTTCATATACAATCTATTGGAAAGAACCATTGAACAACTTTAACACGAACCACTCTGCCCTAGGTGGTGATTTCTGTTCTGGCGCTGATCATCTCTCTAATAATCAAGTATCAATCTGATCTTTTTGAGAGATCGTGGCAAAATACGTCTACCACTGAGTTTCATTTCTGAGCAATTACCCAGGATATTTGTGCCAGAAGGCACCCCTGATTAAACCCATAAAGTATCCTGTGATACTACAAAAAAATAAACCAAAATGGATTGTCTGAGGGCTGGAGAGAGGTACATAATCCTGATAGTATGATCTTGTAGGTCAGTGAAGAAGTTCAGTGAAGTGAGAGGGGAATTTACAAATTTCACTGTGCATTCTTTCTTGAAATATCATATACAGTGGTAGCTTGTAGGTCATAGGACAAATATCTAATGCCTACTAAGTAGGACACATAGGTCTAGAAATTCCCATGCTAATAGAGGGGCAGAATCATTCATGCTTTGGCAAGCCATCTTAAAGGGTTTCATGCCCATGAGCCACTGGGGGTATGGGGGAAAGAGAGAGAGAGAAAGACAGAGAGAGAGGGTGAGGAGACTGACAGATGAAGGAGAGAGGGAGAAAGAGGGTAGAGGAGGAGAAGTAGGGAGAGAGAATGGCATAGTAGATAAAAGACCCAGAAACCTCTGGGTTCAGGTTTTGCCTCTGACACATACTGTGGTTCTGAGCAAATGAGCTTAACTCCCCGTGGACTAAGCAACTCTCTAAGAATGTAAGTTGTAGATGAGTTGACAAGGTTCCCTAGTAGAGTGAGTTTACATTTTTTTCTTTCCCAATACCAATATAAATATAAATAGATAGAATAAGATATATACACATATACATATATACATACATCCACATATATATGTATGCGCATATATATATACACATATATATATATATAAGTATGTATGTATTAGAAAAATTGTTGTTCCTAGACTTTTCCAAAATACTTTTTCTGAAAGAAAGGAGGGAGGAAAAAAGTCCAATTTTGCCAAAGGTTTATAATTTTTTGTGTAACATTGCATCAGTCAGCAGTATAGAAAGATCTTGATATGTTAGCATTATTTGGGGGTGCTTAATTAACTCAATCGCTGGGAGTTCATAGGAACTGAACTATCAGGGAGAACAGTAGCAAGGGATGGAAATCATTGATTTCACCCTTGAAGTGCTGTGCTTTCAAAGTGCACCTGAGCTAAGGACTGGCAGTGAATCTGGCGGTAACCAGGGAAGCTTTGTTCTCAGCCAGTGACTTTCCACAGCAGGCTAGTACTTTATGTAGTTATACTGCCAATTCTGTAACTTACTCCAGATCTTAAAAAGTTTAAAAAAATCATTATATGGTTTTGAGTAGGTATTATCCTCTCATCCTTGAAAGATCAGGTTTCAGTTCCTTATCTATTACAGATCTCATATTCACATACACTCACAGGCTGTGCCATTGTTGCTATATCTTTCACTCACATTTTGAGTGTGTATCCTTTGAACACTCTTTTTTCCATGGTATGACGAGAGATTAAAAAAATACACCAAGACTGTCCCACTATTTCTCTTTACATGCAGTTATGGTAATAGAAATAGTAGAATTAAAGCTCTTTTTTATGAATAGGGCTTAGTTTATTCTTTATATTTGTACATGAAAACCTAACACAGTTCCAGGAACACAGCAAATGCTTAATGTTATTTGACTGATTGCTCAGTCGTAGTAGTAATATTAGTAGTAGTTGTTGCTTTAAATACTTATATAGAACCTTGAGATTTGCACAGAATTTTACATATATTATTTCATTTGTGAAGTAATAATTTTACAGAGAACGAAACTTATCTGACAGAGGTTATAGAAAATCTGATTGGGTCTGTAATCACTACCTGCCCAAATTGGTACTACAGGAAGGAAGGACATTTGTAACCAGAGCCCACAGAATGTTTCAAAAATGGATGCTCACATAGGGTATGCCAATCTCAACCTTTGTCCTAATAGGCAATGCCAGTCTCAAGCTTTGTTCTAATATCTACTCTCTCTATGTTCCTTTATATCAAGATTCATTCTCTCTTCCATGTTAAACTGCTGCCAGGATTCCAACATTGCTATCATTCCTAGTCTCTTTACACCATGTCCTTCCTCATGCCAGAACAATTCAATCGCAGTATGTTCTTTCTTTTCCTATAATTCATAACATTGTTCTCCCCATTGACAACTCATGAACTACTCGATTCTCTCTCCCAGTACACTAATGGCTTCCACACTAAGGAGCTAGTATCGACATCTTGTACTGTGTACCACTTTACTGTCTGACTCCTACAAAAGGAGCTCTGCACTTGTTGCATCAAATTTTCACGTCCTTCTTGCTTCTTAATATTTCACAATCTGGCATCTGATGCCATCACTTAATGGAAATTGCTCTCCACAAGGAAACCAATGATTTCTTAAATGCTAATTTTTAAATTTGATGTTCTTTTCTTAGTTCTCATTATTCCATTCCTCTCTGTAGTATTTGTGGACTTCCTTCCAAATATTCTCTTCTCTCTGACTTTTTTATGATGTTACTTTGCCTGTTATCTTCCTAACTGTCTCAGAAGTCCCTCATAGTCTTTTTTTTAAATCAACATTCATGTTCCATAGTCTATGTATGAGTGTACCTCCAAGACTCTGTATTGAATTCTCTTCCCTTTTACCCTAATTGTTACCCCATAAGCTTCTCTTGTTTCATCCCTATGATTCCCAGATCTTCACATTCATCTCTTTTCTCTCCTGAGGTCCAATCCACTATCAAACAGCCAGAAATCTCTACCTAGATGTCCCATAGGCATTTCAAAAATGTATTTGAAAGAGAACACATTATATTTCTCACTAAATATACCTTTTTTCCAAAATTCCTTTTTTTCTGTAAAGGGCATCACCATTTTTCTATTCATCAAAGTTCACAACCTTGGCATCATCCTTGATTATTCCCTCGCTTGTAGGTCCCATGTGAAACTAGTTGCCACATCCTCTAAGATTTACCTCAGCAATTCTCACCCTTGTCCCTATCTTTCCATGTATACTAATGCCATACTATTTTAGGCATTTTTGGCTTTTTTTCCAGACTCTGAATCTAAGAACATCAGAAGTATAAGGAAATTTAGAAATTATCTAGTAAAACTTACTGCCTAAATTTGAAGAATTCTTGCTATAATATGCAGGACAACTATACATTCAGCTTCTGCTTGAATACCTCTAGTGATAGGGAACCTCATCTCACTGACAGATAGTTCTAATTGTTAAGAACTTCATTCTGTTGAAGTTAAAAGTATTTCCTTACAACTTTTACCTGCTGGATATAATTCTGTTCTCTGGAATGAAGATGTTTAAGTATAAGTGCTCTTCCACATGACTACATATGAAATATTTCAAGATAGCTATCGTGTCCCCTCTAGATTTTCTCTTCTTACCTTAGATTCTTAAAATCTTCCATCATTGTATGACCTCACGGAAACTGCATGAAGAGTCTGAATTTTCCAAATAATTGTAATACTCTAAGAATTGTCTAGAATTTTAGGTGACTCAAGAGAGAACCAGAACATCACAATCTAAAGTTATGAGTTGTATTCCCTATGTTTACCTATTGAACAGAGGCTTTGAGACTTCACTGTAATATATATTTGTAATTTATCTTATAATAAAGTAAATTTTAGTGTGCCACAAAGAGGTGAATTTTCTAGCATTCAAACAGTATTCATTTAAAATATATATGTATATATACACACGTCCACTCGTACAACACACACACATATATTAAAACACATATTTTTGAGCTCCCTAAACACCTGCCTAGCTCTGGTTTAGTCTCAAGTTTTAGAATAGTCTTGGATTATGGACAAATTCATTATAAATCCTATAAACCTGGATGCACATATCCTGAGAATTGTTAAAACACTAAAAAAATCACATAACAATACATTGTAAATTGCAATTCAAGAGAGACTTTTTGTAGAATATTCATGTGGATACAGAAAATGGTACTTGTGGAATCTCTCTCTCTCTCTCTCTCTCTCTCTCTCTCTCTCTCTCTCTCTCTCTCTCTCTCTCTCTCACTTTATTAGCAAATTGCTTTGTTGCAATGAATCATGATATGCCAAAACAAAGAAAGAACAAACATTAGAAGGGGATATAAAGAATCATGAGTTCTAGTTCTAGTTTGTTAAGTAACTATGAGACCTAAAGCAAATCACTACTCTTGGTCTTAATTACTTAATGTGCTTAGTTTCTTAATCTGAAAAACTAGGGGAGAGGAAGTAGATAATCTTCCAGGTTCAAAAATCTATCAATCCATATCTCTGCACAATTCTAGTCCTTTTAGAATAGATTTTCATTCCAGGCTTGAAATGCCCTATTCCTTGTCCCTAATTTAAACAGTAAATGACTGTGACATGGTCCACTGAACAAATATCAATATCAGAGACCAAACTAATGGTGATATATAGATATTTTCACTCAAATATATTTCAATCTACATAGATATTTTCTTTGCAAATGTAAGTGTATCTTTAGGCTAAGTCTCTACTACTTATAGTTATCAAAACAATTTTGACAACACATTTCTTTTTTTCCTAATTTTCTACAGAATGCCTACAGACATTAGATTAATCAATGTGTCATATTTCCATTGTAATTTCTTGATATTATGGATTCCTACTCTAGGGAAGCCTGTCCATAATATTGAGTTGTGATTCTTCTCCAAGCATGATGCTACTGGTATATCAGATAATTTTCATGAACAAGTAGATTTAATGAAGTAATTGCCCAAACCAATATTTAATTGGTTCACTAAAGAGATTTCATGGGATATTTCATAGAACCTAGAACTAGAAGGAAGTTTGGAGATGTCCCTTCTTAACCTGTGTTTTTACAGATAAAGGAACCAAAACCTAGCAAGGGAAAGTCACTTAACCATGGTCATAGAGATAATAAAAAGCAGAACACAAATTCTTTTCAGCAGTACACCAAATGCTACTTGTGGAAGCACTGTAATCTTGTTGCTTGAGGGGAATTTCTGTTTCCTCTTAGATGATTGGGGACAACAGAAAGCTTCCATGCAGCACAGATCTTGTCATGGCTCACTCTTTCTAAAAATGACAAGATCTGTGCTGCATGGAAGCTTTCTGTTGTTCTCAATCAACCAAGAGAAAACAGTCAAAAATTATCATGAAAAAACTAACAAGATTGTTGGCTCTGGCATCAGACAGAATGTATTTGGAATCCTGGCTCTGCTCCATACCACCTGTGTGACCTCAGGCAAGTCACTTAATGTCTGTGGGCCTCACTTTCCTCATGAGTAAAATGAACAGTTTAGACTAATGTCCTGTAACTTTTCTTTCAGCTTTAAAGTCATGATACTATGATCTTAAAAAATGAGGATAGAATTTAGTATATGAACTAAATTCTTTTGTATTCATAATTTTTTGTAACTAAGTCACAACTGCTGTGGAAGCATTACTTACGTGTCTGTACAGCAAATATTATTTCAGTGCCCTGAATAACCTTTGAAATACTTTACTTACCTTTATTTTCCTGATTAAAAGTGTGTATTTACATACATACATACATATACATGTGTGTATGTATTGCATATGTAATTTTGTATAAATTGTATGTAATTATATGTAAAATTAAAGAAAGTTGTTGGACCCTGTTTTAATGTGAATGGTCTAATGGAATACCTCTGCTGTATTTTTTGATAAATTCACTTCTTCCTCATCTCCTGTCTTACTTTCTTCCTACTCTTTGCAGTTTTTATTCTGTTTCCCTTATTATCTTCGCTTATTTCTCAGACATATCAGAGAGCTGCATTCTATCAGCTCCAGGGTAGTGAGCTTCTCCAGCTCTGGGGTAAGCACAGGTTGAGGAGAGTGAATTCATTTCCTGCAGAATCACCAATTCCTATGACACACTCAAATCAGCTGTGAAAAACTTAAATAAATATGTGTGAAGCTTCACCTCCCACTTCTGCACCTGAAAGTTGAGAAAACAATGTGTGAGCACTGGGAACACTGGAATATTCAAGAGGGCCTGAAACACTAAAGAAGGTCTAAACTGGGAAATTTTTACTGCCCTTCTCTTGATTAGGACAAACTTTTTTTTGCCAGAGGACCCTTAAAATAAGAAAACCAATAAGCAGAGACAAAGTTCAGTTTGCATTTTCATATACACTATTAATGGATAAAATATTATAATGAAAAATCCAAATGATATTCTTTTCTTCCAGAGTGCTAAATGAATTGACATCACCTGGGTGAGATGTACAATCCCAGAATAATTTTGCACCATGGCTCATTTGGGATCAGAATCAAGTACAATTAAGTACTTCTAAAGTTTATAAATCTCTTAATTCTTGTAGGGAAATATTTTTCAATAAATTTTTATACATGTGGAATCTTCTTGTTTGCATTGCACTTGGGGAATTACCTTACATGTCAATAAGTTACTACTACAATATTGATAGCATCTTGATTGGTAATAAATACAAAACTGTTCTTTTCTTAATTAGCAAGTTTTAAGTTTCGAATTTTTGAATGGATTTATTGCGTCTTAATCACACACACATATATGAAAGAAGCTCTCTCAATTTTATAATTTCCATCCAAATATTTGAAAATGTATTTGATATTTATTTCCCTTCATATCGTAATTACATTTGGCTTAGCTCAGTTAAATGAGTGAAAGGATGAACTTAATGTCCAAGAATTATAGAACTTTGGAGTGAGAGGGAAGTTAAGAGATCATGCAGTTGAACCCTGTCATTTTGCATATCAGTTTGGAAGAAGAAAATGGAAGTAGCTTATCCAAAGTTTGGGAGAGAACCGTTTATCCTCCAGAGCTATCTCCCAGGGTTAACAGTGTGTATGTGGGGGGGTGCTTTTAAACCAATTGATGATGATGATAGTGATGATAAGGATTCTTCAAAATTAAAATTACACCCAATGCAATATAATGAGACATTAGTCCTAAGGGCTCATTTACTTCATCTGACCATAAAAATATAGTATCTCTTTTTGGGTAGGCATTTCCTCACACTATGCAGAGTTTTAGAGTGATATGCTACTCAAGATCAGTTGCAATCCTACAGAAAAGGAATTGGAGTCAGGGGACTTATATTGGAGCTCTAGATTTAGCATTTCTTAGCCATTTAACTTTGAAAAAGGCATTTAATCTCAATTTTGTTACCTGTCAGAGGAAGGTAATAATCAAATTCTCCCAAGGTAAAGTAAATCTGTTTTCAAAGTTGTCATTCCAAGAATAGCCTATGGTTATGGAAGGAAATACCTAATTAAAAAAAAAAAAGGATAAGTAGATTGTATGTAGACTGAGAAAAATATATGAGTGATGAAATTTAAGAGATCTTAAGAGAGACATAAGTCTCAAGAAAAAGCAGGTGACAGACCCACTTTAGTTGACCCTGGTCAGCCTACATCTGAAGTATTGTGTTTGTTCTGGGTGCCCCCCTTTTAATTGCTATTTACTTTCATTTTAATCTTAGATATATTAATTTCTCTGAATCTCGGTTTCTTCACCTGTAAAATTAGAAGTTTATACAAGATGGTTTTTTAAATTTCTTCCAACTCTATCCAGAAAAGCACAAAGAAGGGTTTCCAGTTCAAGCTTGAATGGTTTCAATTTCAACTCATATGAGCGTGTATTTGAAGGTTTATATGATAGAGAAGAGGGGTCTATGGTGACATAGTCCTTTAAAAATCTGAAGAACTTCATCTGGAAGAGGGATTAGATATCACAGAATTAACAGAAGGGACCTCAGTATCTAGCTAGTTAGACTTACACTCAATAAAGAAGCTGTACTACAACAGATCACACAAGTGGTTATGTTGTGCTAAAAAAAATCTAAGTAACACTCATTAGTCATTCATCAATCAATGCTTATTATGTGCTGGATACTGTTCAAAGGACTAAGGATACAAAAGGGGACAAAAACAGTCCCTGCCCTCAAGGAACTCACAATCTAATAGAAGATACAATATGTAAATGTATATTAATAAGCTACGTACAAGACAAAATGGAAATTATTAACAGAGGGAAGGCCTTAAATTAAAAAGGGTTGGGAAAAGCCTCCAGCAAAAATGGCATTTTAATTGGGACTTAAAAGTCCCCCCAAAAAAAGAATTATAATTCTCATAAATTAAGGAAGTTATGAGATAGAATTGAGGAAGGGGGATATTCCAGGAATAGAAGACAGTCAGAATGGCTAGAACTGAGAAACTGAGTAAATTATTTATGAAATAGCCCGGAGACCAATGTCACTGGATCAAAGAGTTCATGTTGGGGAATAAGGTGAAAGAGGAATGGAAGGGCATGAGGGGGCTAGTTTCTGAAGGAAGGACTTTGAATGTTAAACAGAAGATTTTGTCTTTGATGCTGAAGGCAACAGGGAGCCACTGGAGTTGATTGAGTAGGCGGAGAGAGCGGGGTATAACATGGCCAGCCTTGTGCTTTAAGAAAACAAATGCATTTCAAAACAGCCCATCTCACCTAAAACTTTTAGAATTTTTTTATTCCCTTGAATCTATATGTCCTTCTCTCCAGTGGATACCCATTTTGTTCTCTGTGGTCAGTCTTCCAAGTAGCTAAACATATCTCCTTTCTTTAACTTATTGTTGCATGGTATAGACATTCTGACTGTCTCCAAAGACAGAACTGGGAGTTAGTGATGAAGGAGCAAAGTGCCACACTTAGACTTGGTAGAAGTGCTTAGTGCTGCCTCCAGAAAGAATGTTAGTATATAAGGAGGTATTAGCTTCTATACCATCTAAAGTTTATTAGGAAAGGCCCAATTATCTCTATATGTTGGAAGAGGAATCCTATTTTACTTACAGATAGAATGAGATAGAACTCCAAATCCCTTCCATTTCTTAAGTTCTATGGGTTTTGTTTGCTTGTTTGTTTCCTAACTATAAAGGATGTTATGAGGAAACTACTTTATTCTAAATTGCTATGGAAATGTGGTGAGCTATTATTTTTTTGAAAAAAGTGCCTGATAGTAATCAAATCTAATTTTCTAGGTCTTAGTGCTTCCTGAAAGCAGTTTTTGGCACCTTCTTGTGTTGTATTTGTATCAAGCACATACCCAGGATCAACTTTCAATTTCTCCTGGTGATGGGAAAAGCTTGGTGATGTCTAGGTGCCTGTAGGGAGAACTCTTTCTGCATTCACCATCTGTCCCATTTGCTTCTAGAACTAGAGTTGTAATTCTGTAAATCAGAAAAATATCTTTGTGATATTTTTTCTTTGTCATATGTGATATATGATCTTTGCCATTCATACTTCAGATAATAGGGCACAATTTTTAATCAAGAAGTATATATTAAGCACCTATTATATGCCAGAAACTATGCCAGTACTTTGGATACAAGTACAACCAATGAAATGGTCCCTATTAACAAGCAGCTTACAATGGAGGAAAGAACAATGACATATATCAGTGGAACATAAATTTATAATGTGAATAAATGCAAATATGGACATGGTAGTTGAATACAAGTTTTCTAGGGAAGGGAATGATTAGTAGTTGGGGATCAAGAAAGGCTTCATGGAATACAGTGATTCTGAGAAGAATGTAAGAAGTAAGTATATTATAGATATGTGGGATGGTCAATGCAAAGGCATGGTGATAACAGATGGAGCATAGTGTGTGAGTGTTGCAATATAGCTCCAAACACTTAAAATTCATCTCACATCCCACTAACACTGTTATTTCTATGTAATTCCTGCCCAGTGCTCTGAAATGTCTCCTCTTGAGTAGAAAAACAAACATTTCAAGAAACTATGTGGTGAAATCTGACACCATGGTCAAACAAAACCCTGGTACCATCATTTATACCCAGTTTTACCAACACCTTATAAGATAAGGACTTTTTTTTTAACCCTTTCTTGCCTAGAATTCAGAAAGTCATTTTCCATAGAGGTATCAGTCTTCTGGAGCACAGGCAATGCTCTCCTAGTTTCAGTGAATTCACATTAATTCTTTAGGTAGGAGAGTATGCTATTTTTTGTTAAAGGGAAATTTAGTCTTCCTCTCAGTAATTCTGTTTTGACCCACAGGCTACCATGATAAAAGTTAATCTGGCTTGGTTAAAGACTATTAAAATTTTCTATTGAGCAATGCACATAGCAAAACAAACATGGAAAACATTTTCAAGGAACATCTCTTGAATTTTTATTTCAGATCATATATTTTATCTGGTATGCGACTATGCATTAATGAAACAAATTCTTTAAGGCACAAACAAAAAAGCATTTCAGAATCACAATTTGGACTCCTATATGTAGATAATCCCAACTCATTTCTCATTCTCCCACCCCACCAACAATAGCCAGTTTATAAACTAATGTTCAGAATCTTTCCATGCCTAGGCTACTAAAAACTTTGGTGCCTTCAGTCTTTATATGAACATCACCTATTACCGTTCTACCAAGATAAAGTTGGTATTGTTTCTGGTTTGCATTAACCTTTAATAATTTATTCAACATTGTGTTTAGATGTGTCTAGATTGGATCGCTTATTCCTTTGCTACTCCCAATGAGGAAAGTCCTTCAATTAATATAGATCAAAAAACTGTTCTGCCAATTTATATTTTTAATGAGTTGGCTGGGAGAACTGAGAGGTAAATTGATTTATCCAGGATCATATAGCCAAGATTTATCAGATAAATATTCAGATTAAGAATTTCTGTGTATAAGGTTAACTCTTTGTTCACTATGCCTCTAATTGTGTTCTGGTAATTGATGTTATATCTCTTAGCATACATTAATTCAACAATAATTTATTGACAGTAAAATATTTAAAAGTATTTCTGTTTTGATCTTCCCAGTCCCTGTGGTAAGAATCTATGGTCATTGTCCATTTCTGTTTTTCGCTCATGATGTTTGCCTATTTCCTGATTTTAAAGTTAAGCTCTTCTGCTAGAGTGCACTGACCCTAGCTTCTTTTACTGGGGGCCAGGGATCTGGTTACTGGCTTTGTGTGCTGGGGCTTCAAGTGCTGTCAGATTGAGGCTCTAGGGATCTGGGAGCTTACCTGATTGCTGAGCTGAAGTTAGCAACACTGAAGTTCTAGAGGTGGAGGCAGAGGGTCTGGCCCCTGGAGGACACTTGATCACCCAGATTGCTTTGAAGCACTGGAAAGTTTGGCTGCTTAAAAATGCCTGCCCTCTTGGGGTTGGGCCTCCTTGAGTTGTCCTTCCTGGAGCTGTGTTGAAGCACAGAGATGTTAGACTGCTGGAGGACATCTGCCTGCAGGTACACATGGTGGTTTTCCAGTGTGTATTCTTCCAGTTCCCCTGCCTCTGCCAAGGCATTCAGCATGGTTCTGGTGCTGGTGCTTCCCTGCTCCACTGCCCTGGGGTTCCTGGTCTCCCCCTGGTTTACTTAGGTGGAGCTTGCCACTGGCTTGAGGAGATACTTCCTGTCCTGTAGTGCTTGCCTTCCACTAGAGCAAGAGGGACCTTTCCTGTTAATCGCCTACGCTTCCTGGATTACAAGACAACTGTACCCCGTCATTCTTCAGGCTCAACTATTCCCTGGTTTTTAGAGGTTAATAAGGGAGAGTGAGAGTGACTCACTTCTTGCTCGGTCATCTTGATTCCTGCAAGGCTCTATTTACAAATATTTGAACAAAAATATTTTGTCATTTTGATTGATATATATGTGTGTGTGTATCTCTATATCTATCTATCTATCTATCTATCTATCTATCTATCTATCTATCTATCTATCTATCTATTTGTTCAGAGGATAGAGAGAATCTCAGATTGACAAGGGAATTCATGGGTCATCTACTCTGACTTCCACCTGCAAATGAACTCCCTCTGCAATTTCATACATTCTTGCTGTGATAACCCTTTACACTTTTGGACAAATCTCATTGCTGAGAAATTTTTCATTGTATTCAGCCTAAATCCACTCCTCTGTATCTTCTATTCATTGACCTTAGTTCAGTTCTCTGAGATTGTGTCTAATCCCTCTTCCATCTAATAGTATTTCAAATATATGAATTTATCATTTACCCTAAAGATTCTATTTCCTAGGACAAACTAATTCTCCTACAGTGCGCTCAGAGGAACACAGAGGGACTTTGGTCACTCGCCTTCATAAATCTTTCAGTGTTATTCTACCATAAATATAATAGTCACAGTTATGATTACTAATAGTGTATCTCACTCCATCCTTTTTTCTTCTGTTTACTCTTCTCTCTCCTCTTCACCTTATCTATCCTCAAAAGTTTGTTTTGTTTCTTACCATTGCTTCCCTTAATGTGCTTTCCTTTGTATCACTCATTCCTTCCTTTTATCTATCTCCCCTACTGCTCTCTTGCAATGTAAGATAGATTTCTATATCAAATGAGTGTATGTGTATGTATGTTTGTGTATACATGTGTGTATTGATCCTTTTTTGAACTAATTTGGATGAGAATGAAATTCAAAGTTGTACCCATTATAAAAAGTTTTCCTTGTTTGCCTTTGTTTTTATGAAATTATTTCCTCCACCATTCTTCTCTAATCCCCCATCTCTTAGTGTATCCCTCTTTCTTACTATCCTTTTTTAGATTATTTCAATATATTCAACTCACTTCCATTGTCTCTATGTTGAGTACTGAAACTTCTTTATATGTAGAATCCTTTTAAGCTTATTGAGTCCCTTGTGATTTCTCTTTCATGTTTATATTTTTATGCAGCTCTTGAGTCTTGTATTTGAAAGTCAGATTTTCTATTCAACTCTGGTCATTTCATTAGGAATATTTGAAAGCCCTCTATTTCATTAAATGATTATTCTCCCCCACCCCATGAAAATTATATTCAGTTTTCCTTGGTTATAATCTTAGCTCTTTTGCCTGTTGGGATATCATATTCCAAGACCTCACCTCCTTTAATATCATATCTGCTAATTCTTATGTGATCTAAACTGTGTCTTGATGATATTTGAATGTTTATTTTCTTCTGGTTGCTTGAAATATTTTCTCTTTGACTTGGGAGCTCTAGAATTTGCCTATAATATTATTGAGTTTTTATTTTTATGTCTTTCAGATAGTGATTATTGAATTATTTTGATTTTTATTTTACCCTCTTGTTCTAGGATATTAGGACAGTTTTCCTTGATAATTGATTGAAATGTGATATCTAGACCTCTATTTTATCATAGCTTTCAGATATTTAAATTATTCTTAAATTATCTCTCTTTGATCTATTTTCTAGGATAGTTGTTCTTTCAATGAGGCATTTCACACTTTCTTCACACTTTCATTCTTCTGACTTAGTTTTATTGTCCTTTGAAGTTTTCTGAAGTCATTAGCTTCCCCTTGCCTATATTCTAATTTTTAAGGAATTATTTTCTTCAGTGAACTTTTGTACTTCTTTTCTCATTTGTCCAGTTCTGCTTTTTAAGGTATTATATTTATCAGTGATGTTTTGAACCTCTTTTAACGTTTGGCCAATTTTGTTTCTTAAGGTGTTTTCTTCAGCATTTTTGTGCTTCTTTCACAAAGTTGTTAATTGTATTTTCATAATTTTCTTACATCACTCTCATTCCTTTTCTCAATTCTTCCTTTATCACTCTTACTTGAATTTTCGGTAGACGTGCCAATTTTCAATTTTCCTTTGAGATTTTGCTTACAGGTGTTTTACATCATTGTCTTCTTCTGAGTTTGTTCTTAATCTTCCCTGTCACCACATTAAACTTTTTTGAACTTTTTTTTAAGTTGGGGTCTATTCACCAGGGAAGGAGATATTGTTCAAACTTTAGCCTTTTTGTGCTACTGTTTTTAGAGATAATTTTATGTATCTGGAAGTTTTTGGTGCTTTCAAGTTGTTATCTTGAGAGATGTGTTGTCACTCT
Organism: Bettongia penicillata ogilbyi; assembly: GCA_023548195.1. Taxonomy (NCBI): domain Eukaryota; kingdom Metazoa; phylum Chordata; class Mammalia; order Diprotodontia; family Potoroidae; genus Bettongia; species Bettongia penicillata. The sequence goes on along the minus strand of JAJHZJ010000126.1, from coordinate 1,879,029 downwards.
TCTTGTCTGTGCTCTCATCTTTACCCAGAAAGGACCCGTGATCCCTTGGGTCCTTGCTCTCTAATGACTGGGAACACTTCTTTCCATCATGGAAATGTGACCTGGAAGTGTATATTGGAAATGGAGTTGCCAAAGAGTGCTAAGTCCTGTGCCCAGTGCTTATCTTCTGACCTGTTGCTCATTCCCCTTACCATATCTGACTATAGAGCTCCCAAAGCTGTTATTGCTGCTGCTGTTTCTGGAGCCACCTCCAAGGCCTACAGCTGATGTTGTTGCTGTGAGCAAGCCCCCAACACTCGTCACAGACCTCTCCTTTTGAAGTCCTAAGTTGTCTTGGATTGCAAAAATGTCTCACCATGACCTTTTGTTGATTCTTCTCCTCCAAATTTCAGTTTAAGGTGTAATTTTAAAGTTGTTTGGAAAGGAATTTTGGGAAAGCTCAGCTGAAGTGCTTCTTCTACTCTACCATTTTGGTTCAATCCCAGAAAGACTTTGAAATTACTACACAAACACACACACATTACACACAAATTATACACACATATAATACATGTATGTATACAAACATACTTTATGTACATGCATGTTATATATTATTTTATTTAACTTTGCCTTCACTGTTTCCCTAGTAAGAAATTTATTTGAAAACAAGGATTGTTTTAGTTTTTTTCTACACCCAAACACAAGTATAGGATCTTATACCAAGTAGGTATTTAATGCATATTGAATTGAATTGGATTGGTTTTCCTTTTCCTATTTAAAACAAAAGGAATATTCTTGGTTTTAAAAGTCCAGATCTAAAATGCCACCAATGGCAAAAGTTAGAGGGCTGTGTTTTCTTTAAATCCCTTTTGGTGATGGACAATGATGAGTGGTGAACTGCACTCCAATGCATAAAACATAATTGTACTTGAGAGAAATTTTTAAAGGACACTATCAAGTGCATGATGTTTTAAGGAAAATTTCTTGTTCAGTATAAATATGCACATTTCTAATTTCCCTTTAAAGTTCATTTTAGATGTGACCTCCAGCCTCAGGCCTTTTCTGATCCTTCATGTGTTACTATTACTTCCTACCCTAAAATTATCTTATATGTCTTTTGTACGTATTTATACATGAACATGCTTTCTTTACCAACAGAATAGAAGTTCTTTGAGGTCAGGGACTGGATAATTTCTCTTTCTACCTCCTCTCTGGCATACTGTTGGTAATTTGTAAATGCTTATTGATTGATTTCTGACAGTGTATTAATAGTTATTACCTGTCTTAGAAGTCTACAGGTACCAAATAATGTTTCTCATGCAGTCAAAAAAGAAAAGTTAAAAAAAAAAACTTTCCTAAAGCCTGTCATTCTTTTTTGTAATAGTAGAGAACACCTAATAGAACAGAAAATCAGCTTTTGCTCCTTTATCTATAGGAAATATGGCAAAAGGAGAAATTCAAATGTCTCCTTGGAAGTTTTCTGGTACTGATAGATTTAACTTAGACTTTGTGGGACAGTCAGATTACATGCAGTTAAAGAAGTTGCTCTTTGTAAAGACTGTTCCTGATAAGGGTTGAATACCACACCTTATTTTTAGTATTCACTATCAATCCTGAGGGTCACTAGAAGGTCACTGGCTTACATATTGGGGACAAATAAGTAAAAGTGAAATAATCTCTGACCACAAGGGGCATATATTCTATGGAGGAAGAAAGTATGTGCATATAAAGGTAAGTATGAAATTCATAAATTCATGGCGTTAGAGCCAAAGGGGCCATCTGGCCTAAACTCCTCATTTTACAAATGAGAAATTGGAGGCTTAGGGAGGCTAATTTGACTAAGGATATATAGGTTGTGAGCATCAGAAATAGAATTTGAATGTGTGACCTTTGCTTCATTTGAATCCAGAGTTTGTTTTTGTTCTCATGTTAGAGACTATAATCAAAGCATATAAAAGTTAACTTTTATAGGAAAGACACTGGCAGCTGTGTCAGAAGTGACACAAAATGCACCTAGCATAGAGTGATATTTGAGCTGAGACTTGAAGGAAATCAGAGATTGCTAGAGGAAGAGTTGATGAAGAAGAGAATTATAGCCATTTTATAAGTGTAAAAGAGTTGGACCATAAAGTACATTGAGATTAAGAGGAATCAGGCTGTGAAGTGTTTTAAATGCCAAATGGAACAATTTATATCTCATCTAATAGTCAATAGGGACCCACTAGAAGTTATTTGCTGAAGTATAGGGAAGATTGACACCAACAGAACTACATTTTAGAAAAATCCCTATGTTGGTTATTTAAAGAATGGAAAGATGAAGCAGAAAAACCATTTAGTAGACTATTATAATAATAAAAGTGAAAGAGGATGAGGTATAAACTAGTGTAGTGGCTATGTGAGTGGAACAAAGAGGACAGAATTATGGTAGAGATAGGAATGGCAACAGAGATCTGACATTTACCCATCCTCAATCCAACTAGGTAGACTTGCTGTCAGGTGTAATTTTAATAATGCTAAGTGGTGGTTGATTGTTATCCTTCATCTTCGAGGAGGACCAAAATGACATCAGCATGATAAAGTGAAATTTCAGTGTGTCTGACTGTGACTGATCAGACCAATAGTAACTTGGAATGCTCTACCACGGGTTGGGCACAGATAGTCTGTGTGAATATTTGGGGTGGATATCTCAAATTTGAGCATCCTGTGTTTACTTTGTGCTGTCTCGATTCTGCTTTCCTCAAAGAGCACAGCACCCTTTCTGATGTGGGCACACCACACTGAATGGTCCTGTGCCAGTCTCTCCCATATTGCACAGCCCAATCCAAAGTTTTTGAGAGAGAACGTGAAAGTGTCCTTGTATCGTTTCTTCTAGCCACCATGTGATCACCTGCCCCATGTGAGTTCTCCATAAAATAGTCCTTTTGGCGAGCATACATTTTACATTCAAACAATGTGGCCAGGCCATCGGAGTTGCACTGTCTGAAGCATAGTTCTAATGCTAAGTACAGCTAAGAGGATAGACTTCAGATAACAAAGCCAACATAACTACTTATCAAAGATGCTCTTATAGAGATTCTTGCATTGCAAGGGAGTTTGGAGAAGATCTCTATTATTCTTTTCAGCCCCAAAGATTTTCTGAAATGCTTTGGCAAAGATGTATCTAAATTTTATGTTCTCCTCTCACTGTTTAATGTTGGTATCATATCTTATGATATGAAGTCTGAACACTTCCTATAACTCTATGTTATGTGCAGAAAAATGAAAGGTCATACTTGTATGACTTTCCTGAGAGAAGAAAAGGAAATACAATCTCTACTTGCACTGAATACCTTCAGGTTTCATAACAGAACCTATCATACTTTAGATATCATGAGTAGAAAATAGTCTTAGATACTGAAACATTTTTTCATAATTTCATCTTTACTGTGCTCCTGAAATCTCTTTCTTTGTCTTACACATTACATGCTTGTTATTCATTTACCTCATCAGTTTCTTAGAGTCCTAAGAGTATATTCAATATGTCTACACAAAAAGGTAGACATCTTAAAATCTGATTTAAATTTTTATTGCTACCTTTTGTTTTTTATCATTTACTTCCCTATATCCCTCAACTTTTCTTTTTCTACTCAGTAATCCATTTCTTGTTTACCTAGGATTCTGGGGGGAGGAGCCAAGATGGTGGAGTAGAAAGACTCACGAATGCTAGCTCCGAATCCACAGCCCATAAATTTCCTGTAAAAAGAACTCCCCATAAACTCTGGAGCAGTGGAACCCACGCAGAAACACAGTGGAAGAGATTTCCGTTCCAGAGAGCCCTGGAAAGCCATCCCCAGGGGTTCATCATGCTCTGGACGCAGAGCCCAACCCTGCGTTGCCCTGGCCACACAGCCCCAGAGGAGCAGATCCAAGCAGGCTTCAGGGACGGAACCTCCGGTGGCCGCGAAGGTCCCTGCACCCACAGGTGCTACAGGTCAGTGAGAGAGATGTCTGGGCTGGCTGAGAGGGGAGCAGGGTGTCTCCGTGGCTCGGGCCCCTTCGGGAAGCAGCAGCAGAGGGAGCAGAAGAGGCAGCCGCGGCCTGGGACTCCCCAAACAGGCAGGAGCTCCATTATGGAAGGTGTCTGCATAAATCCCCTGAGGGAACTGAGGCTGGGAGGCAGCCCTGCCCCCACCCAAGCACCAGAACTTAAGCTCACATTGAATAGCAGCCCCGTTGAAAGCCCTGAAGCTGGGGAACAGCATTTAAATCTCAGAACCCAAGCATTAGCTGGGCAGATCTAGGTGGGGGTGGAGAGGAATCTCAGAAGTCAAGTAACTGGCTGGGAAAATGCCTAGAAAAAGGAAGCAAAATGAGACCATAGAGAGTTACTTTCTTGGGGAAGAGATGTTCCTTCCTCCCATCATTTCTGATGAGGAAGTACAATGCTTGCCATCAGGGAAAGATGTGGAGGTCGGGGCCTCTCTATCCCAGACATCCGAAGTGGATGTCCAGTGGGCTCAGGCCATGGAAGAGCTCAAAAAGGATTTTGAAAATCAAGTTAGACAGGTGGAGGAAAAACTGGGAAGAGAAATGAGTGAGATGCAAGAAAAGCATGAAAAACGGGTCAATACCTTGGTAAAGGAGACCCAAAAAAATGCTGAAGAAAATAACACCTTGAAAAATAGGCTCACTCAATTGTCAAAAGAGGTTCAAAAAGCCAATGAGGAGAAGAATGCTTTCAAAAGCAGAATTAGCCAAATGGAAAAAGAGGTTCAAAAGCTCACTGAAGAAAATAGTTCTCTCAAGATCAGAATGGAACAGATGGAGTCTAATGACTTTCAGAGAAACCAAGAAATCATAAAACAAAACCAAAAGAATGAAAAAATGGAAGAGAATGTGAAATATCTCATTGAAAAAACAATTGACCTAGAAAATAGATCCAGGAGAGACAATTTAAAAATTATGGGACTACCTGAAAGCCAAGAACAAAAAAAGAGCCTAGAGATCATCTTTCATGAAATTATCAAGGAAAACTGCCCTGATATTCTAGAACCAGAGGGTGAAATAAGTATTGAAGGAATCCATCGATCACCACCTGAAAGAGATCCAAAAAGAGAAACTCCCAGGAACATTGTGGCCAAATTCCAGAGTTCCCAGGTCAAGGAGAAAATATTGCAAGCAGCTAGAAACAATTCCAGTACTGTGGAAATACAATCAGGATAACTCAAGATCTAACAGCTTCTACATTAAGGGATCGAACGGCGTGGAATAGGATATTCCAGAAGTCAAAGGAACTAGGACTCAAACCAAGAATCACCTACGCAGCAAAACTGAGTCTAATACTTCAGGGGAAATTATGGTATTGCAATGAAACAGAGGACTTTCAAGCATTCTTGATGAAAAGACCAGAGCTGAAAAGAAAATTTGACTTTCAAACACAAGAATGAGAAGAAGCATGAAAAAGTAAACAGCAAAGAGAAGTCATAAGGGACTTACGAAAGGTGAACTGTTTACATTCCTACATGGAAAGACAATATTTGTAACTCTTAAAAAGTTTCAGTATGTGGGTAGTTGGTGGGACCACACACAGATGTACACACACACGCATACACATACATGTACATGCGTGCACGGACACACACATACACACATGCATGTACACACAGAGACAGAGAGCACAGAGTGAATTGAATAGGATGGGACCATATCTTAAAAGAAATTAATGTAAATTGTGAGAGAGAAATGTAGTGGGAGGAGAGAGGGTGAAATGGAATGGGGTAAATTATATCTCATTCAAGAGGCAAGCAGGAGACTTTTTAGTGGAGGAAAAAAGAGGAGAGCTGAGAAAAAAACATGACGTTTCCCCGCATCACATTCGACTAAAGGAAGGAGTAAAATGCACGCTCATTTTGGTATGAAAACCTATCTTACAGTACAGGAAAGTGGGGGAGGAGGAGATAAGCAGGGAGGGAGGATTGATGGAAGGGAGGGCAATGGGAGAAAGGAGCAATTTGAAGTCAACAGTCAGGGAGGGACAGGATCAAAAGATAGAATAGAAACAATGGGGGGCAAAATAAGATGGAGGGATATAGTTAGTCTTACACAACACAATTGTTATCGAAGTCATTTGCAAAACTACACAGATATGGCCTATGTTGAATTGCCTGCCTTCCCAAAGGGAATGGGTGAGGAGGGAGGGAGAGAATTTGGAACTCAAAGTTTTAGGAACAACTGTTGAGTATTGTTGTTGCTACTAGGAAATAAGAAATACAGTTAATGGGGAATAGAAAGTCATCTGGCCCTACAGGACAAAAGAGAAGATGGGGACAAGAGAAGGGAGGGATGATAGAAGAAAGGGCAGATTGGTGATAGGGAAAATTAGAATGCTTGGTGTATTGGGGTGGGGGGAGGGGATAAATGGAGAGAAAATTTGGAACCCAAAATTTTGTGAAAATGAATGTAAAAAGTTAAATAAATAAATTTATATTACCTAGGATTCTGTGAGAGTCAACTACATAAGTGTGGAAGGAGACTAACTGTTCCTGCTGAAGTGACTTATAGCCTTAAAATGTGGGTGTGATTGAACTTTTTCTACTGTTTTTAGCTTCCACTGGGCAGGACCTGATATCTGATCTCTACCTTCAGCTCTATCTCTATGGAGATATTTTCCTGTGCATATGTGGGTGGGAAAACAATGATGAGGGCAACATGGCTCAATACCTCCCCTTCCTTCTCATCAATTCATGAATTTTTAATTTATTTATGAAAGTACCCTTGTGAGGGAGAGGAGAAAGACTCCATAGAGAGAATGTATCTCATATACACATACAAACACAAACTTTACATATACTTATGTGCATGCATATTGAGGGATCTAGTTCCCATTTCCTTTTCAACACTGGGTGGAAAATTCCCAGCTCTACCAAAATACATTTTTTTGGTCATTGAGAATAAATTTGCATCCAAGTTTGCCCCACTTTGGGAGGTTCATATAAATAGAAAATAAGTATCTTAAAAAAGGCTAATTCTCATTTAACTCAGGAGCCCCCAGTCAGTCAGCAGAGTATCCTGCAATATAGCCTGAAGTTTTGAACCTCTTTTTCCTCATATATGCTTTGTACTCCAACTACTATGCTTCTCCCTTTGAATTCCCCCTTTATCAGTGATAAACCACTAATCAGGATAGATAAAATCAATCATAGCTTTGTCTATGTTGCCAATGGCATTAATTAAAATATAAAGTGTAAATAAACCTAAAACAAGAAAAATGGAGTAATCATCTGCCTATTCAGGCATCAACAAAGAGGGGAAGGAGGAGACAGAATGACAAAAAACAGGACATGGCACCTTGCTTTATCAGCTCTTCAGGAGAACAAAATTGTATAAGCGTCAATCCATTCCAGACACACATTTTCTATGTGGCCTACAGCCAGAGTTCTTTAAGCCAGCTAGCTGACTCTATGCCATTCCCAATTTCTATTCTTTCCCATTTGTCTCTCCTTCCCACAGTCTCTTGACTTATATATACAATCCAGAGGAAAACTGAAAAGAAATCTTACTACTCTGCCACATTAGTGCTCAGTTAAAAATTTTCATTCTTGAAGTTTTAAATGTCCATATCCCACACTCATGAGCCTCATTTCTTCTTCCTTCATTTCCAATTATTTGCCACCTTAGAAAGTATTGTTAGGAATGTTATTCTATTATGTATTATAACATATAATATTACGTAACATATAATATTTATTTTTCCCTAAAGAAAAAGGGTCTCTCTCTCTCTCTCTCTCTCTCTCTCTCTCTCTCTCTCTCTCTCTCTCTCTATATATATATATATATATATATATATACATATATATACACATATACACATATACTCTCTCTCTGTACACACACATAGGTATACACATATATAAATACACATATAGTTCTGTCTTTGACATCTTTGGGGGAGGAGGAGGATATGCACTTTGCACCAAGGATTCAGGGTCAAAAGATATAGTCATTTTAATCACTTTTTAAAGTATATTTCCAAATTGACTTTACTGAACTGACACTTATTCACATTTCTTCCAAGAGCATATTACCGGTGGCAGTCATATTGGCCTTTACTTAGGATTTTTCCGAATATCCTTTTCTGAAGATAGGGCTAGATGTCACCAGGAAGCTTTTTCCAAGGTGATGTCTTGAAAGCTAATAGAAAATAACTATGGGAAACAGGGTCATTCATTTCAGGGCTACAGCCTTGTAGTAAAATAGGAAACCAGAAAAAAAATAAACTCTCCAAAAACAGATAATAGTGAACTAATATTCCCCAACATTGTAAAGTGGTGGACTTGGTTAAAAAGTAATGCAATTAATATAATCTGACCTGCATTTGAAATATTTTCACATGGTATTTTAAAATGAATCAGGAAAAATGAATTGTGTGGAAAATTAGTTAATTTAATTCAATGTAATAAAAATTTATTAAGTGCTTACAGTGTGTTAGACATTCAACTACTTGTCAGGTACACAACGGCCAATCTGGTTCACAAGGAGTATACAATAGACCAGGAAGTTCTACATGTGTTCAAGAAAATGCAAAGTATTTACAAAAAATACAAATTAATTTTAAGAGACAGAGAGTGAAAATAAGTAATTTACTAGCTAAAAAATCGCGTGGTTATTTAGTAAAATCTGTAACTCTCTGTCATGTCATAGATAATCCTCCTGTAGAGATCTAAGTGCACTTAATAGTTTTCCAAATGATTTGTAGATTGAAGTGGAGATACACCAATAAAATTTATTGATAATATGAGATAAGTAGTAAATTAAAGAAATGTTTTCAGGACAGCATTTTTAAAAATCCAAGATAGAAAAGACTTTGAACATTAAATCATCTATATTCTTCCTTTGGGAGATATATGGGAACATGATACTGACTTTATATTTCATGATGTTCTCCATTAATATCAGGTCATACATACATGTTTTAAACAAGATTCAAAAAGAATTGTAGAATGAAACTGCTGCCATTTTTACAGTTTTTAGTGGAGTTATCATTAAAATTCAGCAGGCACATACTAAAAGGAATATGCACTTGTGGAATCCCTCCCCCCTGCCCTGGAGGACCCACAACTACCATTTTTTGTTACTCCCACATATCAAGGAAACATATTCATATATTGAATTTATAATAATAGTTTCACTTGGAGTTACCACTGGGAACACATTAGGTATAAAATCAGCAAATAAAAGAAATGCTGAGCTTTCAGATTCTTATGCCAATAGGATGCTCATAGCCAAGGAGAGAAAGGCTTAACTAAAGCGATATGTCTTGCTCTGTGAGTTGAAATTCAATAAGCCAGGGCTTTATTGAACCATGGGAAAAAGGAATACACAAATTCTATAACCTGTGCCTTTTCTCCTTCAGTTCCTTATGTTTTTAATCTAGCAAACAGTAGCTGCTGAATTGTACCACATGATTTTAATCAGGGACATATTGCTATAACCTAAAAACAATCAACAGATCAAATGCACAGAGAAAGTAAAATCTTCAGGTCACAGGGGCTAATGTTCTCTGCAGAGCTCAACTTGGAGTTCTTTGAAACTTATGTAGAGCCAGTGGGAAATACACATTTTCCATTCATCTATTTTAGTGTTTATAAAATAGGATCTGCATCAAAGATGAAAATTCCAACCCCTGAAGAGAGTTCTGAAAGAGAATCAATGATGTTGGCCCCCAGATAAGGACTTTCCAAATCACAAAATAGATAAGATGGGAAATTAGAAGCCCTCCAGTCCAAATCACACTTGAATAGGAGTGCACCATATTTTATCTCAAACATGCAATAATACAGTCTCTGTATTCATGTGTTCATCTCTATAGGCAGTTCATTCTACTTGTGGACATTTCTCATTAGTAGGATGGATACCTCATATGAAAGTTAAATCTACCTTTTTCTGCAACTTCTACCTACTACTTCTATTTTTGATATCTCAGTTCAATAAGAACTATTCAAATCACTTCTGTATTACAGTCTATCAACTACAGTCAGTATCTTTCTTGTCTCTGCCAATTCTTTTCTCCTCCAGGATAAACATACCTACTTCACTTAATTTATCTAAGTAGATGGTTTCTCATCCCTTTGGCAATACTTGTCACTTTCCTTGGACATATACCATCATATCACACTTGTTCATTTTCAGTTGTATCTGACTCTTTGATAAGATGGTATGTGTCTAAGGAAAAGATAATGGAGTGGTTTGCTGTTTCCTTCTCCAACTCATTATACAGGTGAGGAAACTGAGGCAAACAGGGTTGAATGATTTGCCTAGGGTCATACAATTAGTAAGTGCCTGAGGTCAAATTGAACTTGGGAATATGAGCCTTCCTGATTCCAGGCCCAGAAGTCTATCTACTGTATCATCTAGTTGTCCTTGTCAAAATCTTCCTTTAGATGCAGTACCCAGAACTGAACACAATATTACACATTTAAGAATCTGAGTATAATTTTGGGGGCAGTGGTTAAAGAATATGCATTATATTCCAGTGTTATAACCCAAATACAGGATAGATAGTCCAAAAGGTGCTAGTAATACGTAAAAGGATTATGACCAGAAATTCCCTGATCAACTTAATTCAATTTGGAATTGTCTTAGAAAAGTGTGAACACTCCCATTGTGATCACAATTTAGAATTTGGCTATGTCATCTTAATGGGTATAAATCATTTTCCTTAACCTTTGCTTCTTGACAGCACAATGAATATGATTGATTGAGACATAGTATTTGGGAAAGAATGATTGTGTCATGGCAATTGTAGCTCTACATTGCACTATTAATACTGGATTATAAAAACAAGTTGAGAGAGCTGACAAAAGAACAAATACTAGAGATGAGAAATGGATGGGCATTGGTCCCTTGGCAAATGGAACTTGTTGATACATGCAGTCTTCCTAGGAAACTTCTTCTAAATCTTCAAGAAATGGCTAGGAATAACAGAACATCCAAAAATTCTTGGTGAGGGGAACCATGTAGTCCTATAATTGAAATACGAAACATAGCACCAGAGATAACAGCAGATGTAAATAGTGACAGGGCAATGGAAACTATTAGACCAGCCTCCTGGTAAGCTTAGCAGTTACTCCACGTGTGTCTCCAAAGCAGGCTTCTTAGAGAGAGAAGGAGAAAGTGCAACTCTAATGGAATAAGAACTAGAGCTATACATTAGAGAAAGTAAGCAGATAACCCTCAGAAAGGAGAGAAGCACGTAGCCCCCAAGATGGCAGTCACATGAGGTGGAATAGTGAAATTCAGTGGTATTTTTCTCTCCTACTGTGCAATCCTAAAGCTGACATTCTGCATCAGAGAGCTTCTCATAAATATCTTCTTGGCTCGTGTACACACCAAGGATTTTGTTTGGGAACCGAAGAATTTGACTATAAAAATGGCTTCTCCTCGAAAGAGTAAAAGGACCATTTGCCTCTTCAACTAGGGTATACCCTCAATGTCTTTTTAACCTATTCTGAAAATATTCTACTCAAAATGTTATAGGGGCAAAGTCTAAAAGTATTTTTGCACTGTAATTTCATCAAGTTGGTTTTGGGGAAACTCACTTGTTTTTAGACATATGATTAATCCACCTACACAATGTACATATGCACACACACATACATACATACACACACTCACACACTACAAAACAAGATTCATTTCTTTATTTCATCCTAACAAAAATGCAAGTCTTGATGGACTTTCACTGAAGTCCATAAACAATCAAGGCAACTTTCCTCTATTTGTAGAATCCAACAACCCCAGCAACATTTGCAGTCTTCCAGCACATAGAGTTCCCCTATAATCCTCTATAATTGAGGCTAACATCGAAGGAAATAGTACTTGGTCTTGCTATAAAGTCTTTTGTCTCTTGATGCTCCTACAACTCTAGGACACCTTCAAAAACTTGAATGTAGCTTTTTCTTATTTCCTTTAGTGTTCCAGGCCTAACAATTCTTACTGTTCCACCACCATCTCCATATGTTGTCATTTAGGGTGTCCTATAATAAGCTCTATTAATTCTTAGGCTTCTTTGACACTGCTTCTAAATGACTATCATCTTTGTAAGAAGGGGAGCCCTGGATTGGGCCAATTGACCCCACTGTCTGTAGTTCTAGACCAAGGGCTACAGGTAAAGAAAAAAAATCACCAGACAAATTCAAGCCATCATTCTGTCCATTTATTATTTTTGAGTTGACAAAGTTATTTTTTCCATGTGAAAAAAAGTGAGAACACATTTTATATAACTTGGAGCTCTTCCCTGTGGAGTCAGAAGCCTACTGGCCTAGGGCTCTTTCTTGTATAGCACAACTCAATGTAGAGGGCTGTAACACTTGTAATTTGATTGGTCAGGATTTCCCACAGCAGAACTATCCATTTTACTAGATACCTTCTGTTAGATCGTTTAATACTTTGTGAGTTCCAGGTCAAAGATTCAATAAATATGCATTTATTAAATAATTACTATACATAAAGCACTTAGTTTTACAAAAAAGACATGCATGTGTAGCACCAATGCAATATTCACAGAGCCTGTGATGGTTGTGAATATCCTGGTGCAATTTTGAATCGCAAAATACAACACTCTCCAAACAGAAAATAAAACAAAGACATTTACTCATACACTAGAAAGCAAAATCCATCATAGTAACAAATATCTATACACAATAACAACGCAGAGGACAACACCACCCCCAGCCTTCACCCTGCTAGACTTCTCACAAATCAGCTCCATTCAACAAATCACAAGTGGGCCCTCTTAAAAAAAAATCACAAACAAGCCCTTTCACTCATGCTAGCCAGTTGCCTGCTTGCCTGCATCATTCTGAGTTTTGACTAGACTATGAGCAAATTTTCCTACAACTGCTCTAGCTTCCCCTCTTCCTGTTCTACCCTTTATGTTCCACCCATTAAGCAAACTCCTCCCACCATAGACTCCATGTGACTCACACTTCCATGTGACCTAGCCAGATCACATGGGCCTATTAATGAATAGGAAAGATCTCCCCCTTTAACTTACCATTATAACCTGTTAATGGGCAGACAATATGAACAAGCATAAGTATATACAGAATGTATACAAAATCAACATAAGGTCATTTGATCAGAGATATTACTAATAACTGAGATTAGTAAAGCCTTCATTTGAAAGATCATATTTGAACTTAGTTTTTAAGCAAAGAAGGAATTCCAAGAATATGAGGAGGACATTCCAAGCATGAGGTACAACTAGAGTAAAGATATGGAGATGTGAATTGAAGTTTTGTATAGTAGCAATAGCAAAATTAATTCATCTAAAGTGTGAGGTGTTTTTAGGGGAGTGACATACAAAATTCTGGGAAACTTAGGAAGGGGACAAATTACAATGAGCTTTCAAGAATAAACAATTGGCTTTTGGATTACTTATAGACACAGATTCTTTTTAGGACTGGTATTCCATGACTTGCAGCTAACTAGAATCTTCAAGACAGGTACTGATAATTGTCATTAAACTCTAACAACGTAAATTTATATAGACCTCTTTGAAGTATTTGACACTACTGACCACATCTTTCTCTTGAGTACTCTCTTTTCCTTAGGTTTTGTGACAATTTAATAATTTAGCACAGATATATGGAGAGAGGTAGAAATTAAGGATAAAGTTTTTCTGATTTTTGAGATTCATTGAGTAATACTTTTCTAGATAACATTTCACCAGAGCAGAGAGCCTTATCAACAAAATAGGTATGGCAGTGACACAGTTCTTTTAGTTTATGCATTTTTAATTATTAGGATTCTATTAGTCACTAATTTATCCTATTCATTAGATTAATCTCTTTGACCTTCACTTTCAACATCATTTGGAAATTTAGGGCTCGTTAAAAGAACTTTCTAGTTTTTTGAAAGTAATCCATCCCGTTGTTTTACTTTTGTGTTAATTAGTTGTATATCCATCCATCTATCCATCCATGTATGTGCATATATATGTGTGTATAAGTATATATGCATACATAAACATGAACACACATATACATATATATGCACAATATGTAATATACACATGTATGCTAACAAACATATTTTAAGTTTATATTATAACCCAATATTGCATTGACATTTGATAGTCATCTCTCTCCATGTGGCAATTGTCAGATGTTTTCTGATTAAGGTGCTTATTGTCCTTGTTGAAGCAATTGTTTTATGACACTTAGACTTCTAAATAACACCATTATAGTTGGTGTTAATGTCATTTCTTTTGAACACTTGACTTGTTAGTTCCTTATTTAAATAGTTTAGACTTATGTTGTTTTCATATAATCTATCCTTTCCTCATTATTGTTTTCTTTCTTTTCTTGTAATTCTGATCTTAACTGATTGTATATCATCTGAGTATACATATTTGTCTCAGAGATAACTCTCACATTAGTAAGAATTCTTTTCTAATCTGCTAAAAAGTCTAACATTTCACTTATTCTGATGTGATTAGATATTTTGCATATCTAACAAGTATAAATACTTTCCTTACAGAAAATACTAAGATAAATAGATTTTATGTATGTATATATGCTACAGGGTTTGGTTTCTGTCACTCTTTCTTCTTGACCTATATTTTCTCAGATGTTGTTTGACATCCCATCTTTTCCTATCCTTGCAGCTAAGTGGGTAGAACTCTGTAAGGGCAAGCAAAGTAAGATCTTTTGCTGTTTCTGTTTTAATATAAAGTGTTTCTGATTGAATAATATGATTAAGGACGATCCTCCCCACCCATTAAGAGAAGTTTCATTAGGGAAAATTTGTAGGAAGGCCTACAATTTTTGTTAATGAGGCACTGATTCTCAATGGTTAGGATACCCTCTGACTCTAAAAAAGGTATAAATATCCTGAGTTGAGATTTTACTTTAGGCCTTAATTTTTGGAAGAAGCTTTGTGTGCCAGATGAGACTCTGGGAAGCTGTTAAGGAGCCTCCCGACTTTGAAAACCCAGATGATGGTACATCCCTCACTGGCAACTACGGTCAGACAGTTGGACCTGTCTGTTTATTTGTGATATATGCACTGCTTATGTCAGACAGTTTGAAACAGCTTTCTGTTGATTTCCTGAATTAAGTGAATAATATGTGTGCTTATTAAAGAAGATTGTTAACCTCTCAAAAGTTGCCTTTCCTTTTAGAAAAGCAGATCAAAGAACTTGTGATAGCAGGCTCCACTGTGCATATCAGGGTGCTTACTCTTACAAACTCTGAGCTTGGAGTCAGAAAATATGAGTTCAAATCCAGCTTCAGACATAAAATTGCTGTGTAACCCTGATTAAGTCATTTTACTTGTCTAAGTTTCCTCAACCACAAAATGAGGATAACAAAAACAGGTATTTCCTAGTGCTATTGTGAAAATCAAAATAAGATCATCTTTGTAAAGCTCTTAGCGCAATGCTTTGCCCATTGCAGGTGCTTCATAAATATTTATTTCCTTCCTTCTTTGTACTGAAATTATCAAGTATCAAAAAGTATCTTGATTTAATTTGGATATCTTCCTAATACTGGTGCCTAAAGTATGATTATTTTTGTAGAATTCTTTCTTTTTTTGGTAAAAAAAAAATCATGACTATTTCAACACATGGTAACTAAATAGCTCATGAAATAATGTTTCCTACTGTCCTAGACATGTGATAAACTCTCACTTTTTTCATTCATTACTTTGATTCTTCAAAGAGCAACTGTGAGTCATCCTTTGTTGAGTCACAATGTCAACCTTTCTTTTGGTTTCATTTTTAGCTACACTGTAATGCTTTATCTCTAGTAATTTGTTCATTTGGTGGTCACTGAGCCATGTAGAGTACTGATTTATATTAGTGTACAAATTAAAGTTTATTGATGATCTAAAACCTGCATTTCCCCTAGTATTTTGTGCCTCCCTATTTCCTATTCCACCAACACTATCATTATAGAAGTATAAGGGGGCATACAATATTGAATGTAATTTTTTGCCTTTTTTCACGAGTTGTCATAGTACTCTTTCTTGTGTGCATACATGTGTATATTACATATTGTGCATATATATGTATATGTGTGTTCATATATATGTATGCATATATACTTATACACACATATGTATGCACATACATGGATGGATGGATGGATGTACAGCTAATTAGCTCAAAAGTAAAACAACAGGATGGATTACTTTTTAAAAACTAGAAAGTTCTTTTAATGAGCCCTAAGTGTCTTTCCCCACTCCAAAAGAAATCAGCACTAACAGTGACCAGTGTACTGGTGATGTATTTCTCTATATTTAGGTAGGTTGATCCTAGCAAAACTGATTTTGTTCCCAGGACCAGACTTGAAATTTCTCTAGTATGTTATATTGTAAGGGAATTTAAAATCTACTAGTAAAACTTTTGAGAACCTATGGCCACCTCCAAGCCATATTGAAGCACTGGAAAAAAGACATTGTAGAAGGCTAATATTAAATCTTGGTATTAGAATGATAGATTGTTGAGTTAGTGATTAGCTTAGAATAGTTTGAAAGCACTGTGGAAATTCTCAAACATAAATCTAACGCTCTTTCTCCCATTATTTTTAGATGCAGTTCATCTTTTATAGGTAGTACTGTTTTAAGGTATGTACATTGTCCATCCAAAAGTATGTCATAATATAGTTAATATGCATTCTCTATCCACATAATTTTTCTTCCATATGTTTATGTGGCTATTTTCTGAATGCTTATGAACCTTAATCCAGTCTTTTGGAATCACTAAAGGAGCTTAGGGTGCTACTATAGTTTCAATCAGACACAGACTAGGGATTTTGCTTACTCTTAAATGCAAACTTTGACATGATGCAAATAAAAAAAAAATAAAGGGGTAAAGAAAGTAGATTTCCAGGGGGGACTGAATATTTTTTTTAAAAGTAGGCAGTAGGCCAAATAAATTTGGGAGCATCTGCCCTAAAGGTATTTTCAAAGACTGAGTTGTTAAACTAAAATTTTCATTGGAATCTAAGATAGAGATGAAAAATAAGAACCTTGCCACTCCTCTCCCCCTTTCCCAACCTAGGAAACTCTAACTTTTAGCTTACAGTCTAGCTATAGTCAAAGACTCAGCTAAATTTGTTTTTTAGTTGTTATTTTTCAAATGAAGAAGAATTTAGTTCCTCTTCCTCAGATTTCTCTCCTCCCTGATAACAACTATGCACCACAATGCAAGGTAAGTTCTTCTATTGACCATATCCAAAAATATGTGTCTTATTCTTCATCTTGAGTCAATATCTTTTGTGTCAGGAGGTGGATAGGGTACTTAATCTTTGGTCTTCTGGATTCATGTTTGGTCATTAAACTGACCAGTGTTCAAAGTACTTTTCATTATAATGTTACTGAATAAATTGTTCTCTTTTCTAGACTCATTTTATTCTTCATCAGCTCATAAAGAACTTTTCAATTTTCTCTGAAACTGTCTATTTCAACATTTTTATAGGTCAATAATATTCTATTACATTCATATACCATAATTTGTTGAGTCTTCCCCAAATAGATGGGAATTCCCTTAGTTCCCAGGTTTTGTTTTTTGTTACTGCAAAACCTGCTGCATCATGTCTATATAGGATGTACGCAGGTTCTTTACAAAACAAAACAAAATGACAATAATGAAGAAAATACTGTTTGAGTGGAATCAGGAAGGTTCAGTGTCTCTATAGGAACAGAAGAATAAAAATGTCTGTGGAAATGGTGGTAAATTGATTAGGGGTAGAGGCTAGGGGTCTATAAATCATTGGTCCCCCACTTCATCTTGGACCATCTCCAGTTGTCAGGATCCATATTTCTGCCCATTGGACTCAAATAGTTCTGGAGAAGAAAGTGAGGCTGTGGCTTTGCATAGCCCTCTCACTTAAATCCAATTCACTTGGATGTCATGGCATTACTTCCCTGATGTCATGGTCCTGTTTAGGAATGAAGGACAAAGAGCAGCAGCAAGAGATCATATTTGATTTTCTTAATTTTAGAACAGTCACTTTGAACATGTAGAAGTAGGACAAAAAGTTTTTTGATGTTTAAAAATATCATTATAATACTTCCCTACTGAGATTAGGAATGATATTGATAAAGGCAATTCCCTTGACATTTACATAAAATGCTTAACGTCTACCTGTAATCACTAATACCCATGGAAAGATATTTGAAAACCTAGATTTCACTGAAATCATCAATAGCAAGTAGGTGAAGGATTTAATCATAATTGGTCAGGGAAACTTTATGTGGTACATGCCAACAATATGAGCAATGTAGGGATTTTCAAAGCATCTTCAGAAAATTTCTCCTCTGCTTATTTGCCTCCCTCTTCCAAATTAGAGATGACCTCAGAATCACTTTATTTCAACTTTTATTATATTTATTTTCCTATGCTCAAGCAAAATTTTATCTTCAGGGGAGAGAGCCAAGATGGCAGAGTAGAAGGGCAGACCTACTCTAGTTCTTCCCCCATAGCCCATAAAAAACCTGTAAAAAGTGATTCTAAATAAATTCTAGAGCAGCAGAAGCCACAAAATGACACAGTAAAAGAGATTTCCAGCCCAAGACAGCCTGGAAGGCCAACAGGAAAGGTCTATCACACCAGGCTCAGAGCAGAGTGGAGCCCAGCCTTGACTGTGAGATGTAGCACAGATAGGACTAGAGTGGGCTTCAGGGTGCAGAATCACAGATAGCAGTTGCAGTTCCCAGATTTCTCAACCCACAAATGACAAGGAGAGCTTCAAAGGTCAGTAAGACAGCTCTATCACCTGGGTGAGAGGGAGGTGTGGGTCAGGCACAAGCCCAGAAGCCGCGGCAGCAGTGTCCCCTTTTTTAGCCCTCAGCCTAAAGACCTTGGGGAAATCAAGTGGCTGATCTGGACCTCAGCCCTGAGTGTGGCAGTCCTGGGGTGAGGAGGAGCCCTGATGTTGTGGAGCTGGGAGCAATGGTGGAGAGGGAACTCTACTTGCAGATCCTGGGCAGAATATAGTGCTTGTGGCTGCTCACAGACAAGAATGCAGGCCCAGAAAAGTGTAAATTTCTTTCCCTTGATTGTGCTACCTTGGAGGAACTGAGAATTTACAGGTCCCTAGAATATAATCTCCATGTGACAAAGGACTCAAAAGTCAATTAACTAGCAGAGAAAATGCCCCAAAAGGGACAAAAATAAGAATATTGAAGGTTGCGTTCTTGGAGAAAAGGTATTTTCTTCCTTCCTTTCTGAAGGGGAAAAACAAAGCATACCATCAGATGAAAACAAAATCAAGATTCCTTCATCCAAAACCTCTAAAAATAATATGTAATGGTATCAGGCCATGGAAGAGCTCAAAAAAGGTTTTGAAAATCAAGTTACAGAGGTGGAGGAAAAATTGGGATGAGAAATGAGAGTGATGCAAAAAATCATGAAAAGCAATTCAACAGCTTGCTGAATGAGACCCCCAAAATGCTGAAGAAAATAATACCTTTAAAAATAGACTAACTCAAATGGCAAAAGAGGCCTACAAAATCAAGGAGGAGAAAAATGCTTTAAAAAGCAGAATTGACCAAATGGAAAAAGAGGTTCAAAAGCTCACTGAAGAAAATATTTCTTTAAAAAATTAGAATGGAGCAAATGGAAGCCAATGACTGTGGAAGAAACCAAGAATAAAACAACACCAAAAGAAGGAAAAAAATTGAAGTCAATGTGAAATATCTCATTGGAAAAACAACTGACCTGGAAAACATGCAGCACAGATAATTTAAAAGTTATTGGGATACTTGAAAGCCATGATCAAAACAAGCCTAGATCCAAGAATTTATCAAGGAAAACTGCCCTGATATTCTAGAATCAGAGAGCAAAATAGAAATGGAAAGAATTCACTAATCACCTCCTGAAAGAGATCCCCAAAAGAAAATTACTAGGAATATTGTAGCCAAATTCCAGAGTTTCTCTGATTAGGAGAAAATATTACAAGTAGCCAGAAAGAAATAATTCTAGTATTGTGGAAATATAATCAGGATAGCACAGGATTTAGCAGCTTCTACACTAAGGGACTGAAGGATTTGTAATATGATATTCCAGAGGTCAAAGGAGATAGGATTAATACCAAGCATCACCTACCCAGCAAAACTGAGTATAATACCTCAGGGGAAAAAATAGTCTTTCAATGAAATTGAGGACTTCCAGGCATTCTTGTTGAAAAGACGAGAGATGAATAGAAAATTTGACTTCCAAATACAAGAATTGAGTGAAACATGAAAAGTTAAATAGGAAAGAGAAGCCTTAAGAAACTTGTTAAAGTTGAACTGTTTACATTCCTAGATGGAAAGATGTTATTTGAAACTCATGAGACCTTTTTCAGTATTAGCTTAGTTAGAGGGAATATATATGTAGGTGTGTATGGGTATTTATGTATGTTTATATTATATATGTGTAGATATGTATGCATACATGGATATATGTGTGTACACATGTATATATATTATGTATATGGTTGGTTGTTGTCCTTCGTCTTCGAAGAAGACCAAAATGACATCACCATTGTAAAGTAAAATTTCAATGTGTCCAACTATGGCTGATCAAACCAATATGAGCTCGGAATGCTCTACCACAGGTTGGGCACAGATAGTCCATTTGAATGTTTGGGGTGGATATCCCAAATTTGTGCATTCTGCATTTACTTTGTGCCATCTCAATTCTGCTTTGCTCAAAGAGCACAGCACCTTTTCTTATGTGGTGAGAGGTCCTGTGCCAGTGTCTCCCATGTTGCACAGTCCAATCCAAAGTTCTCTAGAGAGACCTTGAGAGTGTCCTTGTATCCTTTCTTCTAGCCACCATGTGATCACCTGCCCCATGCAAGTTCTCCATGAAATAGTCTTTTTGGCAAGCATACATTTTGCTTTTGAACAACATGGCCAGCCTATCAGAGTTGCACTCTCTGAAGCAAAGTTTGAGTACTTGGCAGTTCAACTGGAGTAAGCACTTCAGTGTCTATACTTTATCATGCCAGGTGATCCTCATAATCTTCCTAAGACAGTTCAAATAGAAGCGATTCAATTTTCTGGCATGGCGCTGGTAGACTGTCCATGTGTATATATGTATATATGCATATCTGTATATGTGTGTATATATATATACATATATGTGTATCTATATATGTGTATATATGTACATATATATGTGTATCTCTGTATATATGTAGACAGAGGGCAGAGGGTGAGCTGAATATGAAGAGAGAACACCTAAAAAAAATAAAATTTACTGTGGAATGTACTAGGAGTAAGGGAAAGGGAGAAATAGAATATAGCAAATCATCTCACATAAAAGAAGGAAGAAAGAGCTTTACAATGAAGGGGAAAAGCAGGGAGATGAAAGGAAATAATTGAGCCTTACTCTTATGGGATCTGGCTAAAGGCAGGAATAATACACACTCACTTGCATATGGAAATCTATTTTACCCTGCAGGAAGGCAAGGGGGAAGGATATAGAAGAGGGAAGATAATAGAAGGGACCACAAATTGGGGGAAACGATAACCATAAGCAAACACTATTGTGGGAGGACAGGTCAAGGGAGATAATGGAATAAATGAAGGGCAGTATAGGACAGAGGAAAATGTGGTTAGTCTTTTTCAACATAACTATTATAGAAGTGCTGTGTATTGTTACACATGTATGACCTATATTGAATTGCTTGTTTTCTCAATGACAGTGAGTAGGGAGGGAGGGAGAGAATATGAAACTCAAAGCTTTAAGAATGAATGTTAAAAACTGTTTTAACAATGGAGTACAGAAATCTATTTTGCCCTCAGGAAAAATAGAGGGAAAGGGAGATGGAAGAAGGATAGGCAATAGAAGGGAGGACAGACTGGAGGAAGGTGCGAAGGGGATGCATGCTGTCCCGGGATAAGAGGTTGGGAGAGATGGGGAAAAAATTCTGAATTCAAATTCTGGTGGAAGTGAATGTTAAGAACTGAAGATCAACAAATTTTATATATATATATATATATATATATATATATATATATATATATATATATATATATATATATATATATATATATTTAAAAAAAAAGAACTTTATCTTCTCCCTCTGCTCAACATGGGACTCTGCTGCTATTATTCACTAGATATTTTTTTCTTTAACTCTTTTTTAAAGCTCTTGGCTAACATTAAAATAACATAAAAAATTACCATCTTTCTCCTTCAGTCATCTTCCTTTAACTTGTATTTATTCAGCCTTCTACTATTTTCCCAGTCAACGAGGTCTATGGCCTCGGAGTAATTTTTGATTCTTCCTTTCCACTCACAGTTGTATCCAATCAGTACCTATGTCCTATCATTTCTTCCTCAACATTATCTCTCTGACATGATACCCCTTTTCCCAACTCTAATGTCTGTCATCCTCATTCAGGTTCCATTGAAGTTCTTAATAGTCTTCTATCTGGTGTTCCTGACTTCCATCAATCCTTTCTCAAATCCATATTTTGCATTACCATCAGAATAATCTTTCTAAGGACAAGACTGATCATTTCATTTACCTAACAAAATTCTTTAGTACCCAATCAGATTTGTGCTAAACTACAATCTTCCTCAAAAACAAATGAAATAAATAACTCCCCTTTATGTATGATATAATTCAGTTAAATTGGACTAATAATTCTAGTATTTGACATATTTTCTCTCACCTTAGTGTCTTTGTATAATTATACCTTCCTCCATTCATGGAATGGCACTTCTTTATCATTCCTACTCTTAAAAATCCTTGTCTTCCTTATGTAATATTTGTTGGTGGAAGCATGGAAGATAGAAAGGCCCACCTGATACTCAATTCTTCTTGTCCTTTCCTCTTTCTGGACAAGGAAAAAACTCAGTATTTTCAGAAATTGCTTATCTCTTTGTAGGGAATGGTTTACTGTATGAATGTTTTAGTAAATATTCTCTTAATTCTGAACCCCATAGAGTCTGGAGATTTAATCAGTCAAACCTGTTATTACAGTTAGCTTGCTTTTAGCATAGGGGCGATATAACGATCTGTGAGTCCAGATGGTCCATTTCTCTGCAATTTTATAACACGTATGTTATATGAAAAGTTATTAGTACAATCATAATGACTCAAAAATTTGAGTTAGGAAAATTCTTATCCAGGCAGAATTTTGACTCTATTTTTACTTAAACTTTGTATTTTCAGGTAACCTCTGACTTCTTCCATCCCTTTTTTCTCAGTAGAAAACAAATATGTAGTATAACCCCTGAAGACTGAACTACTGGAAGCCTTCTCCTACCATAATTATTTCTTTTAAGTATTTCCCATTTATCGTAAGTATGAAATTTGCTTTGCATATATATATATATATTTTCAGGTTGTCTCCCCATTAGATTTTAAGTTCCTGTTTTTTGCCTGATTTTGTAACCTTAGAACTTAGCACAGGGCCTTCCACATAGTAGATATTTAATAAATGTTAATAGTTTAATTTACATGTGAAACAAAATCAAGGTACAGAAAATATATATAGGGTAGCATAATACACATATACATATATGTGGTATAGTTATGTTACAAGTAATTATATAATATATTGCATTATGTAATACTTGTATCTTATATAGCACATATATAGTGACATTTTATAATGTGAAATATACATGTATATATCATATGTCATAATTATATATTTATAACATATAACAAATGTATTAGTTATATGAGATAGTATATATAATATGTATCATATTTAGATATGTAATTCTACATTATTATGTACTGTATAATCACAATATGTATGATATATTATATATATTTGTATATGTATATTTACTAGATAGGAATAGGGAGAAGTTGTGGAATTTCTTTCATTCTTGAAGATGTATTTGTAGCTTGAAAATACATCTTCTTTTTTCCAGGATTCTCTTTGTCTTTCTCTCTTGTGCAGAATCACTTATGGAAGAAAGAAATCAGCAGCACTTCTTAGATAAGGGCTACA
The DNA here is from genome assembly GCA_023548195.1 of Bettongia penicillata ogilbyi. NCBI lineage: Eukaryota > Metazoa > Chordata > Mammalia > Diprotodontia > Potoroidae > Bettongia > Bettongia penicillata. The sequence goes on along the minus strand of JAJHZJ010000126.1, from coordinate 1,855,095 downwards.
GAACAGACTAGGAAAGCACTGATCATATCTCTTTCCAGATCACAGCACCTTAGAAGCACCCAAAACTTCCAATCCCTCAGAACTAGATCTGAAAACAGAATTATAAAAAAATGCCAAAATCTTGGGGCAGTCCTCCTCCTCTCCCAGTCAGAAAGGGGACCCAACTCTAATAAAAAATAAATTAGAAAAATTGATAAACAGCAAGAATTACTTGACAATTTAAAAAGCTAATATAGCGATAGGGAAGATTAAGACACAAACTGAGAAAAAGACAACAATGTCCAAAGAACTACAGGAAAAGGCTTGGAGAAAAATGTAAATTGGACAAAAGCACAAAAAGAATTTCTGGAAGAGATACAAAGTTACTTTCAAGATCAAATAAGATTGGTAGAGAGAAAATTGGGTAAAGAAATGAGAGAGAGGGGAAAAAATATGAAAAGATACTTAATGGCTTGGTTAAAAAAAGACAAAAAATCCTGGAGACAATAACTTCTTATAAAGCAGAATTGGCCCCAAAAAAGATTTACAAAGTCTTGTTGAAGAAAATTCTTTATAATTAAATTAAAATTGGTCAAGTGGAAGCTTATGCTCAATAAGACATTGATAAACAATGAAACAAAGTCAAAAGAATGAAAAAAATAGAAAGAAAAGCAAAATATCTTATTGGAAAAATAATTGACAGGGAAAATAGACTGATAAAAGATAATCTAAGATTTATTGAGCTACCAGAAATCCATAATTGAAAAAATCTAGACATACATTAAGAAATTATCATGGAAAACTGCCCCAATATCCTAGAACTAGAGGGTAAAAAATTAAAAAAATCCCCTGAACACAACCTGAAAGAGATCCAAAAATCAAAACCTTCAAGAATATTATACACAAGTAATAGAGCTTCCATGTCAAAGAGATAATACTGCAAACAACCAAAAAGAAACCATTCAAACCCTGTGGATCCACAGTCAGGCTTACACAAAATTTAGGAGATATTATACTAAAGTGCTGGCCAAAAAACAAAAGAGGTAGGATTACAACTAAGAGTAAATCATTCAGGAAAATTGCATATAATCCTTCAGGTAGAAAATGAATATTTAATAATCTAGTGCACTTTCAAACATTCCTTATGAAAAGACCAAAGATGAATTGGAAATTTGATTTTCAAACATCAAATTTAGGAGAAGCACCAAAAGGCAAATACAAAAAGGTATAAAAGACTCAAAAATATTAAAGGGTTTATGTTCCTATATGATAAGATGATACATGCAATTCTGAAGACTTTTACATTATGAGGGTAGTTAGAAAAACTTTACATAGAGGGCACAGGATGAATATATTGTATTGAGATGATCAAAAAAATGAATTGGAAATAAAGAGGGATGAACTACAACAAAGGGGAAGGGACAGGATAAATGGGGAAAATTATCTCACATAAAAGAGGAACCAAAGTAAAAACTTTTAGAATAGAAGTAAAAAGTGTGTGTGTGTGTGTTTGTATGTATGTATGTATGTATGTATATATGCATGGGGGCAGGCAACACTTAATTTTCACTCTCATCTAAATTGGTTAAAAGAAGGAAAATATTTATACACTTTGAACTGGCTACGGAAATCTACATTATCCAAAACTGAAGTATAAGGGGAAGTGTTAAGAGAAATTAGGAGTGATTTTAGAGATAGTGGATGAAGGAAGGCAGTGGTCAGAAGAAAACATTTTTTTGTACTACCTCAAGACTTTTGTTTACCTTAAAGTCCTCAGAAAAGGAGGGCAGGATAAAACAAAAAAAAGGGATAGAAAGAAGAAAATAGGAAGGAGGACAATGTAAAATGAGTAATGTTAACTGGGAATGTGAATGGGATGAATTCACAAAATGGCAGCAGATAAAAAGAATGAATTAGAAATCAGTATCTGAAAGTGTTTTTTTTTTTTTGTTTTTGTTTTTGTTTTTACAAGAAACACACCTGAAACAGGGAGACTCACACAGAGTTAAAATAGGGGGCCTGAAGCAGAATCTATTATGCCATAATGAAAGTAAAAAGTCAGGGGTATCAACCATGATCTGAAATAAAGCAAAACCCTAAACTGATCCAATTAAAAAGAGATAAACATGGAAACTGCATGTTGTCAAATGTCATCATAAGCAATGAAATTATATCATTACTGAAATATATATGCACCAAATTTCATAGCATCCACATTCTTACAGAAAAGTTAAATGGGTCATAGGAGGAAATAATACAATTGTTCTAGTAGGGAACTGAAACTTTCCTTTCTGGAGAGTTAGATAAATATAAAACAAAATATAAACAAGAAAGAAGTTGAGGAGAGGAATAGAATGTTAGAAAAGTTAATGAGAATAAGAAAGGAGTATTTTCTTAGTTACATATGGCACCTTCACAAAAACTGATGATGTAATAGGACATGAAAATTCACAAATGCAGAAAAACACAGATATTAAACATACCCTTTTAAGACCATGAGGCAATAAAATTACATTCACTAAGGAACTGTGAAAATGAAGATTAAAAATTACTTGGAAAATAAATTTTATAATCCTAAAGAAAGAGTGCACAAAATAACAATTCATATAAATAATCAATTTCATGAAAGAGAATGATAAAAATGAGACAATATACCAAAATTCATAGGATGCATACAAAGCAGTATTTAGAGGAAATTTATGTCTCTAAGTATGTGCCTAAATAAATATAGAGGAGATTAAAAAATTGAGCAAGAAGCTACAGCAACTAGAAAAAGAACAAATTAAAATCCCAGTTAAACATCAAAATGGAAATTCTGAAAATCAAAGGAGAGATTATTTGAATTCAAAGTAGAAAAAACAACAACATCGAACGTATAAATAAAACTAGGGGCTGGTGTTATAAATAAAAAATAAAATAGAGAACTCATTGATTGAACAAGAACAACCAGTATCAAAATGAAAGAAGATGAGTGCATGACCAAATGAAGATGAAATTACAGCAATCATTAGGGAATATTTCATCTAACTATATTCCATCAAAACTGGCAACTTAAGTGAAATGGATGAATATTCAGAAAAATATAAATTTCCCAGAAAAACAGAGAAGGAAAAATTATACTTAACACTATCATGGAAAAAAAATTGAGTAAGTCATCAATGGGTTCCCTAAGGTAAAAAATGCCAGGACCAGTTGGATTATAAGTGAATTCTAACACACATTTAAGGAGGAATAAATAAAAATCCTGTGTATACTCTATGGAAAAATAGGTAAAGGAGTCCAACTAAATCCGTTTATGGTGTAAATAGGGTTTTGATATCTAAAAATAGGAAGAATAAAATCAAAGAAAACTTTGAACAATCTTTAACATTCATCTTTAAAGCTTTGAGTTCCATATTCTCTCCCTTACCACCTCCCCATCCAACCTCCTTGAGAAGGCAAATAATTTGACACAGATTATAAATATGGAGTCATGCAAAACACTTCAATAACAGTCATGTTGTGAAAGACTAACTATATTTACCTGTTCTGTCTTCCATTCATTCTATTCTTCCTTTGACCTGTCCCTCTACCAAAGTGTTTGTCTCAGATTGCCTCTTCCCCCAATATTTTGTCCCTTCTATTATCCCCCCTCTCTTATCCTCTTCCCCTCTGCTTTCCTGTTGAGTAAGATAAACTTCCATACCCAATTGAGTGTGAATGTTTTTCCCTCTTGAAGCCAAATGTGATGAGAGGAAGGCTCACTTATTCCTTCTCATCTTCCCCTTTTCCCACTCCATTGTAAAAAAAAACCAAAAAAAAAAAACCTCTTTCTTGCCTCTTTGATGTGAGATGATCTATTACATTCTACCTCCCCCTTTCTTTCTCTTGGTACACTCCTCTCAACACTTAAGCTTCTTTTTTAGATAACATCTCTTCATATTCAGCTCACCCTGTGCCCTCTGTGTCTCTATCTCTCCCTGTCTCTCTCTGTCTCTGTCTGTCTGTCTGTCTGTCTGTCTCTCTCTCTCTCTCTCTCTCTCTCTCTCTCTCTCTCTCTCTCACATACACACACACACACACACACATTTATCCAACTATCCTAATATCAAGAAAGTTTTCATGAGTTACAAATGTCATCTTTTTATATAGGAATGTAAACACTTCAACCTTAATGAGTTCCTTATGGTTTCTTTTTCCTGTTTACCTTTTCATACTTCTCTTTATTTTTGTATTTGAAAGTCAAATTTCTGTTTTGCTCTAGCCTTTTCAACAAGAATTCTTGGAAGTCCTTTATTTCATTGAAGTTCCATTTCCCCCTTAAGTATTATACTTGGTTTTGTTGGTTAGGTGATTCTTTGTTTTAATCCTATCTCCTTTGACCTCGGGAATATCATATTCCAAGCCCTTTGATACGTTAGTGTAGAAGCTGCTAAATCTTGTCTTATCCTGATTGTGTTTCCACAATACATGAATTGTTTCTTTCTGGCTGCTTGTAATATTTTCTCTTTGGCCTGGGAACTCTGAAATTTGGCTACAATATTCCTAGGAGTTTTCCTTTTCGGATCTCTTTTAGGCAGTTATCAGTGAATTCTTTCTATTTCTGTTTTACTCTCTGGTTCTAAAATATCCAGGTAGTTTTCCTTGATAATTTCTTGAAAGATGATGTTTATGCTTTTCTTCTCATCATGGCTTTTAGGTAGTCTAATAATTTTTAGATTTTCTCTCCTGATTCCATTTTCTAGGTCAGTTCTTTTTATCCAGTGAGATGTTTCCCATTATCTTTTATCTTTTCATTCTTTCAGTTTTGTTTTATACTTGATTTCACACAAAGTCATTAGCATCCATTTGATCTATCCAAATTTTTAAGGAATTGTTTTCTTCAGTGAGCTTTTGTAAGTTTCATTTTCCATGTGTTCAATTCTGTCTTTTAAAGCATTCTTCTCTTCATTGGCTTTTTGTACCTCTTTTGCCATTTGTGTTAGTCTAACTTTTTGGTGGAATGGGAAGTCCTTTAGCAAGCTGTACACTAGTTTTTCATGATTTTCTTGCATCACTCTCATTTTGCTTCCCAATTTTTCCTTCTACTTCTCCTACTTAATTTTCAAAATACTTTTGGAGATCTTCCATGGCCTGAGACTAAATCATATTTTTCTTGAAGGCTTTGGATCCAGGAGCTTTGGCTTTGTTGTCTTCTTCTGGATGTATGATTTGATCTTCCTCATCACAGTGACATAAGAAAAAAAAACTCTTTACTGAGAAAGTAAAAGCTTATAGTCTGTTTTTCTCCCATTTACTCATATCCCCAGCCAATTACTTGATTTTTTAGCTATTTGTTTGGTAGAGGACTCCAGAAGCAGCCTCTGCCTCAGCAATGGGTGCTGCTGCCCTGGGCTAGGTTTGGGTTTGGGACTAGAGCTAGGACTGGACCACACTCCCCTCTCACCAGATCAGAGACCCTTCCCACTGACCTTCAAAGATGTCTTTGGCAGTGGTGGGATGAGAAGTCTGGAAACTGCAAAAGCTGCCAGGGATTCAGCTCCCTAAGGCCCTCTCCAGCTCTGTACCCCAAACTTTCCATTGCAATAGACCCTTCCTTTCAACCTTCAAGATAGTTTTGGGATAGAAATTTGCTTCACTTTGTCATTTTGTGACTTCTGCTGCTCTAGAATTTGTTCATTTTTACAGTTTTTTGAGGGGTTTGCAGGGAGAGCTCTAGCTGGTCCCTGCTTCTACTCCACCATCTTGCCCCCAACCCCTACATTAGTTTCTAATCCAATTCAGGGATGTCAAGATGATCTAAAAATGAATGAAAATTAAAGAGTGGTGATCAGCCACAAAGAGAAAGGGAGAAGATGAATGGGAAAATTATCTCACATAAAAGAGGAACAAAAGAAAGAGCCTTTACAATAAAAGTAAAATATGGCGTGTGTGTAGTGGGGCAGGCAACACTTGAACTTCACTCTCATATAAATTGATTAAAAGACTACCAATTCAAAAATTTTTTATAAATATGACTGAATGATCTGTGGTATAAGATTGTGATGGAATACTATTGTGCTGTAAGAAATGAAAAGCAGCATAGTTTCAGAAAAATCTCATCTTATATGGGCAAAGTGAAGTGAGCATAACCAGAAGAACATTGCCCACAGTAACAGCAGTATTATAATGATAATCAACTATGAAAGATTCTTGTACTCTTATCAAGACAATGATTGAAGAAAATTTCTTAGTTCCCATGATGAAAAATGCAATCCCCACCTAGAAAGAAAACTGAACTCTGTATACAAATTGAACCTGCCCTTTTACTTTCATTTTCTGTATGTGTTTTCTTTTGCAACTTGCCCAATAAGGAAATATGGTTTGCATGATTTCACATGTATAATTAGAGTCATATTGTTTATCTTCTCAAGAAGTAGGAATAGAGAATTAGGAATTCAAAAATAAAAAAAAATGGTAACTTTTTTCAACATAATTGGAAAATGTATAATGAAAAAAAATATTTTTAAAAGAGAAAGTGGGTTGTTCTAAATCACCTCTCAGTTCTGTTCCAATTTCATATCTTGTGATGTTTTTGATCCTATATTTCTATAACTAAAGGACAGTTGTTACCCTACTTGTTCTAAATCTATAACTCTATGAACTCATGGTTTTCAGACCATGAAGTATAAACATGGTAGATATCTTTGGATTCTTCATTTTGAGATTTTTCTATACTTCTTGGGGTTTGTAGATGAACAGATCAGACCTGGGAATTTGGGAAACTGGGGTAAGATCTATATAATGAAGATGACTTTTGGGGGAAAAGTATAAAATTTATATTTTTTGGTTCCTTATTATGTATGCCTAATTATAATACCATGCATCAAAATAAGCATTCTGTGTGCCATTTACTATCAACAAAACAATGCTTTTCATGTGTTTTCACTGCAACATGAAATAGTGTAAGTGGTTGCTCATAATTTAAAGCATGTGTGCTTACATTTTAAAAAAAGATGAAAAAGATGTAAAAATCACCATCTTAACTAATCATATCCCATTGAAATCACTTGTTTAATCCTGTATTTCATCAAGAAGCAGAGAAAAATGTCTAAACACCACCTGTGAATTGTGTAACATTGGAGTGACTGTTGCTGGGAGGGTAAACTTTGAACATTTTCCAAATGATTTGCATTAACTCCAGGTTATATGTTCAAAGTCAAGATTTGGCAGCTGGGCTCTTTTTTATGTATAATTTGAACACATAAAAACAATCTGACTCCTGTTTAGGGTAAATAGGCTACTATCATTTCTTTTGCCAAATCATGACCTTAAGAAGGTTTCCAGAGACTAGATATTTAGATGTTAAGTTGAAAAAATAAAGTTAACACTTTAATATGTATCACTAATTATTATTAGAATATTTGGAATATAAGAAATACTAAAATTAAAGCTTTTGTATGTCTTTTGGAGAAGGTATATTGACTGTCATCTAGGATCAAAGTAATTCATTGGGATCAATAACTAGGATGGATTTCATTCAGCAATTCCATCTCACAGTTTATGAAATAGAAATCCAAGGGATTAAATGATTGAAAAGAGTTACAGAGATAATAGATAACAGAGCCAAAAATTAAACTCAAATTATATGGCTTTAAAAGCAGTATACTTTCCATCATATCATGCTACAATTAGTGGGGGTGGGGACATTTCATACTATCAACTATTCATCTCAAAATGTTAAAAATAATCACAAAACAAGAAAAAAGCTTTAACTTTTTGAAAGATGTATCAAATAATTTTTATGTCTTTAAAATAATAAATACAAAACTATTCCATAAATATAGATGATTTTAAAAGTTTCTGCTATTTGAACAGGAAGAGAAAATGGAGAAGATAAAAGAGGAGAGAAACAGGTGGATAGAGAATAAGACAGAGGGAAATATCTGTAACTTATGGTGACAACATCAGTTGAGAAACTTTTATTTTCAAAGACCTATAGTGTTCTGTTTGTTTAAAGCATTTTAGATGTTTAGTAGGGACAATGAGTATTAAGTTCGGTTAAGAATTCAGGGGGGTTTTTTGTGGGGAGGGGAAACCTTGTATCTTTTCATTTTGTAATATTATAAAAATGGAAGGTAACTCTTGGAAAACTGAAAAAAAGGGAAGAAAATAATCACTCAAGATAAGGCAACCAAACACTCAATCATAGGGTAATCCTTTAGTGAATAAGAAAGCAAGTTTTTTTTTTGTTTTGTTTTTTGTTTGTGTCATTATGGTTCCACCTCACTAAAGAAAGTTAATTGACAAAATTATTTCTTGGGCTACAATAGTATTCAGTTGATATAGTAGATAGAATGATAGACATGGAATTAGAAAGAGCTTGGTCCTACCTCAGAAACTTACTGTGTAGGAAGAGTCAAGTCAATTAACTTTTCTCATCTTCTATTTCCTCATCATAAAATGGGGTTAATCATATCACCTACTTCATAATGTTGTTTTGAATATGAAATAAGGTAATATATGTAAACTACTTTGAAAAGTAAAAGTGCCATATAAATATTTATAAATAAACAATGAGCAGTTTTTTGATAATTTTAAATTTAAATTTTAAATTTCTAGAGTCATTTAAATCCCCTCCCCTTATCTCCTCAAATTACAGAGAAGGTGGGTCATGCCAAACATAATTGTCTGACCTATCTCTACTTCCAACCCACAGAAAGAGGTTTCCTTTTTTTTTTTTGCACTGGGGAGGAAGAATTTTTTAATAAACAGACCATGAATAACCTTTCTTTTTGAGAAACAGAGGTCCATTCACCTGTATTTCCTTTGGTAAAGAATATAGGCATTCTGTATGCATCATTATTAAGTCTTTCCACTAATACACAAATACTAAAGCAATAAAAAAAAATTTTAGGTGAAATAGTAGGGCCTCAGGAAATTCTTTCCATAAAGGGAAGATAAAGTCATGGACAGCCAAATTTTCTACTATGTCTGTGTATGTGTATGTGTGTATACACACACACACACACACACACATATATATATATACATGTGTGTGTATAGGCATATGTATGTACATATGTATATATGTGTATATGTACATATGTATACATATACTGTGCATATATGTATACATGCATATGCTTTTGAAAATAATTTTTATGGAAACATTTAATTGGAACAGGGAATTGTAAACTCCAGATTGGATTACGTGAATATGTTAATACACTTGTACTTTGGAGATTTGAAATTCCCATCTTTTGAGGTATCTCTGAGGTATATAACTGTTAGATAGGCCACAGCAGTGTGATGTCAGAGTATATGAGGATGAAGGAGGGCCTTAAGGAACCTTAATGGTACCTTAAGGAAAAGAAGCATAGATGAAAAGACTCTCCTGCAAGTCTGTTGGGTAGCTTAACGTAAAATTAATAAGTGGGAGGATTCTGGGAAGATGATGGAATAGGGCTGAAAACTTTTGGTTCTTCAAATTTCCTACACACACACACACACACACACACACACACACACACACACACACACCTCTGAACATCTTGTCAGAGCAACAGAAATAAACACATGGTAAAGCAGTTGTCCTCCTACGACAGTTTGAGAAGATCCGAGAAAAGACCAGCCCTCCAGGGGTGGAGATTTGGCCAGAATGAAATGTAAACACCTGCAGGCTGACTCAGTAGTCATCAAACAGTAAGCCCTGGGGGTAGATGGGCTGAGAGGCAATCTCAGCCTTAGAAACTTTCATCTGGAAGACAGTGTGGGCATCTGCCACCTAAGCAGGAAAAGTTCGAAGGTATTGTCAAGGTACACCAAGCACAGATGCATCCTGGGATGTGACTTCAGGGAGATAAAGCTAGGACCCACCTGGTGAGTGCAGAAATAAGAGGCAGGGACCTTATTGGCTGTGGGCACTTAAAGGAGAGCAGAATCCCTGGTTTCAGTTCTGGGGTAGAGAAGACAGCTGTAGTTTGCAGTCATTGGACAGATCACAAGTATCAATATCATTTGTGGGATTGTGTGGCTCAGACCCTAGCTGTGGCTTAGGAGTGAAGAGGAGAGCCAACATTGGGCCCCAAGACGGATCTCAGAAAATAACAATAAGAAGGACTTCAGATTTGGGGGCATCATTCCCCATATCTCAGTATTGTATCTCAGTACTATAATTTGATTATACTAATAGCTGGTAAAGAAAAAAAAACCTAAATAAGACTAAATAAATAAGCAAGTGAACAAAGTAGAAAGAACCTTTAGGTAGTTACTGTGGGGACAGAGAAGATCTGAATTCACATTCAGAGGAAGAAAATGGAGTTAAAAACCCACTCCTTTTTCAATGAGAAACACCAAATGTTCCCAAGCACAAAAATAATTCTTGGAAGAACTTAAAAATGACTTTAAAAATCAAATAAGAGAGATCAAGTAAAAATTAGGAAAGAAGAGCAGAAAAATTATGGAGAAAGTTAATGAACTGAAAACAGAGAATCAAAACTTTAAGAAAGAAAATAATTCCTTAAAAACTAGAATTGGGTAAACAGAAGCTAACGACATTCTAAGACACCAAGAAATCATAAAACAAAATCAAAAGAATGAAAAAAAAAACTGAAGAGAAAATGAAATATCTTATTATAAAAGCAACCAATCTGGAAGTAAACTGATGAGAAATAATATAAGAATAGTCAGACTACCTGAAAATCATTATAAAAAAAGAACCTTCATATAGTATTTCAAGAAATTATCAAGGAAAATTCTCCTGAAGTTCTAGAAAAAGAAAGCAAAGTAAAAATAGAAAAAATTTCACCAAACACCACCTGAAAGAGATCCTGAGAAGAAAACTTATAGTAATATCATAGACAAGTTTCAAAGCTCCCAGGTTAATAAGAAAATATTGGAAGCAATAAGAAAAAAAATACCATGTAGCTCCAATACGGATTACACAAGAATGAGTAGCTACTATATTGAAGGATGATAAGTCATGTAATAATATATTATGTGGAGCAAAAGTGCTGGGGTTAAAACAAAGGGTAACTTATCCAGCAAAATTAAATATAGTCCTGAATGAAAAAAGGACATTTAATGAAATCAAAGAATTTCAGGTTTTTGTGACAAAAATCTGGGAACCTAAGAGAAAATTCAACATATAACATCCAGGAGAAAAAGTGAAGATCCATTATAAGGTACTCATAAAGGTCAACTTATTTACTTCATGTATGCAAAAATATTAGCTCTTAATGATTGTCATTAATATTTAGGAAATTTGAAAGAAAGGTATGTGCTGAGCTAAGTATGGTAAGGGTATTTCTAAACAAAACTGTGTAGATAGAGATAAAAAAGAGTAATAATCTGATGTAAATGAGGCATAAAAGTAAACATTGATACAGAAGAAGCTAGCAGCAGGGAGGGCAAGTAGCGAGAGAACCTAGCTCTCATCAGGAATGGATTAAAGAGGGAACAACATATATTTCTAGAAGTGTATAAAAGTCTTCTAAATTCAGAGAAAAAGAAGCCAAGGGAATGGGATGGGGATAGGATAAGGGAGGAAATCTTACAAGAGTAGCTTAAGAAATAGAAAGGCAAGATAGCAGGTAGAAGTAAAGCAGAGCATTGAGGAGGGCTAGGGTAAACAAGGTGAGTGAAGAAAAATAGGAAGGAGGAAAATATACAACAAGAAATTATAGCTTAGAATAGGAATGGGAAAAATTTACCCACAAAATGGAAATAGCAGATGAAAATTTTGAATTCAACAATATGTTGCTCTCAGGAAGCATAACAAATGAGAAATACACACAAATATATAATAAAGAACAAGAGTAGAAATTTTTGTTCAACCAGGGCAAAAAATCTTTAATGACTCACTGGGATTTTATATTCAATCATTAGCAGATCTGCAAACCATTTAACTTGCTTTACTTGAAACCAATGCTCCAGTCAAGAAAGAGAGGCCCCAAATTTGTTCTTTTATATTGACAAGCATAACTAAGTACAAATGAGTTTCAATAGTGTAGACTGTTAGCATGCTGCATTGCATTATGTCAATAAAATAATCCTTTTCCTCCTTTTCTTCCTACCCCCCATAAGTCCCCACCCAGGAAAATAAATCATTGTGCACTGCATAACAATACCATTAATTGTGAACTTTGGTTCATGCAAAATCAGCTCCCACAGAGGCTGCATCAGAACCAGCAGCCTCAGCATCCAAAGTCATTGTTTTCAGCTGTTGTCCATATTTTGAACCATGTTTCTTCCATAACACCAAGTGAATACTGTGGTCAGGCATGCTTGTGGCAAAAACCAAACCAATATCATTCTGCCCATCTAGTTCATTCAGTCATGACATTTCACCTATCAAGAAACTTGAGCCCTGATTTGACTTCCTGTACTTGGGCAGAGGCCAGCGGTTGATCAGGTTCTCTGTCCTTAAGTCCATGATATAGAGATATCAGTTGTCAAATAACAGGGCAAAAATGTCTCCAAGTAATGGAGCCATTAATGTCAAGTAATGCCAAATTTGCTAACTTGGAAGTCTTGATAACCCTGAAAATATCATAGCTGGCAAAGTCCCACTGATAAAGTCCTACGGCTGAACTACAAAAGATGCATTTGCCATCAAAATGGAGTCTGGGCTGCAAACAAATACTTTGATCTTCAGATACAGAAAGTGTTTTTGAGCATTTGAAGCTGATTTCTCTTCCAATTGGCCAAATCTTGATTTCATACTTGTGGACACTGAGAAGAATGTTGTCTCCAGGGCTGTTCAACAGACACTTGACCTTACATTTCTGTAAAACCACCTTGGTTACCCACTCAGTATGTCCTGTGAGTGTGTTCAAGCATGTCTTGTTGATGAGGCCCATACTTGCGCGGTGAAGTCTGCAGAACGACTCGCCAAGAAATCAAGCTCATCGTTATAGTTCATGCTGAACACTGCACCTTGAAAGTGCTGGATCCGGGCTCCAGAACTCCATTCCCAACAGGCTACTGTGTTATCAAAGGATCCTGTTACAAGTTTCTGTTAATCAAACTTCACAGCAGCACAAGTGTGCGTCGGGACGCCATATATGCATTGTCCTGTGCTCACATCCCAGAGTTTTGCAGACAAGTCATCTGACCCTGTACAGAGAAGTCCATCCTTCTAGTAACGTGCATACACTCTGGCACCGTGTACAATTAATGATGAGGTCTCAAAGGCTTCATAGTCTTTCAATTACTTCATTTTCAAAATTGCCTTCAAATAAATTTTTTTTCCAATGAAAATCATCCTGAATGGAATCATCTATCTGCCAGCCCAGAGATCCACAGGCATACCTCTGTACAGGGACTTATAACCTTATTCCACTGCTTAGAGAGGAGGCAACACGTGAGTAAGGTCTGAGCCTCGAGCCATTTTAACAAATAAAAACTGAGTTCCAGCAGAAGAAGTTTGAGGAAGTCTTGCTTGAGCAGAGTCTCTAGGTTGTTGGAGAGATGCCTGAGCTGCATTGTGTCACTCAGACTAATCAGGGGATCCAGACTTTTATTTTTCTGCAAATCCAGCAGAGAAAAAAATGTAACAGAAATGTTATCAAGTCATGAATCAAAGTCCTTTCTCTCATAAGTTTATGGAAAAATTTACCTGAGGGCATGCTTCAGGAACTGGGCCTCGGGACCGACATGCTGCCTGGGCACCCATGGGCCGGCAGAGCATCGTAGAGCCCGGGCCCCTTCAGCAGTCATGGCACTGACTCAGAGGGACAGGAGAGATGAGGCTGCAAAATTATCTAAGATTTAGTAGATTCTCCAAAATCAGTCGATCTTCATGAAATCTTAATTCAATGTCATCAACATGAATACAAATATGTGGAAGAATAGTTAAAATAGGCTGAGAAATATAGACATCTCCAGTCATCCTGATGAATATCTGGACACTGGATTCAGATAGCTCTGGAGGAGAAGTGAGGTTGGTGACCTTGCACAGACCTCTCTCACTCAAAATAAAGTCAAGTTCAAATCATGTCATCATTTCTCTGATGGCATGGTCTTCTTCAGCAATGAAGGATGAACACACAACAACAAAACTGAAAAAAAAAATCCAGTAAAGGATCATGACTCTTTTAAAGTGTTACCAGTATAAGAGGCAGATCTTGATCATCCAAATAACAAATCTTAATTTCCCCACCTCCTAAAATCATTGAAGTATATTTTATATTCACTTATCTGTCAGCTGTAGAATGAACAAGGTTATTTCTATTTTTTTTCTATTCCCATTTCCTAGTATGATGCATGGTACATCTCCTTTCTCCCCCAGCTCCTGATCAGGGATCCATAGATTTCATCTTTATAGAAAACTCTGTTAGGAATTTCTTGTACCAATACAACTAGGCACCTTCTCTGTAATGCATAAATTTAGGTAGCTGTACTGCACAAAGAGAGGTTATGTGATTTGAGTATGTCACAGACAAGAATGTGGTGAGGGTAGGATTTTGCAATGGTAATTATGAGAGTTAAAGATCTTCCCCATCCTGTCCTTTAAGGCAAGCTTGATTAAGGAATTTCTAATGCACTGATTCTCAAGGGTTGTGATACCTTCTGACTCTGGAAAGTATATAAATCCTCTGAGGTGAGGTTTTACTTTGTGGCTTAGTGTTTGGAAGAAGATTTGTGTGCCAGATGAGACTCTTAGAAACCACTGACTTTGAAAATCAAGATGTTGGTGTTTCCCTCTCTGGTAACTATGTATGTATACAGGGCCAGATAGTTGGATCTCTCTGTTGATCTGTGATGCATGCATTGCTTATGGTCAGGCAGCTGGAAGCCCTGTCTGCTGATCTTGATTTCTCTGTATTTTCTATGACGTTCAGGGTGCTGACTTTTTGCCTTGAACTAAGTAAGTGGTTAGTATATATGTGCTTGATTAAAGTGATGGTTGACTTCTCAAAAGTTGTCTTTCCTTTCAGAAAAGCAGACCTAAGAACCTGTACAGGCCCTGCTGTGTATGTCAGGGTCCTTGCTTTTACACATTTGAATCTAGATCTTCCCAATGTATAGTATACAGGAAATTTATTAAATGTTTATTAAATAAATGAATGAAGAAATGAAGTGGACTACTTAGCAGTTTAATGAACACTCCTCATAGATCCTTTGTTTAAAAGGAGATACCAAAAGTATACCAATGATTTCATAAAAATAATAATATTAATGGACAATTACTTCTGAACATCAGTTTGATTAGACTCAACTGCCTTTATTAAGTCAGATTATCAACTGGTAGGAATGTAAAATTAACATTATGTTAACTGAAAAACATATATTATATATACTTATATATGCTATTAAAAGAGATCCACATCAACTATTTAACGTCTAAACATATTGGAAATAATGAAAAGAAAACAGATTGACTATGCTTGTAACTTTTTAAAGAAAAAAATACCTACTTAAACATGCCAGATTAATTCAATTTCCCTTTTATAAATATCTGTTATCATCAAGAGACTTCACTAGATCCTGGATATCTAATGATAAATATGAAACAATCCTTGTTTAAATTCTACTAACAGAGTAGTGAATCATACACCCGGAGTGGTAAAACTAAAATAATTATAGAAAACTCTAGAAACTGCTAATATCAGGGGAGGTTTCTCAGAGGAAATGGCATCTGAGTTGTTTAAGGAAAGATAAGTATTCAGGGAAACTAAGCTGAAGAGGGAAAGTATTGAAGGCATGGCCGATGGCTTATGTGAATATAATGGCTTGGAGAACAGCTGGTAGTACATTTTGTCAGGTACATAAGAGTAGATGAAGAGAGGTAATATGAAATATAGCTAGACACATTGGTTAAAACTAGGTTGTAGAAAGTCTTTAATACTAGGATGAAGAAATTCCATTTTATCTTATAGCCATAATAAAACCACAAACATTTTTTGAACAAAGGTCTATTGGGGTTAAACTGATTTTGACTTTTTTTTGTTTTAGATTCCTCCTTGTTGGAGGTGAGTTCACTCTTGTCATTTTTGGTGCTGGTAATTTGGTTTTCTTCTTTCTCTTTTTTAATCAAATTGACATAAGGTTTATTAATTTTATTTTTGTTTCATAAAATGAACTGTTTGATATATTATTTTAATAATTTTCTTAATTTCAATTTTATTAATCTCTCCCTTAGTTATCAGTATTTTTAATTTGGTATTTACTTGGGGATTTTCAATTTGTTGTTTTTCTAACTTGTTCAGTTGCATGCCCAATTAATTGATCTTTTCTTTCTCTATTTTATTCATGTAAGCATTCAATGATATAAAACTTCCCCTAAAAACTGATTTCACAGCGTCCCATAAGTTTTAGTAGGTTATATCATTATTGTCATTCATTTGAAAGAACTTATTGATTGTTTCTATGATTTGTTATTTAACCCACTTATTCTTTAGGATTAGATTATTTAATTTCCAATTAACTTTTGGTCTATCTTTCTATGACATTTTATTACATATAATTTTTATTGCATCATGACATAAACAGGATTTATTGAATATTTCTACACTGGATTGTGAGGTTTTTATGCCCTTATATGTGGTCAATTTTTGTGTGTGTACCATGTAGCACTGAGAAAAAGATATGTTCCTTTCTATCCCCATTCAATTTTCTCCAGAGGTCTATCATATCTACCTTATCCAGAATTCTATTCAGCTCCTTAATTTCTTTCTTGCTTATTTTGAGCTTAGATTTATCAAGTTCAGAGATGGCGGGGTTGAGGTCCCCCCTAGTATAGTTTTGCTGACTCTATCTTCCTGTACCTCCCTGAACTTGTCCTCAAAGAATTTGGATGCTATACCACTTGGTGGATATATGTTTGGTAAAGAAATTGCTTCATTGTCCATGGTGCCTTTTAGCAGGGTATTTTTTCCTTCCGTATCTCTTTTGATTAGATCTATTTCTGATTTTGCTTTGTCTGAGAATAGGATTACTACCTCTGCTTTTTTTTTATATTAGCTGAAGCATAATGTATTCTTCTCCAGTCTTTTACCTTTACTCTGTGTGTATCCCCCTTGTTTCTTGTAAAACCATATTTAGGATTATGGTTTTAATCCATTCTGCTGTGGGGCTCAATTTTGTGGGAGACTTCATCCCGTTCACATTCACAGTTATGATTATGATCTCTAGCTTTCTCTCCATCCTATTTCCCTCCCCCCTGCAATTTATGCTCTAATTTCTCCCTTCTCCCTTCTCCTCCTCAATAGAGATTTGCTTTTGATCACCACTTCCCTCGATCTTCCCTCCCTTCTATCAATCCCCCTGCCTTTTATTTCCCTTTTCCATTACTATTCTTCCCTCCCCTTTAACCCCCTCTTTCCCCTTTCCCCGTAGGACAAGTTAGAATTTAGATTTCTGTATTTAATGGAATATGTTGTTCCCTCCTAGAACCAGATCACATGAGAGTAAAGCTCAAACTACGCTCATCTCCCTCCCCACTTTACCTCATTTGTTTTTATGCGTCTTCCAGTGATGTAATTTACCTTTTTCTGCTTCCTCCTTTTCTCCCATTACAATCTCTTCTCACCCTTTAATTATATTTTCATCATCACATTATTTAATTGATACTCCCTCTATGTATAATCCTTTTAAATGTTATAGTAAATATATAGTTCTCAAGATTAACAAGTATCATTCTTGCATATGAAATATAAACAGTTTGCCTATATTGATTAGCAAGTGTTTTTCCCATTTATCTTTTAATGCTTCTCTTGAGTCTTGTATCAGAAGATCAGATTTTCTATTGAGATCTGACCTTTTCATCAGGAAGATTTGGAAATCCCTTATTTCCTTGAGTGTCCATCTTATTGCCTGAAATATTATGCTCAGTTTTGGTGAGTAATTTATCCTGGGTTGTAGTCCAAGCTCCTTTGCCTTACAGAATATCATATTCCAATCTCTCCAGTTTTTTAATGTAGAAGCTGCAAGGTCCTAGGTGGTCCCGACTGTAGTTCCTTGATAGTTGCATTGTTTCTTTCTTGTTGCTTACAGTATTTTCTTCTTCATTTGATAGTTCTGGAATTTGGCAACAATATTCCTTGCCATTTTCAATTTGGAATCTCTTTCAGGAGGTGATCGGTGGATTCTTGCAATGAATATTTTGCCCTTTGGATAAGTGACATCAGGGCAGTTTTCCTTGACCATTTCTTGGAAGATATTTTCTAGGTTCCTTTTTCATGAGGACTTTCCTTTAGACCAATAACTCTTACATTTTCTCACCTTGATCTGTTTTCCAGATAAGTTGTTTCTCCAATGAGATATTTTACATTTTCTTCTATTTTTCATTCCTTAGACTTTGTTTGACTGATTCTTGATGTCTCATAGGATCATTAGCTTCTACTTTCCCAATTCTAATATTTAATAAATTATTTTCTTCAGTTAACTTTTTTACCTCTTTTTCCATTTGTCCAATTGTTCCATTTAAGGAGTTATTTTCTCCAATGAGATGTTGCACCTTATCCATTTACTCAATTTTCCTTTTTAAGGTGTTGTGCTTTTCAGTGAATTTTTTTTCATATTTTCAAAATCTTTGGCCAATTTTTCTTTTATCTCTTTAAATTGGCTTTTAAAATCCTTCTTGAGCTCTTCCAAAAATTCTCTTTGGGCTTGAGATGAATTCAGATGTGAGTATAGTGTCAATGCTGTCCTCTTCTGTATTTGTGTTTTGATGTTCCCTGTCCCTGTAGAAAAATTCTTTTGTCTTTGCTTTTCTGATTTGCTTCTTGCTCATGGTGATTGCCTTTTTCCTGACTTTTTAAGTGGATCTCTGCTTCTAAGATACAGGAGACTGTCCCATTTTTTTGTGTTGAGAACTGGAGTTTTTATGTGTTGTGGTTTCTGGGTTCTTTCAGCTGGAAGCTAGCATGCTATAGGTAAACTGGTGAAGGGTTGGCTGTGTGTGCCAAGGTCAAGGCCAGGTAAAGTCTTTCTGAGTTCCCCCAGGTAACACTGAAGTTCCTGGCATGAGATGTGGGGGAAGGGTGGTCTGGTCATTGGAATCCTCCTTCCCTGAACTAGAGTATAGATAGGTTCAGTGAGCTCCCATCTGCGCTGGTATCTACCTATTTCCCCTGGTTGTGCTAAGGCATGCTTGGGTTCTGATGATGGTGATTATGGGCTCCACCTCACTGGGACATCTCCAGTCCTGCACTGGTCCCTTACAGCCATGGCAAGAGGGACTCTTCTTCTTGACCTACTCAGCCTCCCAAGCGATACACTGCTCTGTCCCTTCTGCTGATCCCACTGTTCCAGGATTCTTCCTAGGGAAACATTCTCTGGGTTTTTTGAGGTCAACTAGGGGAGGGTGAGAGCACTTACAGTTTACTTTGTCATCTTGACTCCTGGACATTCAAGTAGGTGACTTTCAAACATTTAATCTGTGGGCTGCTGCTATTATTCATGATCCTGTGCTTCTCTCTCACTCAGTCTTGCTGGACTCCTGTCCTGGACATCATGGTATGTTTGAGAATCTGTACTGCTGCTTTTTCTTAAGTCTGCTTGGGAAATTCCTGTTCCACTCTGCTATGGTGAAGTCTGTGTTGGTGTAGACTATGTGCTCTGTGATCTGCCAGGTCTGTGTAACAGATCCTTCCTATCAACCTTCTAAGCTGTCCTGGGCTGGAAATCTGCCACACTCTGTCTCTTAGTGAATTCTGCTACTCTAAAATTTGTTTAAATTATCTTTTTAGAGGTAACTGAAGGAATTTGTGGTAGGGCTCGAGTGAGTCCATGCTCTCACTCCACTATCTTGGTTCCACCCCCCTTGGTTTGTGTTTTTAAATGGTGTTTTAATTTTTTCAGTTCAGATTAATTTTTATAACATTTTAGTTACATTTTTCTACTTCCTTCCCTTGAATGTCACCTCCCCAAAATGGCAAGCAATCTGATACAGGTTATACATGTGAAAGCCTATTAAATATATTTCCACATTAGTCTTGTTGTGAAAGAAGGAACAGAACAGAAGGGGAAAAATCATGAAGAAAAACAAAGAAATTGAAAATAGTCAGCTTCAATCTGCATTCAAATTCTTCCTTTGAATGTGAACATAATTTTCCATCATGAGATTTTTTTCTTGAGTTGTTTTGGGTCATTGGATTGCTGATAATAACTAAATCTATTATTACTGATCATGACACAATGTTGCTGATACTGGGTACAATATTCTCCTGGTTCTGCTCCCTTCACTCATCATCATTTCATCTAAGCTTTATCCAGTTTTTCGAAAATCCACTTGCTCATCATTTCTTATAGCACAATTATATTCCATTACATTCATATATCACAACTTGCTCAATCATTCCCCAATTGATGGACATTCCCTCAATTTCAAGTCTTTGCTCAGCAAAAAGAACTCCTATAAATATTCTTGTTCATGTAGTTCCTTTGCCCATTTTTTTAATGTCTTTGGGATACAGACCTAGTAGTGATATTTCTGGACAAGGGTATGCACAGTTTAATGGCACTTTGCTCATAGTTCTAAATTGCTCTCCAGAATGGTTAGATATGTTCACAATTCTACAAACAGTGCTTGAGTGTCCCAATTGCCCCACATTTCTCCAACATTTATCCTTTTCCATTTATGTCATATTGGTCAATCTTATAGGTATAATAAGGTATTTCCTCAGAATTGTTTTAATTTGCATTTCTCTAATCAATAGTGATTTAGAGCATTTTTTTCATAAGACTATAAGTAGCTTTAATTTCTTCACATGAAAACTGCCTGTTCATATCATTTGACATTTATTAATTGGAGAACGGTTTGCATTTTTATAAATTTGACTCAGTTCTCTATATATTTGAGAAATATATAGAGGGAAAGAGGGACAGAGGGATAACATTTATCAGAAATATTTGCTGTAAAATTTTTTTCCCAATTTTGTTTTTTCTGATCCTGATTGCATTGGTTTTGTTTATGCAGAAAGTGTTTAATTTAATATTATCAACATTATCCCTTTTATACTACTCTCTGTTTCTTGTTTGATCATAAATCCTCCCCTTCTTTATAGGACTTTGCAATCCTAATTTGCTTATCATATGATCTTTTATGTCTAAATAATGCATTTATTTTGACTTTATCTTGGTTTTTAGTTTTAATGCCTCATTTCTCCCATACTATTTTCCAATTTTCTCAGTTATTTTTGTGAAGTAGTGATTTCTTATTCCAGAAGCTGGAGTCTTTGGGTTTATCAAACAGTAAATCACATAACCTATTCCACCAATCCACCACTCTATTTTTAAGCCAGTACCAGATATTTTTGATTATTGCTACTTTATAGTATAGTGTTAAATCTAATACAGGTAAGCCATTTTCTCTCACATTTTGTTCATTAATTTCTTTGATATTCTTGACCTCTTGCTCTTCCAGATAATTTGGTTATCACTATTTCTAGCTCTATAAAATAATTTTGATAGTTTGACTAGAATGATATTGAATAAGGTAAATTAATTTAGGTAGAATTATAATTTTTATTATATTAACTCAACCTACCCATAAGCAATTAATATTTTCTCAGTTGTTTATATCTGCCTTTATTTGTCTAAAAAGTGTTTTGTAGTTGCCTTCATGTAGTTCTTGGAAGGCAGATACCAAAATATTTTATATTGTGTACAGTTACTTCAAGTGGAATTTCTCTTTCTGTCTTTTGCTGTTTGACTTTGCTTCTAATATAGATATTGTGATGACCTTGTCAGTACATTATGCAGATACTCCCAAGAGATCAAACTGTTCAAGGGCAAAACAAAGTAACAACAATCCACACAGATATCCATATATATATATATTTATATATATATATATGCATATATCATCAATCATTGTTTTTATTAATACTGACTGTTGTGTCTTCTAGTCATTTTAAACTAAAAAGTAATTGACAAATAAAATATAAGAAATATATAATGGAGGAGGAGTGAACTGGAAAGAAAAAATACTTTAAAAAATTATTTGTGAAGGAACAAACTAGTCACAAGGAAGGCAACGATAAACACAGAAAAAGAAAAGGAAATCTGGTAGATTATATCTGATTGAAAAGTAGCTCATTTGCTAATTCATCTAACAAAAAAATACAACAGAACAAGAAAGAAGAAAGGACTTTTTTAAAATGTAAGTTGGATGTAAGAAAATAATGCACCTGTGAGTGAGGAGACTATCATTTTTCTACAGGTGTCAAAAAACACAGATGATTAGATGCAGTGGTGGGAATGGCAAGAAACAGAGAAGAAAAAGGCCATAACAACAAATCTAAATATCTGTCTTCTTTAGAGACGTAGCCCTCAAAAAAGTTGCTGGCCTTCATATCCATAATTGGACCACGCTAATGGAAGAGATATGTTATTGGGGACAGAGGAATAACATTTACTGAAATGGTAAATTATGGTAGAACAAGGTTGCTTTAATAAACTGTGAATGCAGCTTATTCACTCAAATAATATTATTGAGCAACTATCATATGCAAGACATTAAACTAGGAGATTTGAGAATGTGTGTATGTGTGTGTCCTAACCTTTGCATCATAGGAGCAAATACTTTACATAAAACATGTGCAAAAAGTAAAATGCCAGATATTTGAAAAAACCTACAATAGCAGTTCAAAGAAATTGCTTTTGGGGAGGATGGGGAAAGAGATGGAAGACATAATTATTAAAATATCATAGATTTAATATGCTTCAAGTTGTTCAAATGTATCAAAAATGTTTGAGCCAATATTTCATGTATGTATCTAATTCATATGTATACATATATATACATGTATATGTAGATATATACATATATACATATATGTGTTATGTATATGCGTATATATGCAGAGAATTAGAGAATATACTTAGTGATTTTAATAAGATAATAAGAAAGTTATCTTTTTATTTCCTTCTATGGATTCTTCTCTATATAGTTTTCAGATTGTAGTTATTGTGACAGATTTTAATAGTTTTGGATGTTATATGTGCTGCTGAGGGTATATGCTATGATGCTGGGATTCAATATTTTCACCTATATTGAAAATATAGTTTGTGCTGAACTCTAATTCAATTTATCAATCTTTTTTGCTTGTCTTTTAAAAGTATTATATTCCAGTAGTGGGATATTCATATTTTCTACTATTACTAATTATTTTAGCTGATTATTTTTGCAAATAATTCAAATTTTCCTTTGTAGATACAATTGCTGTGCCATTACATATACATTTATTTAATATTGATATTCTCCTTTTATTCATAGTAAATTTGGGGCAGCTAAGTGGTGCAGTGGATAGACCACAGAGCAGGAGTCAGGAGGATCTGAGTTCAAATCTCACCTCAGACACTTGACATTCACTAGTTGTGTGACCTTGGGTAAGTCACTTAACCCTAGTTGCCTCATCCTGGGTCATCTCCAGCCATCCTGATGAGTATCTGATCACTGGATTCAGATGACTCTGGAGGAGAAGTGAGGCTGGTGACACGTACAGCCCTCCCTCACTCAAAACAAAATCAAGTACAAGTCATGTCATTATTTCTCTAATGGCATGGTTTTCTTTGGCAGCAAAGGATGAACATACACACAAACATAGTAAATTTAAAAGTGTTTCAAATTTTTGTTTTAAAATTTGAATTTCATTTTGTCAGATGCCATAAATTGAACACCTATTTTTCTTCAGGTAGATGTACAAGGTAGCCTATTTTTAGCTCATTCTATTATCTCAAATTTATGAACATATCTTGACAAATCAAATTTTCTGAACCAGTTTTGTTTGTATTTTAAATTCTAATAAAATAATATTTTTCTTTTCCTAAGGGTATGGAATCTATTTATTGGAAAATTCAAGAATGTTTACTTTTATCAACATTTATTCATTAGAAATCCTATAGATATAACCACACTTATTTCAGAAGTAATTATCCATTCCCAAACATTATATATACATACATTGATATGATGCCAAAATTGCTACAAAAAACTCTCAATGTTGTCAAAATAGCATGTTCCTGATAGTTTTCTTTTTGTATTTAATTCCTTTTTTTATATCTCCCCACTCATTTTGCTGTTCTTTTCCCTGCACTTTGACATCATTAAATCACATATTTATTTATACATTTTGTCATTTTTTCTATTCACAAAAGTGATTATTTTTCAGACTTTCAAACAAAAGCATCTAATCCTGACCGGAAGAAAAATTATCATATATCTAAAGCATTTATTTATTAAAGCACCAATGTAGAAGTCCTATGGCCTGTGATAGAATCTTCTTTCCATTCTTTCTTTATAAAAGGTCTTATTTGTTTCAGCCTTTTCTACATGAAATGTCTAATTTTAGTCTTCATTTTAAATGATACTCTTGTTCTGAGAAAAAATTCTGATATTTTCTAGAAATTCACTTTTTCATTATCATATGTCCTTTATGTATAATTCAATCATCCTCCTTTTTTACTTTTATAAAAAGCTATAGAGAAATTAAGTTTTTTTGTTTGTTAATGATGTCTTCCTTCCTGATGTCTAGTTGGTTCAATAATTTCTTGGTAAAATATTACTGCTTTACATGTGTCTGGGTGATTTAAATTTTGGAATTTTCCCTTCTGACATTGTATAAATTTGATTTACAGTTTTTTCTGAGAAAATGTCCGTTGCTATTTCTTAAAATCTTGTGGTCAAATTCTTTTCTTCATTGTTTTCAGGAAGCCTAATAAGTTTACAGCACTTTCTCAACTATTCTTCAACCCAAAAATTTTCCCTGCATTTTTTTCCTTTTTTTCCCACAAGTATCATTTTTAAATTTCTACTGTCCTTTCTGTCCTAACAGTAATATAATTCTATGTTTAAGTGAGCACCTTACTATACACATAATTTCTAGAGATATTATCAGTTTGCTGAATTTCATCTTTTCCTGGGATTCCATAGTTTAAATATCAAATTTTGTCAATTACATTGTCTGTCAATTTCATCAGTGTACTTATTATCCATTCAATAATACTATAAACATTTGAGATTTGTTTCTATATCACTTTGATGTTACTGTACTGTTTTAGCATATTTTATCTAATATTGTTCCATTTCAATTTTACAATTCTGTTGCATTCTTTTTTTAGATTTCTTATCCTTATATTTTTTAATATCAGAGGATTTCTATTACTTCCTTTTATCTTAATCTTTTTCCTTTCTGGTTTTTAGAAGATTGTTAACAACTACTTCCCATCTGCAGCCTTCCCACATGTCATGATAAAATATTTTTTAAAAAAGTTTGTATACTTTTTATCCTCCTCTTAGTAAAGGCAGAGAATTCTGCAGATAGAATGTTGACTAGATCATCAGATATCAGGAACTGTGTTGACTGGTTTGGCTTAATTAAATTTCAAAATATTTTTAGCTAAATTGAGAGATTAATTTGAAGGAGAAGGAGCATTTTTAAAGGGGTTAACACATATTTTTTAAATTTGTTTTTCAAGTAAAACTTGGAAAACTATAGTCTCAAGCATCCAAACTTTGACTCATTGAGGACTATCTTTCTACTCTATAACGCCTTGCTGTAATCCTCAGTTGCAAATAACTCTTGAACAGTCCTTGCCCTTGAACACTTTGATTTTCTACATTTCATCATATATTTTGCTCATAGTATCTGGAGTAATGAAATGTTGAGTAATAAAGTAATGCTTCTTAATTTTTATCAATTTTCAGTCATTTCAGTCCTGTCCAATAATTTGTGATCCAATTTTGCATTTTATTGGCAGAGATATTGGAGTGGCTTGCCATTTTCTTTTCCAGCTTATTTTACAGATGAAGAAACTGAGGCAAACAAGATTAAGTGTCTTCCCAGAGACACACAGCTAGCAAGTGCCTGAGATTAGATTTGAATTCAGGGCTTCCTGATTTCAGCCCTCATTCTCTATCCACTGGGTCACCTTACTGCCATATCTTTTCTTTTATCAGTCTTCTTATTTTTCAGATTTATTTCTTTATTTTTAGTTTTCAACATTCATTTCCACAAAATTTTGAGTTTCAAATTTTCTCTCCAAATCTTCCCTCCTCTACCTCATAAAGCCATGCATTCTGATTACCCCTTTCCCCAATCTTCCCTCCCTTCTGTCACACCCCTCCCTTCCGTTATCACCATCTTCTCCTTTTTCTTGTAGGGCAAGATAGATTTCTATACCCCATTATCTGTATTTCTTATTTCCAAGTTGCATGCAAAAAAATTCTCAACCTTTGAGTTCCAATTTCTCTCCCTTCCACCATCCCCACCTATCCTCACTGAGAAGGCAAGCAATTCAATATAGGTTGTATATGTGTAGTTTTGCTAAAGACTGCCATAATAGTCATGTTGTGAAAGAGTAACTATATTTCCCTCCAACCTACTCTGCCCCCATTTATTCTATTCTCTCTTTAGACCTTTTTCCTCCCCAAAAGGGTTTACTTCTAATTACTCCCTCCTCCCATTTGCCCTCTCTTCTATAATCCGTCCCCCAACTTATCCCCTTCTCCCATAGTTTTCTGCATTGTAAGATAGATTTTAATACCAAATTGAGTGTGCATGTTATTCCCTCCTTATGGCAAATGTGATGAGAGTGAGCTTCACATTTTCCCTCTCACTTCCACACTTTTCCCCTCCATTGAAAAAGCTTTTCCTTGCCTGTTTTATGAGAGATAATTTGCCCCATTCCGTTTCTCCCTTTCTCCTCCCAATATATTCCCCTCTCAACCCTTAATTTTACTTTTTAGATAGCATCCCTTTTTATTCAAGTTGCCCTGTGCCCTCTGTCTATACATACATATATCATACATACATATATATAATATATACACACACACGTGTGTGTGTGTGTGTGTGTGTGTGTGTGTGTGTGTGTAAAATCCCTCCAACTACCCAAATACTGAGAAAAGTTTCAAGAGTTACAAATATTAACTTTCCATTTAGGAATGTAAACAGTTCAACTTTAGTAAGTCCCTTATGATTTCTCTTTCCTGTTCACCATTACATGCTTCTCCTGATTCTTCTGTTTGAAAGTCAAATTTTCTATTCAACTGTGGCCTTCTCATTAAGAATGCTTGAGGTGGAGCCAAGATGGTGGAGTGAGAGCAACTTCTCACCTAAGCTCTGAGACAAATTCTTTCAGATACCTCTAAGAATGAGAATCTGACCAAGTTTTAGAGGTGCAGAATCCAATAGGAGACAGACATTGTGGCAGATTTACAGCCCAGGACAGACTGGAAGATCAATTGGAAGAATCTGTTCCACAAGGGTGGAAGAACACACAGCACACAGCATAGCACCTCCTGGCCAAAGTAGGACCAAACAGGAAAGCCTGGGGCTGTCTGAAGAAGTGGCAGTAGGACGGGATACTAGCTCAGGGTTGGAGTCTGGTGGAGCTGAGCAAGAGAGAGCAGCAGAAGGAGCAGCATGTATCTGCAGTAGCTGCTCCTTAGACTTTTATTCAGCAGATTAAATGTCTATAAGTCACCTACTTGGACTTCCAGCAGCCAAAATGGAGGAGTGAGCAGTAAATACTCTCTCGTCCTCCCCTTGTTTACCTTGCAAGAATCATAAAACATTTCCCCCCCAAAATTCCGGATCAATGGGATCAGCAGAAGGGCCAAACAGTCTTGTAGCACTTGAGGCTAGAAAAATCATTAAGGGGGATTCCTCTTACTGTGGCAGAGGATCAGAGTTGTCCAAGAGAGCCCCACCTCAGCAAAGAACCAAGAGGAGATCCAGAGCCCGAGGGAGATGTAGTCTCACATCAGGACATCAGGCATGCCTCAGCACTCCAGGGGAAATGGGAAGACACTATGGCAGCTGGGATCATCAGGTGCTGAGCTTGCCTTTACTCTAGCTCAACTGAGGAGATCTCTCTTGACTAGATCACCACTCCCCCACACTTAACAATTTAGCTCCAGGGCTAATGCAGGGAAACACAAACAGAATTCACATGTCTTTTGCTTTCTCACACCAGCTAGCTCAGCACCAGGCTCTTTAGCTTCCAGCTGAAAGTACCAGAGGCCACAACACACAAAGCCTCACCATCATGAAGAAGAAGTAAAGGAGGAAGGAAAAGACTACAAAATCTTTCTATGGGGCCAAGGACGAAAACATGAATACTAAAAAGGTCACTATTGAGATTGTACTCCCATGTGAAACTTCAGAAGAGTCTATGAGCTGCTCACATGCACAAAGAGCACTCTTGGGGGGGAGGAGCCAAGATGGTGGAGTAGGAAGACTCACGTATGCTAGCTCCGAACCCACAGACCATAAATTTTCTGTAAAAAGAACTCCCACAAATTCTGGAGCAGTGCAAGCTATGCGGCAATGCAGTGGAGGAGATGTCCATTCCAGAGAGCCCTGAAAAACCAGCACCAAAGGTCCACCATGCATTGGACATGGAGCAGAGCCCCTGCCTTGCCCTGGCTATGCAGCCCTGAGAGGAGCAGATCGGAGTAGGCTTCAGGGATGGAATCTCTGGTGGCCACAAAGATCCCTCCACCCACAGGCACTACAGGTCAATGAGAGAGACTTCTGGGCTGGCCCAGAGGGGAGCAGGGTGTCTCCATAACTCAGGCCCCCTTTGGAGGCAGTGGCAGAGACAGGGACAGAAGCAGACCCAGGCTCCCCAAGCAGGCAGGAGCCCTGCTCCATTACCGAAGGTCTCCGCCTAAACTCCCTGAGGGAACTGAGCCTGGGAGGCAGCCCTGCCCCCACCTGGGCACCAGAACTTAAGCTCACATTGAATAGCAGCCCCACCCACCACTGAAAGCCCTGAGGCTGGGGAGCAGCATTTGTATCTCAGACCCCAAGCACTAGCTGGGAAGATCTAGGCAGGGGTGGAGAGGAATCTCAGAAGTCAAGTAACTGGCTGGGAAAATGCCCAGAAAAGGGAAGAAAAATAAGACCATAGAAGGCTACTTTATTCGGGAACAGATATTTCCACCTTTCATTTCTGATGAGGAGGAACAATGCCTACCATCAGGGAAAGACATAGAAGTCAAGGCCTTTGGATCCCAAACATCTGAAATAGATATCCAATGGGCTCAGGCCATGGAAGAGCTCAAAAAGGATTGTAAAAATCAAGTTAGATAGGTGGAGGAAAATCTGGGAAGAGAAATGAGAGAGATGTAAGAAAAGCAAGAAAAATGGGTCAATACCCTGCTAAAGGAGACCCAAAACAATGTTGAAGAAAATAACACCTTGAAAAACAGGCTAACTCAATTGGCAAAAGAGGTTCTAAAAGTCAATGAGGAGAAGAATGCTTTCAAAAGCAGAATTAGCCAAATGGAAAAAGAGGTTCAAAAGCTCACTGAAGAAAACAATTCTCTCAAAATTAGAATGGAACAGATGGAAGCTAATGACTTTCAGAGAAACCAAGAAATCACCAAACAAAACCAAAAGAATGAAAAAATGGGAGAGAATGTGAAATATCTCATTGGAAAAACAACTGACCTGGAAAATAGATCCAGGAGAGACAATTTAAAAATTATGGGACTACCTGAAAGTCATGATCACACAAAGAGTCTAGACATCATTTTTCAGGAAATTATATTCTAGAACCAGACGGCAAGATAAGTAGTCAAGGAATCTACCGATCACCACCTGAAAGAGATCCCAAAACAGAAACTCCTAGGAACATTGTGGCCAAATTCCAGAATTCCCAGGTAAAGGAGAAAATATTGCAAGCAGCTAGAAAGAAACAATTCCAGTATTGTGGAAATACAATCAGGATAACACAAGATCTAGCAGCTTCTATATTAAGGGACTGAAGGGCATGGAATAAGATATTCCAGAAGTCAAAGGAACTAGGACTCAAACCAAGAATCACCTACCCAGCTAAACTGAGTATAATACTTCAGGGAAAAATATGGTCTTTCAATGAAACAGAGGACTTTCAAGTATTCTTGATGAAAAGACCAGAGCTGAAAAGAAAATTTGACTTTCAAACCCAAGAATGAGAACAAGCATGAAAAGGTAAACAGCAAAGAGAGTCATAAGGGACTTACTAAAGTTGAACTGTTTACATTCCTACATGGAAAGACAATATTTGTAACTCTTAAAACTTTTCAGCATCTGGGTGGTTGGTGGGACCACACACACACGTGCACACACACACATATGTACCCATGTGCATGCACACACACATACACACATGCATGCACATACAGAGACACAGAGCACAGAGTGAATTGAATAGGATGGGACCATATCTTAAAAGAAATTAAGGTAAATGGTGAGAGAGAAATGTAGTGGGAGTAGAGAGGGTGAAGTGGAATGTGGTAAATTATCTCTCATTCAAGAGGCAAGCAGGAGATATTTTAGTGGAGGGAAAAAGAGGAGAGCTGAGAAAAAAACATGAATTTTACTCTCATCACATTCGACTAAAGGAAGGAATAAAATGCACACTCATTTTGGTATGAAAACCTATCTTACAATACAGGAAAATGGGGGAGAAAGAGATAAGCAGGGTGGGGGGGATGATGGAAGGGAGGGCAATGGGAGGAGGGAGCAATTTGATGTCAACACTCGAAGAGGGACAGGATCAAAAGACAGAATAGAAACAATGGGGGGCAGGATAGGATGGAGGGTAATTCAGTTAGTCTTACACAACACAACTGTTATTGAAGTCATTTGCAAAACTACACAGATATGGCCTATATTGAATTGCCTGCCTTCCCAAAGGGAATGGGTGGGGAGGGAGGGATAGGGAGAATTTGGAACTCCAAGTTTTAGGAACAATTGTTTAGTATTGTTGTTGCTACTAGGAAATAAGAAATACAGTTAATGGGGAATAGAAAGTCATGTGGCCCTACAGGACAAAAGAGAAGATGGGGACAAGAGAAGGGAGGGATGATAGAAGACAGGGCAGATTGGTGACAGGGGAAATTAGAATGCTCAGTGTATTGGGGTGGGGGAGGGGGCAAATGGGGAGAAAATTTGGAACCCATAATTTTGTGAAAATGAATGTAATAAGTGAAATAAATTTATATTATAAAAAAAAAACAAAAGAAAGAGCACTCTCAGAGCAGCTGCAAAAGAAAACACAAGAAGAACTGCCAATGATTTAAAATGTATGAAAAAGAGTTCACTAAAGAGAGTAGCTCTTTTAAAAGGAAAATTGAGCAAATTAAAAAGAAAACACAAAGCCTAAATGGGAAAATTGGACAAATAAAAAAGGAAGTACAAAAGCTCACTAGAGAAATTAATTCATTAAATGGAATAATTG
This sequence comes from Bettongia penicillata ogilbyi, assembly GCA_023548195.1. Taxonomy (NCBI): domain Eukaryota; kingdom Metazoa; phylum Chordata; class Mammalia; order Diprotodontia; family Potoroidae; genus Bettongia; species Bettongia penicillata. Next base: position 1,823,973 of record JAJHZJ010000126.1, on the reverse strand, counting down.
GACAGATGGAAAAGGAGACCCAAAAGTTAACTGAAGAAAACAATTTGATGAAAATTAGAATTGCAAAAGTAGAATCTAATTATTCTATGAGAAATAAAAAATCAGTCAAACAAGATCTAAAGACTGAAAAGTTAGAAGAAAATATAAAATATCATACTGGAAAAACAACTTACCTGGAAACTCGGTCCAAGAGAGAAAATTTAAGAATTGTTGGCCAAGCTGAAAGCCATGATGAATAAAAAAGCCTGCACAATATCTTCCATGAAATCATCAACGAAAATTGACCACAAGTGCTACATCCAGAGGGCAAGACAGTCATCAAAATAATCCACTAGTCACCTCCTGATAGGGATCCCAAACTAAAAACACCAAAAAATATTGTTGCCAAATTCCATATCTATCAAGTGAAGGAGGAAATACTACAGGCAGCCAGAAAGAAACCATTGAAATATAGAGGAGCTACAGCCAGGATTACACAGGACCTTGCAGCTTCTACATTAAAAGACTGAAGGAATTGGAATATGATATTCTGTAAGTCAAAGGAACTGAGACAATAACCAAGAACCAAGTTCACAGCAAAGTTCAGTATAACATTTCAGGCAAGGAGATGGACATTCAATGAAATAAGGGATTTCCAAACCTTCACGATAAAAAGGCCAGGACTCAATTGATAATTTGATTTTCAAATGCAGATCTCAAGAGAGTCATGAAAAGGTAAAGAGCGGAATAGAAAAACTTGTTATTCAATTTGTGCAAAATGTTACCTGCCTGTAAGGGAGGATGATTCTTGTTAATCTTGAGAATTGTATATCTGTTATGAAATATGAAAGGGATATACATAGATAGAGGGAGTGGGTATAAAATAAGTGATGTGATGATAAAAATGTGATTTAAGCATGTGAAGGGATTGTATCAGGAGATCTGAAAAAGAGGAAGCAGAAAAAGGTAAATTAAATCACAGGAAGAAGTACAGAAGTATATTACAGTGAGGGAAATAAGGGAGGGAGATGAGTATTGTTGGAGAGGTTCTCTCATCTGATTTGTTTCAAGGACAGAACGAAAAACTTAGTTAAGTATATAAATCTAGCTTTCTCTATAGGCAGTAGGAGGGGAAAGGGAAGGGGAGACAAAAAAGGGAGGGTAGAAGTGGTATGGGTAAAGGGGAGTGGAAGGGAGGGAGGCAGAAAGAAAGAAGACCGAGGGCGGTGGTCAAAACTTAAAACCCTATTGTGGAAGGCAAGAAATAAGGGAGAACTAAAAGCACAGAAGGTGAGAAAGAGGAAGGAGAAAAAGACATAGAAAGTAATCATACTGTGAATATGAATGGGATGAACTCTCCCATAGAAAGGGGATGGATAGCAGAATGGATTAAAAGCCATAATCCAACAATATATTGTTTACAGAAACACATTTGAAAGGGGGGAGGGTACACACAGGTTAAAGGTAAAAGGTTGGAGCAGAATATATTGTGCTTCAGCTGATGTAAACAAAGCAGGGGCAGCAATCCTAATCTCAAACAAAGCACAAGCAGAAATAGATATAACTAAAAGAGATAAGGAAGCAAACTATATCCTACTAAAAGGCCCCATAGACAACGAAGCAATATCATTATCAAATATACATGCTCCAAGTGGTATAGCATTCAGATTCCTAGAGGAGAAGTTAAGGGAGTTACAGGAAGAAATAGACAGCAAAACTATACTAGTTGTGGACCCTAACTTCCCCCTCTTTGAACTTGATTAATCTAACCTTAAAATAAACAAAAAAGAAATTAAGGAGGTGAATAAAACTTTGGATAAGGTAGAGATGATAGATCTCTGGAGAAAATTGAATAGGCATAGAAAGAAATATACCTGTTTCTCAGTGGTACTTGGCACATATAGAAAAACTGACCATGTACTAGGGCATAAAAACCTCACAATCCAGTGCAGGAATGCAGAGATAGTCAATGTATACTTCTCAGATCACAATGCAATAAAAAGTATATGTAATAAAAGATCATGGATAGACAGAAAAAATTAATTGGAAACTATATAATCTAATCCTAAAGAAGGAGTGGATTAAACAACAAATAATAGAAACAATAAACAACTTCATTGAAGAGGATGACAATAATGAGACAACACATCAAATCTTACGGGATACTGCAAAGACAGTTCTTAGGAGAAGCTTTTTATCTTTGAATGCCTATATAAATAAAAAATAGAGATCAAAACATTGAGGATGCAGCTGAAAAAGCTCAAAAAAGAACAAATTGAAAATCCCCAAGTAAATATCAAATTAGAAATACTGAAAACCAAATAAGAGATTAATAAGATTAAAATTAAGAAAACTATTAAACTAATAAATAAAACTGAGTTGGTTTTATGAAAAAAATAAAATTGATAAACCTTTGGTTGGTTTTATTAAAAAGAGAAAGAAGAAAATCAAATTATGAATATGGATGAGGATTTCAAAAAACATAAATTGCCCAGATTAATAGAAGAGGAAGTAAAATGCTTAAATAGTCCCATCTCAGAACAAGAAATTGAGCAAGCCATGAGTGAACTCCCTAAGAAAAAAGCTCCAGGGCCGGATGAATTTACAAGCAAATTTCATCAGATATTTAAAGAACAGTTTATCCAATACTATGTAGAAAATTTGGGAAAACTGGCGAAGAAGGAGCCCTCAAAATTTCTTTTTATGACACAAATATTGTTTTGATACCTAAACCAGGAAGAGTCAAAACAGAGAAAGAAAATTAGAGACCAATTTCTCTAATGAATATAGATGCAACAATTTTAAATAAGATTATAACAAAAAGAATACACCAACTTTTCACTAGAATAATGCATTTTGATCAGGTAGGATCCATACCATGAATGCAGGGCTGGTTCCATATTAGGAAAACTATTAGCATTATTGATCATATCAGCAACAAACCTAACAGAAACCACATGATTATCTCAATAGGTGCAGAAAAAGCTTTTGACATAATTCAACACGCATTCCTATTAAAAACACTGGAGAGCATAGGAATAAGGGGAACTTTTCGTAAAACAGTATATACCTAAAACCTTCAGCAAGCATTAAATGCAATGCAGATAAGCTGGATACATTTCCAATAAGATCAGGGATGAAACAAGAATGCCCATTATCACCACTATTATTCAGTTTGGCACTAGAAATATTAGGTGTAGCAATAAGAGAAGAAAAAGCTATTGAAGGAATTAGAATAGGCAAAGAATAAACTAAGTTATCACTCTTTGCAGATGATGTGATGACATAGAGAATCCCAGAGAATCAAGTGAAAAACTACTTGAAATAATTAACAACTTCGACAAAGCTGCAGGTTACAAAATAAACCTACACATATCTTCTGCATTTCTATATATTGGTAAGAAAGTCTAACAGCAAGAGATAGAAAGAGATATCCCATTTAAAGCTAGGGTAGACACTATAAAATACTTGGGAGTCTATGTGCCAAAACAAATCTAGGGGCTATACGAACAAAAATGTGCATACCTTTTGTCCCAGCAATACTGCTTTAGGACTGTATCCCCAAGGGATAATAAAAATGGGACAGGGTCCTATATGTACAAAAATATTTATAGCAGCACTATTTGTGGTGGTCAAAAACTGGAAATCAAATTGATGCCCATCAATTGGGGAATGGCTGAATAAATTATGGATATGAATGTAATGGAATTTTATTGTACTATAAGAAATGATGAGTAGGAAGACTTCAGAGAAGTCTGGAAAGACTTCTATGATCTGATGCTGAGCAAAAGAAGCAGAACCAGGAGAACTTTGTACACAGCAACAACCACAGTGTGCAAGGATTTTTTCTGGTAGACTTTGAACTTCATTGCAATGCAAGGACATGAAATATTCCCAATAGTCTTTTCAGGCAAAATGCCTTCCACATCCAGAGAAGGATCTATGGAATTCAATTGCAGAATGTAGCAGATCATTTTCTTTAGTATTAAGTTTTGGTTTGTTATGCAATTTCTCCCATTCATTTTAATTCTTCTATGCAACTTGACTATGCTGAAAATGTATTTAATAGCAATGTATGTGTACAACCTATATAAAATTGTATGTTGTCTCAGGGAGGGAGTGGTGAGGGATAAGAAAATGTTGGAGAGGGTGGAAAAGACATCTATTATATGGTAGTGATTGTAGAACACTGAAAATAAACAAATTAATAAAAAAGTTTAAAAAAAAAGAATACTTGAAAGTCCTGTATTTCATTGAATGACCATTTTCCCCCATAGTATTATAATCAGTTTTACTGGATATGTGATTCATGGTTTTAGTCCCAGTTCCTTTAACTTCTGGAATATCATATTCCAAGCCCTCTGTTCCTTTAATGTAGAAAATGCTAGATCTTGTGTTATCCTCTTTGTATTTCCACAACACTTGAATTGTTTCTTTCTAGTTGCTTGCAATATTTTCTCTTTGACCTGGGACCTGTGGAATTTGTCTACAATATTCCTAGGAGTTTCTCTTTTCAGATCTCTTTCAGGAGGTGATCTGTGGGTTCTTTCAATATTTATTTTCCACTCTGGTTCTAGACTATCAGGGAAGTTTTCCTTGATAATATCATGAAAGATGATGTCTATACTCTTTTTTTTTGATCATGACTTTCAAGCAATCCCATAATTTTTAAATTGTTTCTCCTAGATCTATTTTTCTCGGTCAGTTGTTTTTCCAATAAGATATTTCACATTGTCTCCTATTTTTTCATTCTTTTGATTTTGTTTTGTAATTTCTTGATTTCTCATCAAGTCATTAGCTTCCATCTGCTCTATTCTGATTTAAAAAAAAACAACTATTTTGTTCAGTGAGCTTTGGAACCTCCTTTTCTATTTGACTAATTCTGCTTTTTAAAGCATTCTTCTTGTCATTGAATTTTTGGGCCCCTTTTGCCTTTTGAATCAGTTTATTTTTAAAGGTATTCTTTTCTTCAGCATGTTTGGGTGTCTCCTTTAAAAAGTTGTTGACTTTCTTTTCATAATTATCTTACATCTCTCTCATTTCTCTTCCCAATATTTCCTCCACCTCTTTTACTTGATTTTCAAAATCCTTTTTCAGCTCTTCCATGGCCTGAGACGATTGCGTATTTATTTTGGAGGTTTTGGATGCAGAAGCCTTGAGTTTGATGTCTTCTTCTGATGGTATGCTTTGTTCTTCCTCTTCAGGTAGGATGGGGGAAAAACCTGTTCACCAAGAAAATAACCTGCTATAATCTTATTTTTTCCCCTCTTGGAGACATTTTCCCAGTCAGTTGCTTGACTTTTGAGTCTTTTGTTAAGAGGAAGTTATACTCTTGGGACCTGTAAGTTCTCATTTCCTTCAAGGTGGCACAATCAAGGGAGAGGAGCTTACTCCTTTCCTGGCCTGAGCTCTGATCTGGCAGCAACCACAAGTTTTTCTGCCTAGGATTTATGAGTAGAATTCCTTCTCTAGAGCCTCCACTAGCTCCACCACACCAGTGCTCTTCCTCACCCCAGAGCTACCACTCAGTTCTGAGATGCAGATCAACTGCTCAATTCCCCCAGTGTCTCTAGACTGAAGGCTCCAAAAATGGCTGCTGCTGCTGCCTCTGCCTGGGGCCAGGGCTAGGGGAGGACCCTGCTCCCTTCTCACCCAGGTGAAAGAGTTTTCTCACTAACCTTTGAAGTTGTCTTTAGCATTTTTGGGTTCAGGAATCTGGGAACTGCTGCTGGTGGTGGTGCCTTGAATCCTGCTCTGGTCCTGTCAGTGCCATGCTGCATGGCCAAGGATGGGCTGCATTCTGTTCTGAGCCCAGTGAGATCAACCTTTCTTTTCAGCATTCCAGGCTGCCGTGGGCTGGAAATCTCTTTCACTCTTTCATTTTGTGACTTGTGACTTCTGCTGTGCTAGAATTGATTTAGAGTCATTTTATAGGTATTTTGTGGGGCTGTGTGGGGAGAGCTTCTATAGGTTTGTCCTTGTACTCTGCCATCTTGACACAGCCCCCTACCCCCTTGCTGCCCTATCTTTTAGACAGAAGCTCTTTGTAATGGTTGTTCAAAATCTTATTTCTCTTCTATCCTCTCACAGTGCCTATTCCCACATCTTCTCTGTTAAGAACCTTATTTCACATTCCAATGAAAAGGATCTCTTGCTTCAGTCCTCATCTTCTGTGCCTCTACTATCATCCTCCAACATCTCATTCCATATATATTTTAGTCTCTGATGAAGAGATGGTCGACTCTTCCACATGAATCCTGAATTTCTTCCCCTTATTTTCTCTAATAGACTCATCCCATTATCATTTATATGCTGACATTTTTCATGAAGATTGGTGACCTTTGTGAACAGCAGCATGGAGTCACTCAATCAGGCAAGAAAAAGTGAAAGTTTATTGATCAGAAGCCAAGGGGAAAACTAACAAAGAAATTGAGGGTAATGTTGATAGAGATGTAGAGGCCCATATGTTTGGGCTCCCTTGGTTTCTAATTAGTGAGCTTTTGTAATCTCAATCTCTACCTATATTTAGCATAGTGCTTAGGCCATAGAATTCATGTAGATGTTTTTCTTTGATTAACTAATCCATTTACTTGTAATATTTCTTAATTCGCTTACTATTTTTATTTTGGGTGCAAACATGTTCTTGCATTTATTCCTAATACTCAAAAATTCCTCATTTGACCTAACAATTCAAAGCATAGCCCAATGAGTGGCATATAGTTGGTTATAAATAACTTCTAATATCTATAGTTCCTTTTCCCTCCTTCCCATTTTCAACTGACCTCTTTGAAAAAGCTATCTGTATTGAGCACTTCAATTTCTTCTCTTCTCATTTTTTCTAAATGCATGGAAATCTGGCAGTTCTGGCATCATTCAACTGAGACAATGTTTTCTGAATTTAACAATTATTTCTTAATTGTTTGAATTAGACTGTGAGTTTCTTGAGGGTAGGGAATGTCTTTTGCCACTTTTTGAGTCTCTAACACTTAACATAATGGCTGGAATATAGTAAGCAATTAATAAATGTATATTCATTCATTATTTTGTTGACTCTAATGACTTTCTCTCACCCCTCATATTTCTGGGTCACCCTGCAGCATTTGACAGTGTTGATTATCTTCTCCTCCTGGATTCTTTTTCCTTTCCAGCACATTATGACACTATTCTTACTTTGTCCTCCTCTTACCAGTCTGACCACTACTCTGTCACTTTCGCAGAATCTATATACTTAAAATTCCCACTTGCTCTGGGTGGTTGCCAAAACTTTGTCCTGGGGCCTCTTTGCTTTTCTCCCTAGTATTTCATTTTATGATCTCATCAGCTCCTATGGGTTCTGTTATTTCCTTTACCCATATTATTACCCAAACCATATATCTATTATTAATTTCTTTCCTGAACTCTTGTATCTGATTACCAAGTACTTATTAGACATTAAAAATTAAATGTCCCATAAAAAAATTAAATGTGTTGTAAGCATCTCCATTGGGGAGCTGGGGATAAAGTGCCAGGCTTTGAGGAAGAGTTATCTTTCTGAGTTCAAATCTAGTCTCAGAGACTTGCTTGCTCTTACTAGTCATTTACCTTTTTACTTTAGTTTCCTCATCTGCAACAAGACCTGGAGAAGGAAATAGTAAACCACTCCAGTATGGTTGCCAAGGAAACCTCAAATGAGCTCATGAAGATTTTAACCCAACTCACAATGAATGAACAACTATAAATATCTTCATCACCACCTGCCTAAAATTGAGCTAATATTACTGTAAAACTACCCTTTATTCAAATTTCTTCATTGTTGTTAAAGGAACCATTATCCTCCTAATCCCTCACATTCATAACATCCATGTTATCCTTGACTCCTCACTTTTACTTTAAATAACCAATCCATTGTAAAACCTTATCATGTCTATAATCATGATATCTCTCTTATTATATACTCAATTCTTTCCACTTACACCATCACTACCCCTATTTGACCCCCATTGTGCATCATCTGGACTATTGTAAGAACCTTTTAATTGTTCTCCCTACTGCAGGTCCTTCTATGTGCCTCTATTTTTTCCTTTTTGCTAAAGTGATGTTCCTAAAGTAAATTTGAACTAGTTCACTGCCCTACTCAGTGACCTCTAGTACTTCTCTATTATTTCTGAATTCAAATATAATCTCATTTTTTCAATTATACCTCTCACCAAGGCTCCTTTCCACTTTTCATTACACAGACACACAGACACACACATACACATACACACACACACAACTACACACATATTTCTATGGCTCTATCATCTATCTATTTGTCTGTCTGTCTATCTATCTATCTATCTATCTGTCTATCTATCTATCTATCTATCCATATGTCAATCTATCTATCTATACTTTGCTCTCCTCTGCAAATAACCCAACTCTGTTACATTTGTTTCTCTTCTCCCATGGCACTCAATCTTTTATCTCTGAGATTTTATACTGTCTTTCTTTAATTCTTGGAATATTCTCCTAGTTCATTTCTGCATCCTAAAATTCATGACTTCCCTCAGGATGTAACTCAGCCTCTATATTTTATATGATGTCTTCCTTGTGCTACTTCTAGAGACTTTCCCTTTAAGATAGACATCCTTAACACTCTCACAACACATTCTCTCTCTCTCTCTCTCTCTCTCTCTCTCTCTCTCTCTCTCTCTCTCTCTCTCTCTCTCTCTCTCTCTCTCTCTCTCTCTCTCTCCCTCTCTCCTTTAACATTATGTTGAAGCCTATAAACCCCTGAGTAGGAGAACAATTTCAATACACACAAAATATTACAAAGGAAACTAATTATATTAAAATACATTTGAAAATAAATTGTAAGTCTTACAGACCTTAAAGAATCACTTTCTACACTGCAAATATCTTTTGTGTGTTCATGTGTATATGTACAAGACATGTACAAGATTTATGCAAGTTATATACAAAATTTAAATATGCTTGTATTTATAAATATGTGAATGTATATGTGTATATATAAATATATATGTATGTATGTGTACACACACAGAGAGAGACAGATAGATAGCTTTTTATTTTCACCATGGCTCAGCACTATTTTGGGCTTCCTTGGACTTTACCATACCCCAATAATATAATCATTAGGGAATCTTATCATATTGCAGCATCCCACCAATAAACATTAATATTCACATCACATATGTCATAACTACCCTCTGCCCCTCTGGTTTATGGAGTAATGAACTCCAAGTACTACATTTCAGGAGAGGGTATTTCTTACCTGACCCTGAATTCATTTTTACTTTTTTGAGTACCTTCATGTCCTCATATTATGGAGAAGTACCTCTCCACCACTCCTCTCAGTTTCCTATAGTTCATTTGAATATGAACAACAAATTTGATAAGCAAAGAATGATGTAGATAGAGTACAGGAATTGGAGTCAAGAAGCTATGGGTTTGAATCTTGCTTTAGTAACTTGAAGTAACTACTTAAAGAAGTAACTACCTATTCATTGAGTGGGTGTCATTCACTCAAAGTGAGAATATGATAAGACCTTAGCCCGAAAAGGTCAGGGTCTCATACTGCATCCTGGGCTATCGCCAGTCATTCTGATGAATATCAGGCCACTTGACCCAAATGACTCAGGAGAAGAAAGTGAGGTTGGTGACTTGCACAGCACTCCCTCCCTCAACTCAAAGTCAACTGTTAAGTCATGTCATCATCTTGATGTCATGGTCCTCTTTGAGAATGAAGGAGAAACACAATTCCCCCATCAAACTGTAAGTTTTCTGGGGACAGGACTGTGTCTCCCTCCCAGTATTTGATTTGTTAGTGCTTAAAATCATGCCTACCACTTAATAAAGTGCTTAACAATTGCTTATTTATTGATCAGTTGTATTTGCCTATTTACATAAATGTTGTCTTCTTGTTAAAATATAAGCACCAGGAAGGCAGGTCCTGTTTTTTTGCCTTTTTTTGTAGCAGCGCTTGACAGATGGTGAGGGCTTTGTAAATGTTCATTTGTTAATTTTTATGATTATTTATCTACCTACATCCATGTGATATATGCAACTATGTAAGCATGTATAGTATATGTTTGCATCATTTATTTTGTTCACAATAAATAGAGATTTTTCTAATCCTAAACTTATAACTATTTTGTGAAGTATCAAAAATGGAAAAATAATAGTAGCTAACAGTGATTTGGATCATTTGAAAGGGAACCATCCTGTTTTTCCCACAGTTTTATAGACCATCTATTCCTCAATGATAATAGCAAAAGTAAAGTCACAGTCATTGCTTTGCTAGCACTCACAGAAGCCATTAAGAAATGTCCATATAGATCCTGAAAAGAGTGCCTCCTCCAATAAATATGGTGAAAGCCTCCTCCCTCATTCACATCTCTAGCAAATCACCAAAACCCTGAATATGGAAAAAAGCAAGAATAGTGAGGTAAAATAGATTTATGAAGGCACAGCAAAATAAAAACATACCTCTTAATCTAAGTTATAGCCCTAAAAAATTGTTCTCAAGCACTTTGTAGTTTAGTCAGGGGTAGAAACTGTGGGATCCTGGTCAGTATGTCTGTTTGTTAAATATACTTTGAGGCTTTCTTTTATACATAATAGTCTACCTTCCTAATACTACTTGAAAGATTGATTTTTCCTTTGAAAATACTATACTTTCTGACAATGTACCTCACAAATAAACACAAAAATAAGCAAAAAAAAAATAACCTGCTTAATTTTGTTATGGTTAGGTTAATCTGACTTACATGAAGATAAAAGAAAAAAGAAATTATCTTTGCAATGAAACAACTCTGCTCCTGTGTCATAAAGAAAAAAAAAGCCACGTGGAGCGTTGAGGTCCACCAGCTACAACAAAGTTATAGTAATCAAAGTGCTTTTCCAAATATCTCTTTAATTAATGCAGTGTCCCAACAAGCGAGTATAGGGAGCTCCTAAAAAGATGCATAAGTAATGTATTGCTTAAAATATATGTATGCACACATGCATAGATGCACACACATATATACACATGTAGGCAGTATACACATGGGTGTATAGCATGTGTACATACATACTACCTACACAATGCATGTACATATCTATATCTATATCTATATATATACAAATATATGCATATATATATATATATACAGGTAACTATGACAACGTATACTTATATCTCATCTCTATATGTATTTGTATATATATATCTATGTTTACATATAAAATCTATATCTATCTATTGACCTACCTATTTATACCTTCTTCTATAAACATACATGCATATATACATATACACACATATATGGATGCAAGTATACTTATGTGTATTTGGAGACCCCTGCATATGGGAAAGTCTTGACTTAGTGACAATAATGCAAAGATAGATAAATATATGCTTATGAAATATAATTACAATATTATTCACCAGAAAGCCAAAGGTCTCCATAGTGACAGAAGTATAGTTGCTGCAATGTAGCATAGTGGTAGGAGGGAGTCTTCATGCTCTCCTGTTTGTTATGGGACAAATTATATCAAAAATATGTAAGCATGACTAAATTTTATTTACCAAAACGTGCAGAAGAGGAAAAGACAAGAAATTTACTTTCTTTGCCCAGCTGCAGGTCACAAGGTCATAACAGGATAAGGATTATAGGGTTAGAAAGATTTGACAGGAAGCAGTTTTCTCATCATTCCCAGAGATGTTATAAGACATTTCCACAATGGATAAAACAGGATTATGGCAAGATACGGACAATTAATCTTTTCTTTCGTGAAAACTGTTTAATATTTGCAGAGGTCAAGGAGACTTGGAAAGATACAATACCTTCCTGATCCCCTGACAACTACTCCAATAAAGATTTCAGAAGAATGCTTGATTGAAAAGATATCAAGAAATCTAAAAAAAAATTACAGTGCTTGACACTTTGAGCTCAAGATCAGAATCAGAAGTGGCAAAAAGGCAAGGTATTAGAAAAGGAACTAACTGTATTTGGGATACTGGAACCAGATTCCAATGACCAACCAGAGTCACAGTACTGTGACTATTAACTCAGAGTGGGAATATGAGCTCAGATTCATCATCCAGGTAGAGGGAACTTGATACTCTCACTTTATACAAAGAGAGTGGAAATTTTAATTCATCTCTGGACGCAAGGATTTAAGATCTCTAATACCAAAGAAAAGGTCAGATTTGGGCCACTTTATAGAAATCCATGTTCATTCCCCCTATTCTAAGAAGGGAATCATAAACCAAGACCTCTAAAAAAGCCAATGCTATTGCTCTGAAACTAGAAACATCTAGCTAGATGACAGGGACTGAGGCCAGCAGCTGTGTACTGAACCTCCACAGAAGGCATGTCTTCATTTATGTTTTCTAAATTCAAATCAGTGTCCGCAGCCTTGAAAGTTGAGAGTGAGCATAATCTGATTATGCTTCTAATTAGAGTTCATAAAGTCAGATGAAAATTTGCTGCTCTCTTGTCTCAGCTACTCATTAGATTGTTTAAATACATAGCAACTTGATTTCTGAGTCATGTGACCAACACAATGTTGAAGTAGACATTTTCTCCAATTCTAATGACATTTTCATCTCCCATCTATCTCTACAAATAAGAATTATGTAAAAAATGTAAAGCAATTATAGATTTCTCCATGTTCTAAAATGCTAAGAAGCCTACTGAGATAACAACTTGATGGACTGACAGAAGAGAAAGCAATCTATAATTCCACACATCCTACCATTTCAACCTTCATGATCTAGTAAGGCTGTGCAATGGAATCCACTCAAGAATTTTTTTCCAGTTGCTGCAAATTCTACTGTATAAAACCAGCACCACTTGTTTCACTTCCACCATTCTCAGACAATGAGAAACAGAATTCACCTCCATCCTCAACACCGAAATTAACCAGGTGTGATGGGAAAGAGAGAGGGATAGGAAATATGAAAGCTTATTTTATCTTGGGCAGCAGAACTGATAAAGAACATAAATAAGCAGTAAGAATATGGACAGGGTGCCAATGTGTAAAGGAGGGCTAAATAAGGTCTCAAGAAAAAAAAAACCCTAGTATATACCTGAAGCTATTTCTGTCCCATCCCTTCTCCCAAAGACTTGGGGCAAAGACTGAAGGTGATGAAAAGTGAAATTCTTAGCAAGGAAAAAGACCAAGATAACTTGAAAGTATAACTGATGGGGGATATAGGTACAGTAAGAAATGGAGTTACAGAGGAATGAAAAGGGGAAAAAAGAATGAAATTTCCAAAGGAAGTAGCAAAAGGAATAAAAAGCAGCTAAGAGTATTGAGAACAAGTAGTTAAACTAAGAAGGAAGATAATAGTAATACAAAGAAATATGGCCTCTAAGAAATCTAAATGATTTCAAACAACTATGAATAAATATTGCGAGACAAAAGGAAATAAGACAATATCTAATGAAGTACACGATCCTGTGGACATAGAAAGAGGTCATAGAAACATAGCATCCTACCTCTGTGGAAGGGGAATCATGTCTTCGGCAGGAAGCTATTTATTCCTAAGGGTCAGAGGTCATGGATCCATGAAGGAGATCTAATGGCAAATGGGCGAAATGGTCAGGGGAATGGTGGAATGGTAACAATAAACCACTGTGAAACAGGAAAATTTCTACTATGGGGCAATACTTCTTTCTATCTGTTCTAGGAATTAATGATTTGAATAAATAAGCAGACCAGAAAACAGTGGGCAAGAGGGTCACATCTATAAAACAATAGTAGATGATATTCAAAATACAAATTGTAAAACAAGTACCTTAGAAACTTTAATTCCTTGAGAATTTAGAGAAAAGGAAATAAATGAGTGTAAAAACATGAATCAAAATGTTGAAGAGATGGGAGAACTGGTTCAAATGTGAAGGAATTCACTCAGATCTTCTCTTTAGCCAAAGGGAGCATTATTGATGCAAAAACAATGGGCTAGCCTTGAAAGAAGGACTTGCAATTAACAAAGGAATGGGGACTTGATTTTATAAGATGGGATAAGGGACAAGGGAGGATAAGGAAGATGGGACTCATGATCCAAGATGGGGGAGAGGAGACAAGGAATTTCATGGTCCAGGGTAAGGGGGAAGTTTTATGGTATTCCAAGATAAGGGGAGACTTTAAGGCACAAGGGAAAGAGCAACTGAACCCTTAGGGTGTCTTTGTATCAACAGACTTTAAGAAAGCTTTAGAGGATGAACCAGGGAAAGGGCAGCTCAACCTTTAAAGCACCTTTGTATCCACATCATTTCCCCACTCAACCACTAGTTAGGAAAATACTTTTGGGGGGAAAGGGGCAAAGATTATTGTCTTCAGTAGCTGCTACCTGCTGGATAGGGCCAGAATAGGTTGAGGGGGTGATCAGCATGGGGTGCAGAATGCGATGCCAACTGAGTCCAGGGTAGAGAGAAGCAAATCACTTGGGGTTATCAGGGGAAGTTGTTGATATCCTAAAAGTTGCTGTGGGCAAGAAAACACAGAGTGACTAAGGAGGTTAAACAATCACAGGGCAAGTATAAGGACAGTAAAAAGACCAATAATGGAGTCACAATAGGGGGAAAGAAGGGAGAGAAACCACAACCTCCAGGAAGAGGAAGGGGGATATATCAGGCTGGAGTGGATGTCTTACATCCAAGAGACTTCCTGTAATGTCTTTTGAATGCTCAACGGATAAATTCCAGGTAGGGTTTTCAGGAAATAGAGGGAGAGCTGTGGGGAGTAAGCTAGTATCCTGGGCATGATGGTGACACAACCAGCAATCATGTCTTTCAGCAATCTGTCTCACCCCAGAGTTCCCCTATTTGAATTGATACATTAGACTTCCATTCCCCAGGAGGCAGATCTAACCCTTGGCACAGGGTGGGAATCTGGAATTGGTAGGCTAGAAATAGAAGTGGTTCAAGGTGGGGTCCAGAACATAGCATAGCTAGAAAGTACACAGGCAAGTCCCCAAAGTGAGTGCTTTCAATGCATAGTCTTTTCTGGCTAGTCAGGTCCTGAATCTTATCTCACATTTCACATACTGCCTCTTGCTTGCTTCTTTATCTCAGCACTCCTATCCACTTCCTTAGAATGGAACAGGTGGAGGCTAATGACTTTATGACAAACCAAGAAATCAACAAACAAAGCCAAAAGAAAGAAAAATGGAAGATAATGTGAAATATCTCATGGGAAAAACAACTGACCTGGAAAATAGATCCAGGAGAGACAATTTAAAAATTATGAGAGTACCTGAAAGCCATGATCAAAAAAAGAGCCTAGACATCATCTTTCATGAAATTATCAAGGAAAACTGCCCTGATATTCTAGAACAAGAGGGCAAAATAAGTATTCAAGGAATCCACCAATTACCACCTGAAAGAGATCCAAAAAGAGAAACTCCTAGGAACATTGTGGCCAAATTCCAGAATTCCCACGTAAAGGAGAAAATATTGCAAGCAGCTAGAAAGAAACAATTCCAGTATTGTGGAAATACAATCAGGATAACACAAGATCTAAAAGCTTCTACATTGAGGGATCGAAGGGTGCAGAACAGGATTTTCCAGAAGTCAAAGGAACTAGGACTCAAACCAAGAATCACCTACCCAGCAAAACTGAGTATAATACTTCAGAGGAAAAAATGGTCTTTCAAGGAAATAGAGGACTTTCAAGCATTCCTGATGAAAAGACTAGAGCTGAAAAGAAAATTTGACTTTCAAACACAAGAATGAAAAGAAGCATGAAAAGGCAAATAGCAAAGAGAAGTCATAAGGGACTTACTAAAGTTGAACTGTTTACATTCCTACATGGAAAGACAATATTTGTAACTCTTGAAACTTTTCTGTATCTGGGTAGTTGCTGGGATTATGACACACACACACACACACACACACACATGTGCACGCACACACAGAGACAGAGAGCACAGAGTGAATTGAATAGGATGGGACCATATCTCAAAAAAAATGAAGGTAAATGGTGAGAGAGAAATGTAGTGGGAGGAGAGAGGGAGAAATGGAATGGGGCAAATTATCTCTCATAGAAGAGGCAGGCAGGAGACTTTTTAGTGGAGGGAAAAAGAGGGGAGCTGAGAGAAAAACATGAAGTTTACTCTCATCACATTCGACTAAAGGAATGAATAAAATGCACATTCACTTTGGTATGAAAACCTATCTTACAATACAGGAAAGTTGGAGAGAAGGGGATAAGTAGGGAGGGGGGGAATGATGGAAGGGAGGGCAATGGAAAGAGGGAGCAATTTGAAATCAACACTCTTGGGGAGGTACAGGATCAAAAGAGAGAATAGAAGCAATGGGGGGCAGGATAGGATGGAGGGAAATATAGTTAGTCTTACACAACATGATTATTATGGAAGTCATTTGCAAAACTACACAGATACGGCCTATATCGAATTGCCTGCCTTCCCAAAGGGAATGGGTGAGGAGGGAGGGATGGGGAGAATTTGGAACTCAAAGTTTTAGGAACAACTGTTGAGTATTGTTGTTGCTACTAGGAAATAAGAAATACAGGTAATGGGGAATAGAAAGTTATCTAGCCCTACAGGACAAAAGAGAAGATGGGGCAAGGGAAGGGAGAGATGATAAAAGAGAGGGCAGATTGGTGATAGGGGAAATTAGAATGCTTGGTGTATTAGGGTGGAGGGAGGGGACAAATGGGGAGAAAATTTGGAACCCAAAATTTTGTGAAAGTGAATGTAAAAAGTTAAATAAATTTATTTAAAATAATTAAAAAAAGAAAAAGTTAAAAAAATTTAAAAAATTGATGTATGACTCAGGGCAAGTCACTTAACTTCTAAAAAAAGAATAAAAAACAAATAAATGGAAAAAAATCAATCTAATGCATAACTTTAAATGTGAATGGAGTAAATAATCCAAAAAAGTGAAAAAAATGACAGATTGGTTAAGAAAATAAAATCCCCCAAAGTTTGTTACTTACAAGAAATATACATATGAACCAGGTCTATGAGGAATAAAAATATAGTCTAGATCATAATTTGCTATGTATTTAGGGAATAAAAAAAGCAAAAATTGCAATCATGCAATCAGATAAATTAATTTTTAAAAGTCACAATGTCAGTTTTTATCTATTTATCCCTCTTTATGTGCCAGGCATTGAGCTAAGTGCTGGGAATAGAAAAGGAGACAAAAGAAAAGTCTGCTCTTAAGGAGTTTATAATCTATAAGGAGATAAAAATATTACATTATGAACAAACAAACCTTAGAAAACAAATGAATCTGTAGTCAATAGATAAGGACTAAATATTAATAAATAGGATGTGCTAGACTCTGCTGATTATTGAAGAGATAAATCCACACAAATTCCTGCCCTCAAGGAGCTCATATTCTATAGAGAAAAAAGATTTTTTAAAAAGGCAACTAAGGGGCGGAGCCAAGATGGCGGAGTAGAAGGACGCACATTTACGAGCTCCGAGCCCACAACCCATGGAATTGAGGTAAAAGGAGATCCCCATAAATTCTGAATCTCTGCAGGGGGTGCATAAACATAGGGGAAGAGATTTCCGTTCCACTGAACCCTGGAGAGCCGTCTCCGGGGTCCATCGCATCCCGGAAAGCAGACCCCACCCCCACCCCTGGCCGCGGCCCCAGAGAAGCTGACCCGAGCAGACTTCAGAGAGGAAAGCTCCCAGGGGAAGCTCCGGCAGCCGGGAAAGTCCCTCCGCCCACAAAAGCTACAGGTCAGTAAGAAAGAAGGCTGCGATAGGGGAGGGGAGCGGAGCGTCTCCGTGACTTGGACCCCCTCGGGAGGAAGCGGCGGGCGGGCGGAGGCAGAGGCGTGGGCGGGCAGCTGAGGCGGCAACGGCCCGGGACTCAGGAATCCCCCAGCAGCAGGTAGGATCTTCAATACTGAAGGTCTTTCCAACCTGAGGGAGCCGAGCAGAGGAGACGGCCCTGCCCCCACCCTGCTCTACTGCTGAACGCCTCTGAATAAAACCCCCAAGGGAGCTGAGCACAGCAGGCGGGGCCCCCCACCCCGCCCCCACCACTCCGTTCCTGAAAGTCTCTGCAGAAAGCCCCCGAGAGCCCAAGCTTAGGAGGCGGCCCTGCCCCCACCCCTGCGCCAGAACTAAAGCTTGCCGCGGGAAAGCACATTTGAATCTCAGAGGCCAAGCACTAGCTGGGCGGATCCAGGCGGGGGTGGAAAGGAATCTCAGAAGTCAAGTAACTGGCTGGGAAAATGCCTAGAAAGGGGAAGAAAAATAAGACTTTAGAGAGTTTTTTCCAACAAATGCAAATGATCCCGACCTTCGGATCTGATGGGGAGGACGAGAACGTATTTTTCCCATCAGGGAAAGTTGTGGAGGGCGGGGCCTCAGTACCCCAGACACCCCAGGGGGGTGTTGGGTGGGCTCAGGCCTTGGAAGAGCTTAAAAAGGATTTTGAAAAGCAAGTTAGACAGGTGGAGGAAAGACTGGGAAGAGAAATGACAAAGATGCAAGAAGAGTATGAAAAAAAGGTCAATATCTTGGTAAAGGAGACCCAAAAAAATGCTGAGGAAATTAACACCTTGAAAAATAGGCTCACTCAATTGGCAAAAGAGGTTCAAAAAGCCAATGAGGAGAAGAATGCATTCAAAAGCAGAATGAGCCAAATGGAAAAAGAGGCTCAAAAGCTCACTGAATTTAATAGTTCTCTCAAAATTAGAATGGAACAGATGGAGTCTAATGACTTTATGAGAAACCAAGAAATCACCAAACAAAACCAAAAGAACAATAAAATGGAAGAGAATGTGAAATATCTCATGGGAAAAACAACTAACCTGGAAAATAGATCAAGGAGAGACAACTTAAAAATTATGGGACTACCTGAAAGCCATGATCAAAAAAAGAGCCTAGACATCGTCTTGCATGAAATTATCAAGGAAAACTGCCCTGACATTCTAGGACCAGAGGGCAAAATAAGTATTGAAAGAATCCATCGATCACCACCTGAAAGAGATCCAAAAAGAGAAACTCCTAGGAACATTGTGGCCAAATTCCAGAACTCCCAGCTCAAGGAAAAAATCTTGCAAGCAGCTAGAAAGAAACAATTCCAGTACTGTGGAAATACAATCAGGATAACTCAAGATCTAGCAGCTTCTACATTAAGGGATCGAAGGGCGTGGAATAGGATATTCCAAAAGGCAAAGGAACTAGGACTCAAACCAAGAATCACCTACCCAGCTAAACTGAGTATAATACTTCAAGGGAAAATATGGTCTTTCAATGAAACAGAGGACTTTCAATCATTCTTAATGAAAAGACCAGAGCTGAAAAGGAAATTTGACTTTCAAACACAAGAATGAGAGGAAGCATGCAAAAGTAAACAGCAAGGAGAAGTATTAAGGGACTTACCAGAAATGAACTGTTTGCATTCATACAGGGAAGGACAATATTTCTAACTCTTAAAACTTTTCACTATCTGGGTGGTTGGTGGGACCACACATACACATGTACACGCATGCACACACATACACACATGCATACACATATTCACATGCAGAGACAGAGAGCACAGATTGAACTGAATAGGATGGGACCATACCTTAAAAGAAATTAAGGTAAATGGTGAGAAATGTAGTGAGAGGAAAGAGGGGGAAATGGAAGGGGGTAACTATATGTCATTTAAGAGGCAAGTAGGAGATGTTTTTAGTGGAGGGAAAAAGAGGAGAGCTGAGGAAAAAAAAAAAAAACAAACAAGAAGTTTACCCTCATCACATTTGACTAAACGAAGGAGTGAAATGCACACTCATTTTGGTATGAAAACCTATCTTACAGTATAAGAAAGCAGGGGAGAAGGAGATATTGGGGGGGGGATGATGGAAGGGAGGGCAAAGGGAGGAGGGAGTAATTGAAAGTCAACACTTGGGGAGGGACAGGATCAAAGGACAGAAGAGAAACAATGAAGGGCAGGTTAGGAGGGATGGCAATTCAGTTAGTCTTACACAACACGACTATCAGGAAGGTCATTTGCAAAGCTACACAGATATGGCCTATAATGAATTGCCTGCTGTCCCAAAGGGAATAGGTGGGGAGGGAGGGATGGGGAGAATTTGGAACTCAAAGTTTTAGGAACAATTGTTTAGTATTGTTGTTGCAACTAGGAAAGAAGACATACAGTTAATGAGGAATAGAAAGTCATCTGGCCCTACAGGAGAAAAGAGAAGATAGAGACAAGGGAAGGGAGGGATGACAGAAGAGAGGACAGATTGGAGATAGGGAAAATTAGATTGCTTGGGGTATTGGGGTGGGGGAGGGGAGAAAAGGGGAGAAAATTTGGAACCCAAAAATTTGTGAAAATGAATGTAAAAAGCTAAATAAATAAATAAACAAAAAAAAAGGCAACTAAAAAAAGAGTTAAGATGAGGAGAGAAAGAGGGCATGATGTCAAAGTCAATAAAGTCAGTAGAGGAGAATTAGCCTATCGACAATTTAAGGTATACCATAAAGAGGCAAACTTCAAAACCACTTAGTATTGGCTAAAAACAAAGTAGAATAAAGGGACAGACTAGACAAAGGAAATTCAGAAATAAAGGAACTCAAAGAACTAGAGTTTCCTAAATTGGAAAGCATAAATTACTTAAGAAGGAACATCTTAATTGATAAATAAAATGCAGTTTGGCAGAATTTAAGCTTACTGTAACATCTTATACCGTATTTCTCAAATAAAAGTAGATATATGATCCTCAGATTAAAGATCATATACCTTTCATAGCTATGGGTAGGAGATTTATTCTTAAAGAAATAAAAGATAGAAGCAATTACAGAAGATAAAAAAACAATTTCAGTTGAACATAAAAATTCAGCGCAAAGAAAATTAATGTATCAAAGATATGAAGGGTTTGATTTAATGATAAAATAAAAAAGTATTTTTATGAAAATGTTTTATTACCTAAGATATAGAGACAACTAATGAAATAATATCCATGTATATATGACCCCAAATATATGTTTGTGATCAGTTGTGTGATGAAATTTGTGGCTACTACACACATAACTCAATACATGCATGCACATATATATACACACATAATACACATGCAAATAAATACAGATATATGTGGGTATAGATGTATACTTTTGTGTGTTTTTGTGTGTGCTGTGACCCTGAGAGTATTGTAAATAAAAGACATTTCCAATGGATAAGTGGTCAAACATATTAAGAAAAAAAGTTCTCAAAATAAGTCTTATCAACTATTTAAACTATTTAATGAACATATGAAAGAATGTTCCGAATCACTAACCTTAAGAGAAATATATGTCAAAAAAATTCTGAGAGTTCATCTCACATCCTGTTAATTGGCAAAGATGACAAGAAATGGAAATAGTGTTAGAGGGATTGTGAGAAGACAGGTAGAATGGTAGTGCATTGTTGGTAGAATTGTAAATCAGCATAACCATTTTGAAAAGCAAGTTTTCATTATGTATCGTTATAAAAACGTTCATTCCCTTTCATGCAGAAATTTTACTTCTAGATTACCCAGTGAGATCACAGATAATGTTTCAAAACATCCTAAGCATTTTTGACAATTTTTTTTGTGGCATCAAATAATTGCAACCAAAGTAGATACCCACTGTTTGGGGAATGACTAAATACATTTAGGTAAAAAATATAATGAAATGTAACCGTGATATAACAAATGAAGAAATGGATTAATAAATGAAGTCTGGAAAAATTTACAAGATTTGAAGCAGAGTTAAGTAAGCAGAACTAAAGCTGCATTGTACATAATTGCCAGAGAAGTAAATGGAAGACTCACCAAAAAAGAACCAAAGGGGAATGTTGCAAAATTATGAAAAGCATGACTCAAAGGAAGATGTATGAAAATACATAAACTACACATACCTTTATAGAGGAGGGAAGAATATGGCTGTGGAATGTTACATAAATTTACAGACTTTTTCTATCTAATAATTCTATTTACTAATTGGTTTTATTTTTTTGTCTCTTTTTAAAAAAGTATTGTATGTTCTGAGGAATATCTTTTAAGCAGAAAAGGAAGAAGAATATTGGCAGAAAATTCTATAAAAATTCATGTATAAAATGTTTCAATCCATTTATGCTTATTAACTATAACATTTTTATTAATGAAACTTGCAAATATTTTTCAAGTTTATATTTCCCTTCTAAATTTAACTTTAGCAGATCCTATACTAAGAAGTTTAAATTTCCCATAATCAAAATTATCTCACCTTCTGTGATATTTTCTGTGAATTGTTTAACCTCAAGTCCTTCCCCTTGTCATAGTGTACTTCATAGGTTTGCTAGTGTGTGTTATATTCCCAATTTGTTTCACTGTTTGACTTCTTCATTGTTTACTAATTTATTAATTTAGTATTTTGCTATTGAGTAATATATTAATTTAATGATAACTACAGTGTGATAAGGATTTATATCCAGATAGACTTCTTTCTAACTTCTATTATTATTTCTCTTGAAATTCTTGAATTTTTGTTTTTTCACATAAACATAATAATGATATTTATTTTTATTATTATTTTAGTTCTATAAAGTAGGCATTTTTTTGATCAATATGCCAGTGGAAAAATATCTACTTAGGTAATAATGTCATTTTGTTATATTGTCTCAAGTTCCCTCATAAGGAATTAATACTTTTCAAAACTATATAGATCTATTTCTCAAAAATATTGGAATTATAGTTTTGAGTCTACATGATAGGTACTTTCCAAAATGTTAACTATTGTATAGTTATTTTGAATAGAATTTTTCTTCTAGCTCTTCTTTCTGTTTTTTTTAATAACATGAGAATGCTAATGATATAGATGGACTTATTTTATATCTCATCACTTTGATGAATTGTTAGATTAATTTGGTTGACTAAATTTTTGGCTCTAAATCATCATAACTTCTTCAAAAAATTTGTTTCCTCTTTTCCAGGACTAATTTCTTCATTTGCTCTTTTTTTAATTCCTATGTCAAGTTTTTTTATGACTAAATGAAATAGTTGTGGTGATAATGGGCCTTCACCTTTTACCTTATATCTTATGGGGAAAGTCTCAATTTTTTTCTTATTGTATATAAAGTTTTCTCTTCATTTTATATGGATATTACTTATTTATTGAAAATTACATTTATTTCTATTCAATCATGTTTTAAGCAAAAAATGGGTGTTGAAAACAGTTAGTAAGCTTCCAAATGCAGAAGAAAAGAATCATGCCCTTTTAAAATTGTCATTTTTAACATTTAGTTACATTCTCTATTTTTAAATCTAAAAGCAGATTCAAATAAAAATAGATTCAAAATAGAGTCAATTCAGTTCAATTCAATTCAAAAATGATTTTCAAGCACCCAAAATGTGACATACTTCATGCTGGGTCTAAGAAATATAAAAAATTAATTAAAAATATAGTCCCTGACCTCAAAGACCCAAAATTCCAGAAGATTGGAAAATGACATACTTATAGATAAATCAGTATAAAATGCACACAAAGTAATTTTGTTTTGGAGGTGAGGAGTACTCAAAATTAGGAGAATCAAAATACTTAAGTGTTAATTATAATGAAAGTTATTTGAAGAAATATTAAAATATTTTCGAGTACAGCTATTACATTGGTTGATTGGTAATAGATTGTACAGCTCTTGTGATCAAAACAAAACAAAGCTAAACTTTGTTACAAAAAAGAAACAGATTTAAAACATAACCTTCTGTTGAGTGAAAAATGACATAATGGAACAAAATCTAATCCTGAAGTGCCTATAAAAAGCACAAGTGAATAAAGATTTTTAGACAAGAAAAAATAAAAATTGATAATATCAGGAGTTACAAATGGTGAAAATGCATTATGGACAACAGAAAAACCATTACTAGATACTTAAGGTCATAGTCTTAATCTTATGAATTATGAATTGGACATAAAGTTGACTTCATAAAGTAGACTCATGAAGTGTATAGTTTTGGCATTTCTTTTTATTTGGAAGTCAGTAGAAGAAATGAACTCTAGATAAGAGGTACAAGATTATAGGATTGATGGTTTTTGGAAATTTGGTCATAGTAGTGGAGACTTACATTAGGACAAGGGATATGTGGATCATTATTTCTATTTTAATGTCTATACTGGGTTTTTGAAATTGTTCAGGAATGAAATGGTTAGGGAAAATTACTTGCAGAATTGAAAGCTACTATTCTTTCCTGAACAGTGTACCTCCACGCCAACTTCCATAATTAACTAGATGATAGTGTAAACTAAAGCAACCAAATCACAATTAACTTTAATGACTAGGTAGATCATTGATTTGAAAGTCCTTAGAGTCTGGAGATGGTATCATTTCCTTCTTTACATCCCAGGGTTTAGTAAAGTACATTTAACACAGTGAATAACTAATAAATGTTTATTAAATTGAAAATGTAAAATTTTAAGTAGAATGAATATTTCTTGAGGACAGGGCATGTTTGTTAAGTTAAAGGTTGACTTGTGTAGAATCCCTGAGCAAATGAGCTTAATTTTGTTTGCAGTATATGAATGAAACTTTGAATGGGTCTAATTCATGCTGCAACAGTTTGATTAAAATCATAGTACTGCAATTTTTTTATATCAAAAAATGCAACCTTCGGTTGTACGACTATGTTCCAGTCATGATTCTAGATGATAAAGATACAAATATAAAAACAATACAATTGTCACATTCAAAGAGCTTATGTTTGAATGAGAAAACATATACATATATGTGTGTTAAAAAGCATATACAAAACTGACAAGGTAACCTTTGCCTTAGAAGGCAACAACAGGTGGGCAACATAGGCAAGCATGGCAACCAGTAGAAGATGATATTTGAGTTGAATCGTGACAGA
The DNA here is from genome assembly GCA_023548195.1 of Bettongia penicillata ogilbyi. Classification (NCBI taxonomy): domain Eukaryota; kingdom Metazoa; phylum Chordata; class Mammalia; order Diprotodontia; family Potoroidae; genus Bettongia; species Bettongia penicillata. The sequence goes on along the minus strand of JAJHZJ010000126.1, from coordinate 1,799,187 downwards.
AAGTTTCATAAGAGATGGAAGTAGAGAAGAAAAGGAAATTAAGATCAAATGTGAAGATACAGACAATAATTTAAGAGATGTGGTGTCATCTATAAGGAACAGAATGCTAATTTGTCACTGCAGTTCAGGAGATCCATCTTAGAGTCCAAGTCAAAGAAGTCTTGTTTAGCCTTTCTAGAAAATAATGTATAATGAGCATGTAAAGGTAGAATAAGGTCATATTGTAGTCTTTGGTCATAGAGGTAATAATAAACCATGGAATATTCTGGGTCAGGCAATGTGAATTGGCATGATTCAAATGTGCCTAAAGATAGTAATTTTGGTGGCTACATACAGGATAAATTGAAATGAAGAGGACTTTGAGGAATAGAGACAAATCAGAGGCTATTGCAATATTTCAGGCAAGAGATAATAAGGTTCTGAATTAGGGTATTGGCTGTATCAGTAGAAAGGAAAGAAATGTGAGAACTTTTGTGAAAGCAAAATTATTAAGACTTGTCTACTAATTGTGCATGGAATTTGAGAGAGGTAAGAGTTAAGGATAACTCCAAGATTGACACCCTTGGTGACCATAATTATAGTAATCCCTGCAGCAGAAATAGAATGTTAAGAGAAGGGATGAGTCTGGTTCAAAATATAATGATTTCCCATTTGGGCATTGAGGACCATACTAGACAGAGATCCTTGGCTATTTATTTGATGAATCTTTTGGTCATTTCTGAATTCAATCATTGTGCCAATATACCCTGGCAAGTTACAGCATCATCCTAGACCAACATATAATATTCATTCATGTTGAACTGAAAATGCTGAACACCATGACAATGAGGAAAAATATCTTTGCAAAATATCATATTAAGTCAATTATTCAAATGTAGAATTCCATCCCTATCTTGGTTCCTCTCATACCTATATTTGTGTCCTGTGCTTTTTTGTCTAAGATTTAAATTCTGATACATGAATTTCCCCTTGCAAAACCCTTAGTCTCCCTCCTTACATCAGCTGGTATCATTGATGGAATTTGTACTTCATAAGTCTTCTTTAAAGTTCTCTTTGAAAAGGCTTGAAAAGTTTAAATTGACTCCAAGGCAAGGGCTGTTTAGGGATTTTCTTGCTAGCTGAAACTGGAAGATCTAAAAATTCTCTTTCACCTATGGTTTGTAGCTTTTTGCCACTAGCTTTTTTTATTGCTTTTTATATTGGGAAACCATAGTTTTGCTTGTTTTATTATCCATCTTGTGTCTTTTAAGTTAACAGTCAAGATAAATTCTCATTAACTTTTTTTAAGAGTGAGAAAAGAATAAAAAGCAGATTTTCAAATGTGTCAAGGCCATTTTTTCTCCTTCAAGATGACACTCCTTTACCTTTGCATATGATTTACTTTTTTAAAGTGCTGAACATTTTTTAAAAATTCTGCATACAACAGGAAGAGATTTTACTTAGTTTCAGAGGAGTAATTACATGGTAGCTGCCAGAGACCAAGATGTGAGATTTATCTAAAAGTTCTTTATATCCTATTTTCTATGGATATTTTAATATTTTCCCAGAAACAATATGATTCTTCATGTTAGTTAGATAATGAATATTCTTTTCTTTTCATAGAAAAAGAAAACATCAATTTCATTTTTCATTCAGACATTCATTCAACAAAATAACTCTTATGCACATGTTACATGTAAAGCAATATCAGAGATGCAAATTATGATACATTCTCCACCCTCAGGGAGATTTCAACTTAGTGAGAGACATCAGATATACAAAAAAATCTTTGTCTCTTACTTGTCTTTATAGACTGTCAGATATCACATCCAAACATTCTCTGTAATATTTCTTGAGTCCCTCTTCTCTTTACCATCCTTTCGTCACCACGGCCCTTACTCTTGTATAATCCCTCATTACCGGTCACCCAGACTATTGTAATCACTGTTCTTCAAATCTCTCCATTCTTAATCTCCATTCCATCCTGCCTGCCACTGATGAATTATGCAATAATATTAGTTTATAGCTCAAAAATCGGCTGTTTCCATGTTACCATATAAATGCTCAACTCCTGAGCCTATCATTCAAGGTCCATGATGATATAATTCCAATTTATATCTACATCTTTATCTCTCCTTACTTCCTTTTACTTAAGTCTTATAATTTATATTTCAGTCAATAATATCCCCTACATGTATTCTATAATTCCTTGTTTCCTCACATACACTTACTGAAAACATTCTCAAAATTTCCTACCCTCCCATTCATATATAAATGCAGAACAAATGGTAGTTTCACAAAGGACAAGCTGCATTAAAAAAGGCCTATAAATATATGTTCATAAACTTAACAAGGTTGGTAGTCTGAGTGATACAGTGGATAGAACACTGTATCTGGTGTCAGGAATATCTGAGTTGAAATCCAACTTTAGACACCTATTACCTCTGTGATCCTGGGAAAATCACTTAACCCCTTTTTGTCTTGGGGTTTTCTCATTTGAAAAACAGCAAAGATAATTGAACCTACCTTCCAGGGTTGATGTAAAGATAAAATAAGTTAATATTTGTAAAATGTTTTATAAATATTAAAGTCTATATAAATGCTAAATACCACCACCATCACCACTACTACTATTATCTTGTTTCTGACTACTTTCCTCTGCATCAATTTATATATTTTTCCAGTTTCTTTAAAGTCTATTTTAAATTTTTTATCATACAAAATTGTTTCATTACCTTCATATCAGAGTATTTTTATTTTCCCACTTAATGGCACCCTTTTTCTCCTTTACTGCTACAAAAAGATTTTGCTACTTATGGGACTTTCTGTCTTTTATCTCCTTGGGAGTATATAATGAATAATTCTATTTTTGAGTAAATACATACCTATGGCATATTTATGTAAGTTTGTATGCATAAATGCATGTATATATTTCTGTGTATGCATGTGTACCTACATATGTATGTTCTTGCACATGAATGTACACATATGTGCAATGTGTACACACACCATATATATGTATGTGTGTATATGTATATGTATACATAGATACATAAATCCACACAGTATATATATATATATATATATATAGAGAGAGAGAGAGAGAGAGAGAGAGAGAGAGAGAGAGAATCTGTGATTTTTCTACTATAATTCTTACTATGTAAGAGGTAAAATCACACAATAATATGACTGAATAAGTTTTTGAACTTTTTGATCCCCATTTTCTTTAAATGTAAAGTGAACTGGTTTGACTTGGTGACTTAAAAATTCTTTCCCATTTCTAAGCTTATGATCACAACATATTGGTTCCGGTATTTCATGTTCATTTATCTTACTGCTGATTTTTTAATATCCTCCAAAAAGTAAGATACATGTATTGTAAGATACTGTCTATGGAGGAAGAATATTATATAACTACCTTTTGCCTTATTCTGTATACCTTTCTTCCATTTATATAGCCTGAGGAAATTATCTCTTTACCTTCATGTCATACTTAGCATACATTCAATTCAATTCACGATACATTCATTGAGTTCCAAATATGTGCAAAGACTTTTGAGGAAGTTGAATAGATTTACCTAAATTAGAAACTTAAAGTCTCTTTTCCCCATAATAAATGATGTCTGGCCATATTCTACCGTCGAATTCTTGTAGAATCAACACTTTTTTTTCCAAGCATGTGCAGCACACTGTTTTATCCTTATCAAATTCTTCCTATTGGATAAAGTCCATTGTTTTAGCTATTTGGGATATTTTTGAATCTTGTCATCAAGAGTATTCGCAATAATTTTTCATTTTATCAGCTCTGTAAATTTGATGTGTTCCAATTTAACCTTCATTAGCATCACTGGAAAACAGAACAAACAAACAAAAAAGTTCGACAAAACAGGGACAAAGCTAAAGCCCTTGTCATGATCTTTGTACATTGGAAAGGGGCAGAAGGGGTGGCACTGCTTAGTTCTTCTTATTGCTTTGATTATTTTTATGGCAATGATGGAAAAATGATTAATTATTAGTTTTGAAATCTTGAAAAGTCACTTAACACCTCTCAACCATAATCTTCTCATCTGTAAAATGGGGATAATATAGCATGAGCACTTATTTCTCAGGAAAAATGTGAGAATCAAATGAGATAATATTTGAAAAGTGCTTTGCAAAACCAAAAACACCATATAAATGCCAGATTATAGTGTTTTTGTGTCTGCAAATTTGCAAATTTTCTTGAGAATGCATCTAGAGTTGAGCCAACAGGCTCCTTGTGTGTAGAAGCTAGCACTAGCATTTAATAAACACTTAATGGATGTTTGTTACTTGCTTGTCAGTTGGAGAATAAGTGTGGAAACAAAGTCACATGAGGAATAGTTACCTAGAAAAAAAAACAGTAAACGAAAACGGTAATGCTCAACGCAACATCTAGGATTTGTTTTACATGAAGCAAAAATAATTTGGTGTGAGCAATGCAAAGATCTAAGTCAACTCCAAAAGATTCATGATGGAAAATGCTATCCCCATCCAGAGAAAGAATTATGGAGTCTAAAGGCAGATTGAGGCATAATATTTGCTCCCTCTTTTTGTTTTGATTTTTCTTTCTCATAGTTCCTCCAATTTGTTCTAATTCTTCTTTGCAACATGATTAATGTGAAAATATGTTTAATAAGAATGCATATGTAGAGTATATATCAGATTGCATGCCAGCTTGGGGAAGGGGGAAGAAAGGGAGGCAGAGAAGATTTGAAATTCAAAAGATTATGGAAGTGAATTTTGAGAACTAAAATTTACTTAATTAATTAAAATGATTTGGTGTGGTGTTGGAGTTTAAAGAATGACACAAGCAGAGTTCTTTGAACTCCCAACACCACATCAAATTATTTTTAAATTAAACCCATGAGTGATCAGAGAAATGAGAGACTTGAGACATAAAGTAGTTGGTTTCTGGACCATTTCAGGGTAAGAATACACTACTTCCTATCCCAAGAGGGAGCATGTTACCCATCTGTAATAGTAATTTAAATGGGAAGACATTTCCCATTCATTAATAGGCCCATGAGGCCTGCCTGGGTCACATGGAAGCCTGAGTCATATGAGTGAAGTCACATGAGGAACAGGAAGGGGTGGAATAGGAAGAGGCAGAGCCAGAGGAGAGCTAAGAAGTTAATCAGACAGCAGTCAGAAGTGAAGGAGGCTGGCTGTGAGTGAAAGAAAGGCATTTTGTTTAGGAGAGCCTGCTTGTGATTTGGTTAAGGGACCTGGTTTGTGGGAAGCCTCACAGGGGGAGGGCTTGGGGCTGGTGTTGTCCTTTGCATTGTTATTGTGTATAGATTTTTGTTCCTGTCTTTCTGGTGTCTGAATAAATGCTTTGGTTCTGTCTTCCATGTGGAGAGTCTGTTGTCTTTCATGATTCATAATTGTGCTGGGATATTCACGATCACCAGAATGCTGGGAATATCACATTGGCACCACACCATCATGTTGAGACCTTGGACAATATCCTGTTAAACTTACTGTACTTACAGATTTTGCAGTTATACCTATTTGCAAAGCTTCAAGGGCTATCACATGGAAGTTGAATTAAATTTATTTCATACTACACACAACTAGTTAGATGAAGAGTCACTTTGTCAATATACATGTACATATTTGTTTGACCATACTCCGACACATATGCTAGATCAGTCACACAACCTCCCAGTACCCTCAAACAAATCTTGAATATTGTAATCACAGAATCCAAATGAGACTTTTTCTACTTTTAGTAATTTGTGTGTAACCACAACATGTCACTATCTAGCAAAACTGACTGAGCACTGGCTCTTTATTTAGTCCCCCCACCCCTCTCAACTAGGAAAATGATGGAGGAGCTATTTCTCCCCAAATCATGTCTTTTCAAAATTTACTTAATAGCTTAAAAGTATAACCTTTCTTTTGTCTTTCCATCTTCCAAACCCTCATCCTTCCTTCCCTTAGAAGCAAAATTCTTACCTGTGACTACTTTGTTCTAAGTAGCCACACTTGACTGCAATAATGAATGCATCTTTATCCTATGGGTAAGACGTGGCCCTTACACTAAAGGAATCTGGAGAAATCTCCAACCTCTCAAAGTATACTATTTGACTTTTGGATGGTTATAATTTAAAATGCAATAAGAATACATATTCAGCAAAATGGGAGGAAATTGTTAATTGTTTTATAAAAAGAAAACAAAATTTAGCAGTACTTTTAAAGTGAAAACTCATCAAACAGAAGACATATAAGAAAGGCATACAAGTAGTTATCAAGAAAAGGCTAAGAGAATCAATGCTTTCTTTCTTAGAAAAGATTACAATTTAAAAGACATATTATTTGAAGGAAATTAAGAGACAGAGAAATTGAGAGAGATAAAGACAAAGACAGAGACTAATGGAGAAGAATGTGATTGGAAAGAGCATCATTTTATTTTACTTGGTTCATCACCATATTAGCTTTAGTAGCTAAGTTAACAACTTAATGGAATAAATAAACCATACTGACCATGTCAGGTGTTACCAATTTGAGAGTTGAGTAGAGGTGTGGAAAGGATTTATTTTCTCCTATGCCTTCTCAGGATTGTTTGATATTAGGAGTTGATCTAGATAATCATTTAATTTTTATCCTAGTTTTGCTTCTTATAAAATCTATAATCAATCATGAATATTCTGTATTTCAGTTCTTAACTGAAGCTCTACCTTCTTGAAAGTATCTCCTCTCTAAGTTTTCCAAAACCTTCTTTTTCCCCTTCTGTTCCTTATCTTTCTGATCTTCTTTCTCAGTTTGTTTTCTGATCTAGGGAAAGAAGCATGGGGAGAAACCCTATGTTAGCTGGAAATACACAGAATTTAAATCAGTAAGAGATCAAAATTTTGACCAAATGCTGAGAATTTTCCTAACTGGAGGCTTTAAGTTATTTTATTTGATCATTAATAACATTTCCCATATTAGCTTCCTAAAATAGTGGGTAAAGTAAACCACATGTAGGCTGGGACATTTTACTCATAGGATAAAGATGCATTCATTATTGTAGCCAAATGTGGCTACTTAGAACAAAGTAGACACGGTCAAGAATTTTGCCTCTTAAGGGAAGGAAGGACGAGGGTTTGGAAGGTGAAAAGACAAAAGAAAGGTTATACTTTTAAGTTATTAGGTAAATTAAAAAAGACATGATTTTCGGAGAAATAGCTCCTCCATCATTTTTTCCAGTTAAGAGTAGTGGGGGGAGTAAATAAAGAGTCAGTGCTCAGCCAATTTTTCTAGATAGTGATACATTGTGGTTGCACACAAATTAGGAAAATCAAGAAGAGACAACTGATGATACACATGGATACACATGCGCACACACATCTGCTATATAGTTACTCATTTTCTCAATATGAGAATGTCAAGAAGAAAGTCTTCATGGCTAGGAGAAGGAAAGGAGTGACATGGAACATCTGAGGGTAAGTTCCTGCATAAATTAATAACCAGATGCCATCCAAGGAAACTTCATGTCTTAGGAGAATTGTGGTATGTTCCTGGATACAGAGATGTGTGGCAGGGATCTTATAAGGGTTTGCATTGTGAAGTGGTGGACTATGACAGCATACTTTTACTCAAGGTGGCTTTGTTAGATCATTTATTTACGTATTTTCAGGTGAAGGTAGGTACAATGGGGTTCTGGGAAGTGACTTATGAGAACAAAATGAATTGAAACATTCACATAAGTAGGAAAGTTTACTTATTGATGACATAAGTAATTCACTGTTACTTACATGATGGTAAAAGATATGGAAGAAGGTTTCTAATGTGCTAGGTAGCCCCGCTATTGAGGATCTACAGGAAGTTATAGAAAATGGAACCAGATGAGTCTTAGGATGAGAAGATTGAAATCTCTACCACTGGAAGAAATACCTCTATGAAAGTATGAATTCATTAAAGAAGTATAGGGGAGAACCTTCTAATCAATTTAAGACAAAAAAGATTTATTAAGTGTTTATTATGTTAGAAGTTACATGCTGGAGACAAGAGAGCTTAAGTTCATTGCTGTCAGAAATAGTTGTACTCCTTCAAAAGATAATGAGCTCGGGATCGCTAGAAGTATCTAAATAGATTCTAACTGATGATTTTTAACAGATATTTTAGTTCATATCAAATAAAAGGTGAAAGGTTGAAATATATGACCCTTAAAGTATGGCTCAAATACCAGATTTTTCGATTTTGTTCCTACTTGCACTTCTGTCAGAGGTATTCCTTGCAACATTATATTATGAATGACTCATAGGGACAGCATTTCAGATCTATGAAACTCCTTGGGTTCCTATCTGTAATATCCAACCACATAGACTGATGAGTCATAGCTCCAACCTTCTGTACCAGGTGCATGCCGAGCATGGTATCTGGGTATTTTGACAACTGGGTACCGAAATTGTTCTATAATCCTGTTTGTACACTTCCCAAGAAACATTCTACCAGATTCATGAGTACTTTTTCGCATAAATTTCTCTAAATAGACCAAAATGGAAACTTTCTACAAATGATCCCTTCCCCCCAAGACATTCCAGAGAATATTTATCTGTCTCCATGTGACCCAAGCAGGGGGTATGAATTCTTCTTGAATGGAACAAAGGTCATTTTTATACCCCTCCATTGATTACAGGTCACTTAAATAGAGCACAATGAAAAATAGATGCCTGTTCTCTTTTATATAAAGTGTCTTAGAACAATTGAAAGGGGACAGGATACTCATTAAATTAGATCTCTGGGGACAGTCTATTCCTTGGTTAAGATGCATGAGGAATAGTATTCTATACAAGGTAGGGTCACTTTCAAATAGTGTTATTCTACTTGGATTATGCACCATCCCAGAAATCTCCCAACACTTACTTAATGACATCCCTAGAGATTTCTTGTACCATTTTGTTACTGCCTACCTTGATAACATTTTGATCTTTTTCATCCTCATTATTGGAGTATACTCAGGATATGCAAGCCACTCTGAAGCTTCTTCAATTCACTGGTTATAAGCTAAATGAAAAAAAATATATTTTCAACCAGAGAATACGGAATTGGAGAATGTATTATTCTATTTAATGGATTGCAGGTGGATCCCCAAAGATATTCACAGGAAATGCCTGGGAATATCCTAATAACATACATGGAACAGAGTAGTTTCTTGGTGATGCCATTTCCCCCCTAATTTTATCCCATTTCTTCAAAATGGTAACACTGTCAGTTATTTTTTTTTATAAAACATGGACAGATTCTGAATGGATGCCAGCTGAATAAACTGCCTTCATCTAATTTAAGGAAATCTTTCTTTAGTGTGTTTTATTTCAGGCTGTTGCCTCCAAGGGGTCCATCAGCCCTGTGCTGATCCAACTTCATATACCTTCAAATTTTCTTCCACAAGAAAACTGACAATTGTAGAATAGAATTATAAATGACACCTGCTCACATAATGCCCAAACCCTTACACATTACCAGAAATTGAGACACCACTGTGTTGTCTAGTTCCTCAGATCTCAGTATGCCTAGTATCCCCTATTAATTTCCCAGGTCGATACTATCATAACATATTGCTCCAATGCTCAGAGGCAAGGCAGATGCCTTCTTCTTAGGGAACTAAGGAAATTTAGGATGCCCAAGCACCTGCAGGAGTCCTGACACTCATTAGATTTCTTCCAGAAAGCTAAGATGAGATTGTATTCACTTAAACTTGACAGATACTGCCACAGTTTTAGATATGAAGAAGAAAGGATATAACAAACCAGTTTCCTTGTTCCATCATGGGTTATAACAAGGCATGGCTTATATTTTCTCTAGTTCATGTACATCATAAGATATCATAGTAAGATCATTTCATTAAGGAAGAGCAATGTGTTTTTCTGCATGATTAAAATCAGTATGATAAATTTTATTTTGGTCTACTGTTGGATAAGATGTGAAGGAATAATAATAACTGATAAATGGAATTTAAAGTCTGTAATGTGATTTATATAAACAGTTTCATTAGATCTTTCCAACTACTCTGAAATAGGACATATATGTATTATGTTTTTCCAATGAGATATTTAGCATTCTCTTCCATTTTTTCATTCTTTTGGTTTTGTTTTGTGATTTCTTGTTTTCTCAGAAAGTCATTAGACTCCATCTGTCCCATTCTAATTTTGAGAGAACTATTCTCTTCAGTGAGCTTTTGAACCTCTTTTTCCATTTGGCTAATTCTGCTTTTGAAAGCATTCTTCTCCTCATTGGCTTTTTGAACCTCTTTTGCGAATTGAGTAAGCCTATTTTTCAAGGTGTTATTTTCTTCAGCATTTTTTTGGGTCTTCTTTACCAAGGTATTGACCCATTTTTCATGCTTTTCTTGCATCTCTCTCATTTCTCTTCCCAGTTTTTCCTCCATCTGTCTAACTTGGTTTTCAAAATCCTTTTTGAGCTCTTCCAGGCCTGAGGCCACCAGACATCCACCTGGGATGCCTGGGATACAGAGGCCCTGACCTCCACATCTTTCCCTGATGGTAAGAATATTTTCTCGTCATCAAAATTGAAAGGCGGGAACAGCTGTACCCCATCAAAATAGCTTTCTATAGTCTTATTTTTCTTCCCTTTTCTGGGCATTTTCCCAGGCAGTTACTTGACTTTTGAGATTCCTGTCCACCCCTGCCTAGATCTGCTCAGCTAGTGCTTGGGGTCTGAGATTCAAATGGACTTTCCGTGGCAAGCATGGCTGCTATTCAATGTGAGCTTAAGTTCTGGTGCTCAGGTGGGGGCAGGGCCACCTCCCAGGCTCAGTTCCCTCAGGGGCTTTGTGCAGAGACCTTCTGTAATGGCCCTGAACTTCTGCCTGCTGCTTAGGGAGTTCCGGGCCTCTGCTGCTGCCTCTGCTGCTGCCTGTGCCACTGCCTCTGCTGCTGCCTCTGCCACTGCCTCCCAAGGGGCCCTGAGTCACGGAGACACCCCGCTCCCCTCTCAGCCAGCCCAGAAGTCTCTCTCACTGACCTGTAGTGCCTGTGGGTGGAGGGACCTTTGCAGCTGCCGGAGGTTCCGTCCCTGAAGCCTGCTCGGATCCACTCCTCTGTGGCCACGTGGCCAGGGCAGCACAGGGGTAGGCTCTGCTTTCTGGGGTGTGACGGACCCCTGGGGATGGCTCTCCAGGCCTCTCTGGAATGGAAATCTTTTCCACTGTGTTTCTGCATGCCTTGCAGTGCTCCAGAATTTGTCGGGAGTTCTTTTTGCAGGAAATATATGGGCTGTGGGTTTGGAGCTGGCATACATGAGTCTTTCTACTCCGCCACCTTGGTTCCTGCCCCCATATATGTATTATGATCACTATTTTACAGATGATGAAGCTGGGAATCAGAAAAATTAAAGTTGACAGTGCTTGATGCGTAATAAGTGTTTAATAAACATTTTTATTCATTCATCCAACCATTCATTCATTTATACACTGGAATTAAGTGCTTGTAATGGGAGTTAAAAATCTTACCTGCCCATTGATAGGCCTCAGGTGGGGCTATAGAGGGAGGCTTGATTAGGGAAGGCTTGTTTCCTGTAAAACCCTACACGTTTTGTTGATTGCTAATGAGGCACTGGGTAAAGAAGGGTCCCTCCCTCTGGCTCTGAAAAGAGTATACATACTATAAGAGGGGTTTTGCTTTGGAGCTTAGTTTTGGAAGAAGGTTTGTGTTCCAGATGAGACTCTATGAAGCTGCAAAGCAGGCCCCCCACACTGACTTTCAAAACCCATGTGTTGGTGCTTCCCTCTCCGGTAGCTATGTATGTATATATGTAATGCTCAGACAAAAGTCTGTCTGTTGGTCCCTCTGTATGTTGAATGTAATTAAAGTGATTGTTTACCCCTCAAAAGTTGCCTTTCCTTTTATAAATGCAGATCTAAGAACCTGTGATAGCAGCCCCCACACTGGCTTGTGCATGTCGGGGGTTTACTGATACAGTCCTGAAGGCTGAGTCTGGACCCAGATTTCTCAGATTTCAATTACATCCATTGTAATAAGTCTAGTACTTTGTTAATTACACTATGTTGCTTTTTAATGATCACTTTAATTTATTGACCACATACAAAAGTAGATACTTAATAACTATTTGTTGAATAAATTATAAAATCAATATGCTCTACCCAGTACCCTCATCAATATGCTTAGTTTAGTACCATCAAACATATTTAAAAATCATGCAGAAATATATGAATGGGCTTCATTACGAACATTGCCCTGTCCCTGATCACAAAGTCATTCCATGCATGGTCAACCTACTCATTAAGATAACCAATTTTAATACAGTATGATACTACCTCTAGCATCTCTTCTCACTCTCACAGAATACCACTTCTGTTGGATACATTTTGATAGCAGTAGCCCTCCAAGGCGTTCAATAAACTATAGCTCTCTGATTTCTTTTTATTCACCCTATTTTTGCCACCTAGATACCTAGCCTCAGGCAAATGGGAAAATCAAGATGAAAGAGCCAACATTTGAGTAGTATCTTAACTTCTCTTTAGGTACCAAAAAGATAATCATTGTTCATTGTTTATTGCTTTCTCCTTGTGTACTTCTGAGGTTCTGGATTATCATCAAGTAAACCTGAATTTACCCAAGGACTCAAGTAAATTTTTGTAGCTTCAGTTAAAATGTATGATGTATGGGATTACTACACATACAAAATCTGAGCCCTGCAAGTACTTTCTGTTTACTACTCCTTTGATCCTCTATAATCCAGCATAACTCTTTTCTCTTTGTTCCACACCCAAAACTATATCTTCTGATTCCATGCCTTTGAGTTAACCATTCCCCATGTCTGGAATACACTCACTCCTTCCCTCTGCCTTAGGGAGTGCTTCTCTTCCTTTCAAGTGAAGCTCAGGAACTCTTTAAAACATGAAACCTTTCCTGATATTCCCCCAACTGCTTGTAGAACTTTACTCAAGCTACAATGTATTTGACTATTTTGTATATATTTGCTTTTGTTAACCTTAATTTAATTTATTAAAGTGATTTTAAAGTACATGTATTTTATATAAACTTGTTTCCTTTATTAGAATGTGATATCCTTGTGTTTTGAGATTGTTTTATTGGCACATGGAGCTTCTTAATCTAAATGCACCCTGGTGGATAGTAGGTGTTTAATAATCACTTATTAGTTTATGTTTTGTTCTCATGCCTATAAAACTACTTATCTCCAAGTAAAGTTAAAGAAAAAAAATATATTTTATAGATGAACCCAAGTTTTCCCTTCTCCAGGATATGAATTATTTATGTATATTTAACCCTCTCCTCTTCCTTAAATCTCTCCCCATGTCCTCATGATACTGCTTCATACTAACATACCAGAAATTTTGCATTTTTTTTTACTTATTGTACTTTACATGAATTTGTAAATGCCTAGTTCATAATTAGTCTTAGTCACTAAGGTGACATCTAAAGTACAACACTGCCTAATTTCATTCATCTTCACTTCAAATAATATTCTGATTAAGTATTCCTTTTTGTTGACTTCTCACTAGTTTTCACAGCTGGACCTGACTTTGTCTTTAGGCATCCATGGTCTTTGTTCCTGGTGTCTCTGGCATTGACATTTCTTCTTATGGTCTCCTTCAATGTCTAGAGGTTTGGGTCAGTCACTTTCTCCACTGAGGTAATGTAAAGGTAGCCACGTTGGCATACCCAGGATGGTTGCTAGCACAGGTTCTTAGATCTGCGTTAGTAAGAAAGGTAGCTGTTAAAGGGTCACCAGTTTTTTTTAAATTACATTTACTAGGGGAAAAGTCAGCATGATGAACTTCAGAGAAAATACAAACAGAGAAAATATAAGTGGAGAAATGCCAGGGCTCTATTGCCTGAATCAAAGCAGTATTGCTATACACTTTACATACATCACTGGATCAAGAGAGCCTTCACATCTGAGTCAGGGAGTAAGGCATCACAATCCTAGGGACTCAGTGTCTAATTGCAAATTAGCAACAATGTGGAAGTCTTACAAGCAAGCTTCCCTTAAGTAAGCTTCCCTTAATGGGCTCCATGTAAGGCCTATTAATGTGCGTGGAATATCTTACATCCCATTAACATTACAGGTAAGCACTCCTTTCTCTCAACTTACTATTATTTTTTGCCTGATGGTATAGGACAGGCTGAAAATCATCACATTCTTCTGAGAACCAAATGTTCAAATCTTCTGACCCAGCAAGTTTTTTTTTACCTTGTTAGTCTTCATATATTATTAGTAAGGTTAATGCATATTTCATTGCTGTCCCCATTTTCTATTCTTTAACTCCCTAACAGACCTTTGAAAAATAGTATCTGCTTGCTCAAATCAGCATCTTACTCTTAAAAAACTTTTTTTAAAAGCTTAACTCAATATTTATTCTGTGCAATCAACCCCTTAGGTAATACAGATCAAGAAGACCAAACAGATTTTCAGAGTATCTTACCACAAGCAATTAGATCTTTTTTTTTTTTTCTCTTTGTTTCTGGGTGACAAAATCTGACTGTATTTTCACCATTCATCCCTGAGGCGCTATCAGATAAGGTGCCACTTAGGGAGTAAAACTCACTTATCGAGAGTACATATAGTTTTTTTTTTTTTTTCTCACAGTTCTACAATTTCCTCCTTTTTCACATAAGTAGATGTTGAGTTTTAGTAGTAATAACAACTGGCTCTCCTCAAACCTAAACCAGTCCATTATCCTCAAACCACCTCTGTCCCAGCAGTTTTCTCTCTGGCAAATCCTTCACCCTTTCCCTCTGATTAATGAGTCCCTTCCTGAGCCACCATTGGAGGAAGTACTTTTGCCAATTATCATGCTTTCTTCAAACCCACTTTTCCACATTCATCTTGGACTGGTACCTTCAACACTAGCTTTTCTTGCATCCACTTTTCAGAGTACTTTTTAATGTGTTGTCTTCTCCTAGTCAGCTCTTGGAGGGTAGGAACTACATACTCTTTTGCTTGTAATTATATTCCCTCAAGGTAGCTCAAAGTATGGCACATAAATGCTTAAATAAATGATTTATCTAGTTATAATTTATTAATTTCTATAATACTTTTCTCATAAGAATCCTGCAAAATAGACATTGAGTGTTTTATGGCCCTTATTTTACAACTGAGTATCTGAAAGGTTAAGTGACTTGCCTATGGTACAAAGGAGAGTAAAAGCTATCATTATTTTTTTTCCTGCCTAGACTTGAAGTTCCCACATCTAGTTTTTTTTTTCTACTATAGCATGCTGCCTTTAGAGGTGTCTGTGAGAAACAGATAGATCATAACATATTGTCAGTATCTACCTGGATCACAGGAAAATTGATTTGACCATATTAATTACAAAAGTAGTAGAATGTAACAGAGTCGTCATGCAGTGATTCGATTTGTTCATTGCATACGGATAAAGCCTCAATCACAGAATAGGAAAATCATTTCTCCAACTGCAGATTTATGATAGGCAATGATCAACTGTGTGTAGTTTTCTATGGAAACCTCATTAAATAGTAAGCTGGGCATTTTCTTGGGTGAGCAGATAATTAAGCTTCTTTGTGTTTATTATACAATTATCAAACATCCACTCAATATGTATAGATTTCTTCCAGCTCCACAGCATTGAATGAAGGCATCTTCATTTAACAATAATTATATCAACATTACTGCCCAGCATTTGTCCTGTGGGTGGCAGACACTATCAACCAGTACTGTTATTCTCTGAGATAAAGTGTTAGTTACATTTTTGGCTGATATGGCTTAAAGATTGTTTTTATTTATAAGAGAAAGTGGAAAAAAGGAATAAATTTAGAGTCAGGACAAATGTGTTTGAATCCTGTCACTTTTATTTCATTTCCATGTGATTTGGCAAGTCCCTTAATATCTCTGAGTATTATATTGTTCACAAAGTGAAGATTCTTGTACCAGTCTTATCTAACTCAGGATTGTAGTAAAGATCAACTGGAGTTATAGTGTCTTGGGATCAAGGTGAGGCCCCCCAAAGTTAAATGATTTTCCCAAGGTTGTATATCTACTAAATAGTAAAGTTGGGATATGAATCTGGGTCCTCTGTTTCTAAATCCAGAATTCCTTCCCACTGGACCATGCTATATCGCATATAAGAAATAGTACAGAATCTCATTATAAATCTTTTTTTTTTAGTTTACCATTTGAAAAATTTTATTATCTAAAATCCCTTTCCAGAAATTATGAATTTAAGAAATTAGGTGAATAAAAATATTTCCTTGAGAATTGGTTTATATATAGAAATGAAAGTTCTAACAAAAAAAATATATTGTTTAATCAATGTCATTGCTTTCATTAACTCCTGAAGTGACTGGGATTATGACTTGACTAAGGTAGAACACCCCATTCATGAATTAATGGATTAAGATAATAATCATGAAGAGAAATTGATTGAATCCTTGAGAGGAGTAACCAAGAAATAAATCAAGTAGTTGTTAGTGACTATTTTTCTAAAATTTTGTGACACCCCCCAGAACAAACCTCTTATGTTATTCCATTTTCATTTTTAAGATTGCTATAAATGTTATCTCAAGAAAACTTGTAACACAGACATGTCTGAGGACATGAGGGAACTGCAGGTTAGAATATCTTTCTCTCTGAGAAAGAATAGATTTCATTTAGATTTATGAAAATTATGTTGTTTTTTCTGATACACATATTTAAAAGAGAGCAAAGGTTTTTTTCCAATTTTTATTTAATCATAGATGAAAACACTTTGTGAATTGTAAAGAGTCAAATAGTTAAAAGGGCTGTGATCTTGCCGCTGCTGTCAGCATTGTCACTGCTATTACAAATCTCAATGCCTTTACAAGGCAATACACAGTCTTTGTTAATTACTTTGTTGGAAAAAAAAATCTATCATTTTGTGGTGAACTGGGTTATGAGCATCATTAAACATAGTCTTGCTTATCCTCTCACCTTCTGAGAGAGGGAAGATAGACAAAAAATGAAGTTTGATATAGATTTTTTGGACACATAAAAATAGAAATTTATTTCACTTTACTATGCATATTTGTTAGGATAGTAGGGAAGGATAAAATGATTGTTAATATAATAGGCAGGAAAAAAATAAACATTTTTCCATTTTTAGGAGAAATCAGAGGCTCATGGTCCACTATCATAACCTCCTAGGAACCAGAGTCTTATCCATGGCAAAAAAGTGAAGCATCCAGAGAATTGTTTCTAGTCAAAACTTCATTGAAAATCAATATATAACTTCATACTATTAGTCTCACCACTATAGGAATGTCCAAACAAATATGATTAAAATTTAACTTTGTCAAGCCTTCTTTTGAAAATATATCTATTTAATAATTTTTTAAAATTTCCTATAGGTTTTAAATGTTATTTATTTACCCGGATGTTACTGTATTTTAGCAATCTAAATTAATGATCATAAATAACCATGAATCTTAAAATGTTTGAATGAAATGTAACATGGGTAGAACTTTAGCATCACAATGATGAAAACCTAGACTCAAGTTCTTTCTTTGATGTGTGCTATATTAACTCTATATGAGAAATTCACTTAACATTTCAGTGTTGTAAGTGCCCCTCTAAGATTCAAAATTATAGAGAAGTTCTAATAGGTACCAGTTCAATGAATTTTTTTTATCTACAATTCATCACACCGACGACTATACACACTCACACACACATACACACATACACTAATATATCTGTAACATGAAGAAGAAAATTCAGTTAATTTCTTGAGTTCAACTTTCTTGAATGACAGGATTATAGATGCAGGGTTGGAATCTCTCCCAAATGGTATATCTTTTCTTCTATTTCATCTCTATCTCTAAAATGAGGGTGATAATAGCACCTTCCTCCCAGATTTGTTGTGAAGATAAGATGAAATATTATTTGTAAGGTATCTTGCCAAATTTAAAGTCCTATGTATTTGCTAAGTAATTATTAAAATGTATTTTCTGCATACAAAATAACTGATGCTGCATGCAATTGTTATTTGGGGAAAATTAAATGATCGCTTCTTTGAAATTCAAAATTATATTAAAAATCATTTTCATGAAGTCACATGCATTTATTTAGTGCCTACATTGTCCCAGACACTGTGCTAAGTGATGGGAAAAAAAAAGAAAAAAAGATCTACAACTAATTTTAATAATCTCAGAGTCTAATGGGGAAGACAAGATGCAAATCATGCATACACAAGGTCTATAAAGGATAAATTGGATTTTATAAAGGATTTATATATTTATCCTATAAAGGATAAAATCAGCAAAAACTTCTTCCAGAATTTGCCACTTTTTTCTGGATCTTGAAGTAACAAGGGAAAACCAGGAGATGGAGATAAAGAAGGAGTAATTCTAGGCATGGAGGGCATCCAGCAAAAATCAAGAAATCATGAAATCAAGGGAAGAAGTGCATTGTATAAGGAAAAAGAATAAGGAAGTCAATTACCTGATTGTAGAACAAGTGGAGAAAAAAATATTTTAGGTTAGAATAGTGCTAAGGGGCCAGGTTATGAAGAGTTTTAAAAGTCTAGCAGAGGATTTTATATTTTATTTTTAATCCTAGAGGTAATAGGGAGCTAAAGGAATTGGTCTGGCATGGGTTTTAGAAAAACCAATTTGAAAGTTGAATGGAGAATGGGTCATTGTTGGGGGAGACTTGAGACCAAGATGAATCAGAAGATCAATTCAGTAGTCTAGCCTGAGGTGATGATGGCATATACCAGAGTGGCCACAGTTTGAGAGAAGAGAAGAGAAGAGAAGAGAAAGAGAAGAGAAGAGAAGAGAAGAGAAGAGAAGAGAAGAGAAGAGAAGAGAAGAGAAGAGAGCATGTACAAGAGATGTTACAAAGGTAGAAATAATAGAATTTAACAATTAATTGGATACGATAGGTGAGAGAGAGTGAGGTGCTGAATATAACAGTAAATTTTAATCTGAAAGGAAATGGTGGGGATGATGGTGCTTTCAACAGTAAGTGAAATTAGTAAGAGAAGAGTCATTAGGAGAAAAAATTTT
This sequence comes from Bettongia penicillata ogilbyi, assembly GCA_023548195.1. Taxonomy (NCBI): domain Eukaryota; kingdom Metazoa; phylum Chordata; class Mammalia; order Diprotodontia; family Potoroidae; genus Bettongia; species Bettongia penicillata. The sequence continues at coordinate 1,780,213 of JAJHZJ010000126.1, read as the reverse complement.
AGGTTCAGTTTTGGACATAATTTAAGATGTCTATGGGACATCTAGTTTGCGACGTTAAACAGGCAGTTGGAGATATGAGACAAGAAATCAGTAGACTGAATAAACAAATCTGAGAGTCATCTGCATAAAAAGGTTATCTCTCAGGGTCTAGGGAAATCTCAAGGAGTATAAATTGTGGAAAAGATAATGACCTGCACCATGAGAGGAAGTTTCTTTAAGCAGTTTCTTTTATGAAAAAAAGATGGAAGCTGGTAAGATTACTAAGAGACATGGCATAGAGAAAGATAGCCTAGGACAGAGATTGCTAGGACATAAACTAGATGAGGTTCTGACAAAATGATCAAACAGTTAGGAGGGGAATGAAGGGAAGATTACATTAATAGGACCAAATATACAGCAACTCCTTAAACACAGACTGATGGGCTATTAAGAAAAAACAAATAGTTGCTTATTTGAAGCTTAGGATTTGTTGTACACAACTTTTTCATATAGCCCAGCCCTTGATTTTCTCTTGTCTTCTTACACTGATATGTTTTTTACAAAGATAAGTTTCTATCATGAAATAAGGTTCAGGTTTTGGAGATTAGAGTAAATGTTCTGCTTCATATCTTTGGCTCTCAGTGACCAGGCCCATGTTGGCTTTTTGTTCTAGAATGCATTTGTGATTTATTGCTTCCTTGTTAGTTGGGATATCTTGTCCTTTAGGTCTTCTTCCCTTTCAACTTTCCCATGGTCTGACCGAATGATTTCACAGATATTGCCAGCTCTACCCTGTCTTATGAAGCCTGATGCTTAGTTTTCATTTTTTAAAAGTCATTCCCCCTCTTTAGCTGCAGATTTGGGTTCCCACTCCATCACAGAGAATAGGGAACTCTTTTGATTGCTTGTTGGCTTACATTTTCAATTTACCTTAATGAATTGAATAATGTATAGGGAATTAGTAAACCTCATCACAATGAAGGATTTTATTTCAACAAATGGGATATTTCAAGAAAGTAAAATGGATGTTGTGTTCTAAGCCTTTCAAGATTAAGAATGTTGTGAATCCTACTCCTATGTGTCAAATTTCACTTTATTAAGATGCTCTGTAAAATGTGAACATATTTGAATAAATTGGTCATTACTAATCATTGAAACCTTAGTTAAATATTAAATGAACTATAAAATACTTATTAAGTGCATAGTAAGCACAGCACACTGTGCTAGACATTGGAGTGCCATGAAGGTTGCCGAAGACTCGATTGTTGACCTCAAAGATGTTTCAAACTCAGAAGGCTTTCAAAATAAGTATTATCATAATCATAATACAAATCAGAAGATTACTACTAAAAATAATTTGGTGAAGTAAGGTGAGGGAAAAGCCATTCAGTTGTGAGTACTAAGAATTTCAGGAGGACAAGTTTTTAATTGAGTTTTGAAGGATGGACTAGAGAGATCACATCTGGATAATGATGTGAAGTTTCATATATCACAATTTAACTGTCAAACTAACAGGCATTTTTATGAATATGGATATCTCTGGAAGGATCAGAAGTAGTTTAAGGAACAGAAGAGGTTTAGAATTACAAATTAAATAGTAGGGCTGGGGCATGAGGTGGGGACTCTCTTTCCAACACTTATCAAATGTTTATAGAATAATGTTACAGAAGAGGATTGTATAGATGTGCTATTGTTGTGGATAGAACTAGGATTCAAAATCTATATTGATTGATACATGAAAGTTGTGGGGAGTTCATATTCCTGGATAAATGAGGTATTGCATTCCATTCAAGAAACCTTTATGGAACAGTGAAGTAGGGTGGCACATTGTATAAAGAGCTCAACTGCAAGCCAGGTAGACCTGGATTCAACTGTCACTTCTGATACATACATACTGGTTCCATGAGTCTGGACAAAAGTCATTTAACCTCTCAGGTTCTAAGGAAATCTCAAGGAGTATAAATTACAGAAAAGAAAACGACCTGCACTGTCAGAGGAAGTTTCCTTAACCAGCTTCTTTTATGAAAAAAAAAAAAAGATTCAGGTCCAGTCAGTATCCCCTATTTGCTAATATTCTATTCACAAAACGGTGCTCAGCAATCAATCAGAAGGAAAGTTTAGATAAAAGAGGTTACTAAACCCTCATGTAGTTTATAATTTAGGAGTCTCTTGCATACTATAGTTGTTTGTGTAATCTGGAAACCTTGCAAAATTCCAGAATTCGTTTCTTAAAGAGATGGCAAATGAATACATATAAGATGTATGTATATATGTATATATGTGTATATATATATATATATATATGCAAGGTGTAGACATATGTATATGTACACTTTATATTTGTATATCAACATGTGTATAAGATACACATGTGTGCATGTATGTTTATGGAGCAATGGATAGAGTCACAGGCCTGAAGTCAGAAAGACTCATCTCCCATTTTTCTGATCTGATCTCAGACACTAGCTGTGTGATCCTGGACAAGTCACTTAACCTTGTTAGCCTCAGGTATCCTTTGAAATGAACTAGAGAAGGAAATGACCAACCACTCAGTATCTTTGCCAAGAAAATGCCAAATTATGTCGTGAAGAATTAGACATGACTGGAAATAAAGAACATCAAACAACAGTAAAAAATTGTGTGTGTCATTGTATATATGTACATTTGTACTGATTATAGATCATTATAAAAAGTGAAGAGGTAGAATAATTTCATTAAAAAATTACCTTTTTTACAGTTATTCAATTAATTTATCCCAGAAATATTTTATAGCTTACCCATATTATATCAAAATATATAATTTCTTTCATACTATTTTTATTATGAATGTCCATGAAGAAATATTGAAGCAATGGTATTTGATTAGCCTGGAGAAGAAACAAAATGAGCAGACTCAATATGAAATTTGAGTTGTGTCTTGTCACTTTCCTGCTAGATGTTTCCTCTTAGACTTTATCCTTACCTTTATACTTGTAATTACCTACTACATCTAGTATATCATTAACAGAATAGATACTACTTCATTTCCCTTTGTCTCCCCTGTACCTAGGGGACTTATTTATATATAATATGATTATCATATATAATATGAAAATCATATATAATAATACTAAGTAATTTTCAAATTCAATTCAAATAATAGCAATTTTAATGCATTCAAAGAGCTGTCATTTGTCATTGAAGAAAAATTGAACATATTCTTTTAAGTCCCAGTGAGTAAAATAAGAAACAATGGACAGGTTTTCCAAAGGGGTAAATTTAGATTGAAAGAAATAAATGCTCCTTAATATTGAGAGCTATCTAAATGAATAGTGATCTTGTAATGGAGTGGACTTCCCCTTATGAGATTCCTTCAAGAAAAAACTGATAACCACATATCATATATGACACAGAAGGGACTCTCATTCAGACTTCTTTTTGAGTAGAGGTTTTTATAGGATTTCTAACTTCATCAATACCTTGAAAGGCTTTCAGATAGCTCTTAAGACTCAGTGTGGTATGGAAAATTTGGAGTGCATAGGTGCTTACTAAACATTTCTTTCCTTCCTTCATTTCTTTGTTCCTTCCTTCCTTCCTCCTTCCTTCCTTCTTCACACTCATTACCTTGGCAAAGTTGAGAAAATAGGAAAACAGGATGTAATAGAACAAGCAAAATAACCCACTAATAGTTGAGCTGTGAAAAGCAATTTATAACTATATCCCCAAAGTCATTAAATTTTACATGGACTTTTGATCAAATGATTCCATTACTCATCATGTACCTTCACAGGAAATCAAAGGTAAAAGGGACCATGTACCTAAAGAACTTTGTAATATAATTAATTTTTTAAAGTAAGTAACCTGAAAAAAAGTGGATAACCTTCAATTATTTGAAGAGTTGAACTGATTGAGATGCATGATTTTAATGGGACGTTATTGTTCTTTATTAATTGCTTCCATAAAAAATGGGTAAATTTATGTCAATAGATAACAGCAAATTGAAACATTTATTTCCTTTTTGTTGATTTTTCTTGCCTCTTTGCATCATGGTTAATATTAAAAAATGTTTTTCACGAGTTCACATACATAATTATCATAATATTGCTTGCCTTTTCATTGGAGTTTGCAGCAACAAGAAGAATTTAGTATTATTTTTAAAATAATGTTTAAAATAGTGGTGGGTCTATGGAATAGGTTAGGTACACAAAACACAGTAGTCAATGAACATAATAATCTACTGTTTGATTAATCCCACAACTCCAGATTCTCAGATAAGCACTCATTATTTGGCAAAAACTACTGGGGAAACTGGAAAATAGTGTGGCAGAAACTAGGCATAGACCGACATCTCGCACCTGATATCTAGTCAAGGTCAACATGATACATGATCTAGATGTAAAGGGTGAAGCCACAAGCAAATTAGGAGAGCAATGGATAGTTTGCTTGTCAGATCTATGAAGAAGGGAAAATTTTATGAAAAAAGGAGAACTAGAGAACATTATAAAATGCAAAAATTGATAATTTTGATTACATCAAATTAAAAAGGTTTTGCTCAAACAAAATCAATGTGACAAAAATTAGAAGAAAAGTAGAAATCTGAGAAATATTGTTTTCTGATAAAGGTCTCATTTCTAAAATATATAGAGAGTTGACTCAAATTTATAAGAATACCAGTCATTCTCCAATTGAGAAATCATCAAATTATATGAACAGGCAGTTTTCCAATGAAGAAATTATTAGTATTTTTTAGTATTAATTTTATTTATTTTCAGTGTTCTACAATCACCACCATATACCTTAGATTTTTTCCCCTCCCTCCCCCCTATCTTCCCCCTTCTTCTCCCAGATGGCATACAATTTTTTATCGGTTCTACACATATATTCCTACTAAATGTATTTTCACTATAGTCATACTGTGCAGAAGAATTAAAATGAATTGAAGAAACTATATAACGAACCAAAATGTAACACAAAAGAAAATGATCTGCTACATTACGCGATTGAATTGCTTAGTTCTTTCACTGGATGTGGAAGGCATTTTGCCATAAAATATCATTGGGAATTTTTTTTAAGTCCTTGCATTGCAATGAAGTTCCATGTCTACCAGAAAAAACCTCTCACACACTGTGGTCATTGCTGTGCACAAAGTTCTCCTGGTTCTGCTACTTTCAGTCAGCATCAGATCATATAAGTCTTTCCATGCCTCTTTGAAGTCTTCCTGTTCATCATTTCTTATAGTGCAATAGTATTCCATTACATTCATATACCATAATTTATTCAGCCATTCCTCAGTTGATGGGCATCCCCTTGATTTTTAGTTTTGGCCACCACAAAGAGTGCTGCTATAAATTTTTTTTTTTGTGCATGTAGGCCCCTTTCCCATTTTTATGATCTCTGGGGAATACAGTCCTAGAAGTGACATTGCTGGGTCAATGGTTACCTCCTTATAGGAGGTAAACAGTTTGCCCAAATTGAGTAACAAGTTTTTCTTTTCCCCTATTTACCTGTTTATGTCTCTCTTGAGACCTGCATTTGAAGATCAAATTTACTATTGAGTTCTGGCTTTTTTGTCAGGAAGATCTGGAAATCCCTTATTTTGTTGAATGTCCATCTCCTTGCCTGAAATGTTATGCTGAACTTTGCTAGGTAATTGATCCTTGGTTGTAGTCCCAGCTCCTTTGCTTTACAGAATATCATTTTATAATTCCTTTGATCTTTTAAGTTTGAAGCTGCATGGTCCTGTGTTATCCTGACTGTAGCTCCTCAATATTTGAATGTCTGATCATCATGCAATGTTACTGATGTGGAGTACAATATTGTCCTGGTTCTACTCACTGAATGTGTGTCTTTCCAGGTTTTTCTGAAACCCATTTGTTCATCTTTTCACATAGCACAGTAGTTTCTATTACATTTATGTGGTTGTTGCCCTTCATTTTAGAAGAGGACTGAAATGATATCACCATGATAAAGTGAAGTTTCAGTGTGTCCGAATCCGACTGATTGGACCAATAATGACAAGTTTTTCAGCCCTTCCACAATTGAAGGGCATCTCCTCAAATTCCAATTCTTTGCCACCACAAAAAGGGCTGTTGTAAATATGGGTCTTTTCACCTTATGATCTTTTTTGGGATACAGACCCAATAGTTGTTTGGTGGGAATCAAAGGGTATTCACAGTTTTATAACTCTTTGGGTATAGTTGCAATTACTCTCCAGAATGGTTAGATGAGTTCACAAATCCACCAACATTGCATCAGTGTTTCAGTTTTTCCACATTCTCACCAACATTTAAAATTTTCCTTTTCTATCATATTAGTCAATCTAATAGGTGTGACTTGGTACCTCAGAGTTATTTTAATTTGTATTTCTCTAATCAATAGTGACTTAGATCATCTTTTCCCCCTCGTATGACTGTAGATAGCTTTAGTTTCTTCATCGGGAACTTGTGGGAGCATTTTCCTTCATAAGTCTTTGGGAATTATCTTATCCACAGTCATATGCAGTATGAATGAAGGTCAAAGCATAGTATTTTCACTTGTTTTCTTGTTTTTCCACTTTGTTCTGATTCTTCTTTTACAACATGCTAACTATTTCTTACAAAAGGGAACTTCTATTCAGGGTAAGTTAGTTGCAGGCCAGAAAAAGTGAAGGATGGAAAAAAGGAAGGAAGGAAGAAAGGAGAAAGCAAAAATGAAAAGAAGTAAATGAAAGAAAGAAGACAAGAAGGGAAAGAAGGGAGGCAAGGAAGAAAGGTGGAGATGAAGAAGGGAAAAAAGGCAAAGATAAATAAGTATCACTAAAACGAACAAGAAAGAAAAAAACAGTAGAGTAGAAGAGCTATCAGATGTTTTTAATTCTTTGGATTTAAAACAAATTTAAAAGCAAACAATATATTAAAATGATCATTGGCTTCACATACACTATACTTTGTGTTCTTTAATATCTATGTTTGTGTCTATTGGTGATTCTTAATGCCATGATGAAAAAACAAAACTAAATTTCAAATAAAAGACTATGTGTCAAGTTCTGGGTTTGTTGAACTCTGGCTTAATTAAAAGTATCAGGGGCAAAAGGGGTAAAAGTGAACACAGCTACCATCGTAAAGCCTATATAGATTGTTGACTTTCAATTTGTGTTTCATTTTCCTGTAAGCCTGTCTCCAATGTTTTTATTCAAAAAATTCAAAAATTGGAAAACAAGAATGGAATTTCCAGATATGAGGGCATATATCAACAAACAAAAAGATGAAATCAGAAAAAGCGTAAGGCAATTTTTGTGGAAGGACAGGGCTTAGACATAGAGTATTTGACTTGAGTTGGAACCTAGATAAGTTGCAGGAGAAGGCTACAGGTAAATCAGGAAATGAAAGATCCCATAGTTATAGATCAAAAACCTGCTAGATTGCAAATGCTTTGTTTAAAACATAAAAAATGAAGTCATATGTGTATCTGACATAATAGAAAAGAAGAGGATTTAAAAATAACTTTAAGCAATTTACAGAAGAAAAGCATGAAGCCATTATTTATCTCAGAAAAACAGTGGGAATAATATATTTGCATTATGAGTAGAACAAACATATTAACCAACTCAACTGAAAGGTACTTGAAGGCAAAGATTCATTTATCTTTGTAATCTCACTGACTGTCATGTTGACTGATATGTAATAGGCACTGACTAATGCTTCCTGATGGATTTCTAGCTTTTAAGAGTACAGAAAATTGGGAGCAATTGCTAACAAGGAGAAGAATTATAATATAAATATCTACATAAGCTAGAAGAATATTATGAACCCAATTATGTTTTATTTTGTACTCTTGAGTTTAAAAAAATGACCTTCAAGTACAGGATTACAAGATAATAACTCCTATGAAAGTGATTGGGAATTTCATGGATTGGGAAGTTCATAGAGATCTCCTTGACTTCCCTAATAACATAATGATATCAGATTGATTTCTACAAGAAATAAGTTATACTTTACAGAGTTGTTGGAAGAAAAAATAATTTGTAACTATGAAAATATTATATAAATATTAATATTTTATTGTTATTATTTTCATCTGTGTGTACAAGTCAACCAGATGATAGAATTAATTCTTTACCATGAAGTCATTTCTGTTCAAATAAGGCTTTTTTTTTCATTCTCTCTTGTGCTTTCTGGTCAGGTTAGCTCCTCAGCTTTCATTGCCCTAAGCAGGTAGATGGTACAGGGGCTAGAGCACTGGAGTGGGAGTCAGGAAGACTTAAACTCCAATTCAGCCTCAGACATTTACTAGTTATGTAACCCAGTATCAGACTTTAGCTCTTAAGTGACTAGACAAGTCACTTAACCTCTTTATACATGAGTTTCATCACCTATGAAATGAGTGTACTAATACTTACAAAATGATTTTGTCATTAAAATGAAGATAATATTTTAAAGCACTTTTAAATCTTAGTGCTATATAAATACTATATATATTTACATATATATATACTTATTATATTCTAACCACTGTGTTGAGTGCTTTGCAATTATTTTATTTGATCCTTAAAACAATCCTGTAAGATAGGTGTTATTATTATAATAATAACCACTTTACAGATAAAGAAACTGAGGCAGGCAGAGGTTAAATGACTTTTCCAGGATCAAATGACTAGTACTTGCCTAAGGATGAATTTGAATTCAGTTCTTTGTGATCCTTGCTGAGGAGACTATCTACTGTTCCACTTAGCTGTCATTAGTCCTTCTGTTCTTCCTCCTCGTCCTGCTAATATGACTATGATTATTGCCTTTGTTACTGTTATTACTATTAATACTCATCTCCAGTCATCCTGATGAATATATAATCACTGGATTCAGATGGCTCTGGAGGAGAAGTGAGACTGGCGACCTGCACATCCTTCTCTCACTCAAAACAAAATCAAATGAAAGTCATATCATCATTCCTCTGATGGCATGGTCTTTGGCAACAAAGGATGAACACAATACTATTAATACTACCCTCCCATTGATCTCTGATATCAGATATGGAAATAGTAAAGGAAATTAATGAATACCAATGCTCTATACTTATTTGAATTTATTTTTAAATGTAATGATATAGGAAAATCTGACTGGATTTATTCCTCCACAAATGAGAACACATTTTGTGATAGGTCTAAAACAAAATTATTAATTACTGATCTCTGTTGTCTTTATTTTGCTTATTTAGAGAAGTAGCAGGGTTACATAGAAAAATCTCAGACTGTGCACAGTAAAACCTAATATCTCAAAGAAAGACAAAGAAATTGATGGTATATTATACACTTTTGAGCCTCTTGAAAATTCTTTAAAACTTAACAAAATAGGAAATATTGGCTGCTGGTGATGATACTTTACATGCACATATGTAGAAGAAGTCATGCAAATGATTAAGAGCTATTAAGTAGCCATTCTGGGGAATATACCTGAAGAATTAGGTTATGTGCCATCCTGTCTCCAAGGAAATACCATGTGTAGCCAAACATCTTCAAAAACAAGTTAGACCACATTTGTTGTTAAATTCTGGTACTTAAGAAGCAAAACATTGTCCAAATGCTTTAATTGTTAAGTGACTAGAAATAGTCAAAGAAGGAACTCTTCATGCACTTTGGGATCTTGCAAGTTTTACACAATTAAGTTTACAATCACATTTCTGATCAAACAGAAATGAGAGGATTCCAGTAGTCTTCAGGCACACTATCCAGCAGATTGCTGGCCATGATACTAATAAGACAAGGACTTTTGAAAGTTGAAAAAAAAATAAAAATAGGAAAATAATAGAAGATATAGGTGTTACAATTGAGGATTTCTGAGATGAGATAGTAACTTCAGGTCATAGCACATGTAAATGTTGCCAATAAGTAGCCCCATCTAGCGCTGTTTATTTTTATTTATACACATACTATAAGTTATTTCAGAATACTGCAAATCTGAGTTGTATTTACTGACAATTTGTTTAGGCTTCAACCATTTAAAGGATTCTGTTTTGTTAATTGAATCCTATTTCACAGTGTCATTAAATTTTCTATTCCTGCTCTGCCCATTTTTTAGGACATTATGACCTGACCCAACGCGGATTTATTCTGTATTGTAAGGATTTTTGATGGTAAGGTGAAATTCTTACCTTTATCGAAACCATTGGTCACAAGAATGAAAGAAATTGGTGAATATGTTTTTGTATGTTGACTGAAATGAAAGTTTGTTGACAAGTAACTTAGATGTTAGACTCCTGTCCAAATTAAAACAATCTTAGACCCCTCTCTTACAATCAGCAGAAAGATTATTAGAAGGAAAATTCTGACTGTGCCACAAATTTTTTTTAAAACCAAACTGAATCTGAGTTTTGCTGAAAACATAACTTTGAGGTACCTGACTTTTACCTTTTCATTGAATGTAATGTCCATTGAGAAGAAGCATAATGGTAGTGGATGGAGGATTGGCTTTAAAGAAGAACAACCTGGATCAAAGTTCAGTCTCTGCTCTATTCTTTTTAATTTTAAAAATATTTAATTTTTTTCCAATTACATGCAAAAAAAATTAATATTCTTTTAAAAAAATTGAGTTTTAAATTTTCTTCCTTCCTCTCTCCCCTTCCTCCACACTGAAAAGAACAAATAATTTGATATGGATTATATATGGGCCATCTCTGACATATTCTTACTGTGCGTCCCTGCACAAGTCATTTGACCTCTCAAAATGAAGGCAACTATAACTCTGTTATGACAAAGTTCTTCTCACAATCAACAGAGAAAACTACTTCTTCCTTTTGACTTTCTTATGCTAAACAAACCCTACAGTGAGTCCTAACCCATCACTATTTCTGCCTACATGTTGTATTCATCAAAAGAATGTAAGTTCCATAAAGGAAGGAGATTTTAATTTTTGTCTTTCAATTCCTGCTGCTCGATACAGTGCCATGGACATAAGAAGTATTTTTTTAAATTCTTATTTATTGACTGATTTTATAGATTCCACTCTTCAAATGATGCCCCACTATATGCATACTAATTACTCGAGAGAAAATAATTTCTGATACCTAAAATGATGACAAAACCAAAACCTAATCAATGACCACAATAGAAAACAATAATTATTTTTGTATATCTATTATAGGATTCTTTTCAAATCTAATTATTCCTCTAAAGCATTCCATATTGCTAAGAGGTATAACCACTTGAAAGCATCTTTTTGATTTATTATTTAATGGATAAATTGTTTGCAGAACATTTAGCGAACTAAATGTTACCATAAAGCTCAATTTGAAAATGTAAATACACTTGAATTTAATGGTGACCAAAAGTAGGCAGAAATTTTTTTTTATAATTGTTTATGGGGTAGAAAATGTAAGTTAGAAAAAATTGTGAAGTGTTAGTTGTTCCCATATTGTCTTCATACCTTTTAATTTCACAGAATTGATATTTAGAGGACAAACTTGTGAATCTATAAATATGGGGAACTTCTGGGAGAAGAATCATCTCTATCAATTAAAATTGGCACCTTTTCTGCAAATTATACTCTTACAAATATGTCTGGAGCACGGAAAAATTCAAATAACTTAGGATCACAAGCTCCTTATATATCAGAAGTGAGACTTGACCTCAAGTCTTTCTAGCCTTATGACCATTTTTACAGCCACTAGACTTCTCATGAGCATAGGCCTTAAATTTATATAGTACCTCTTATTTTACAAAAATATCATATGTTTTTTCAATTTATATACATAATAATGTAACTGAAAGATCAGATTTTGCTATCACTCCTATACAGAGAGGAAACTGAGACAAAAAAAGATTAAATAATTTATCAAACATCAAACACACTAATAGAGGAGGACAACCACTGGGGGAGGGAGTAACAGATTTCATGATACCAAGCACAATACCTTTACCATATTCTTAAATACTTAAAAGAAGCCCTACTAGTCTGCTGGTAGTAACGTTTGAAGGGTGACATAAAAATTAACAATATATATTTCATAGGAGATTCTGTTATTTTTGTGTGTATTTTATTAGAAGATAGTATGTATTTGAATTAAATACTAAAATCACTGACACTGGGGTGTACTTTTACTATAATGCTGTCTGAAAATGAAGGAGTGTACATAAACGGGATATGTTTAGATCAATATAAAGTTGTGTATTCATCCAGAAATAAAAATGAGGGGAAAAACCATTGATATTAGATCTTTGCACATGAAATAACAAAGTACTAAGTGATTTCATGGGTACATTTTTTTCTTTTTGGAAAATAATTTCTCCTGCATTTGACCATATCTAGGAATTTCTAAAGGATGAGAAAATAGAAATTCTATTGCAGCATCACCACATTAACATAATTAGAAAAACTCTTGCAGAGAAAATAAAATGCAAGATTAGTACCCTCATAACCCCAGCCCTTCATACCACATTGTTTTCATGTCATAAGAAAAAGTAGTTCTGTGTATTTATATTACTAAATTATGGAGCATAAAAATTTTTTTTCTAAAGATAATTCTCAGGAATATTAAAAAATATAAATTAATATAGTATAATTATATAATTATGAATATCTATCCATGCATTAACTTATAAATATATATGAATATGTGCATATTTATATATAAACCTCACCTCATGAATATAAAGAATATAATGTAAATGTAAAATATGATATAAATTATATAGATTATTCTTAAACTTCCACCACCTTCTTGTAGACCCCAATTATCTATGAACTAAACACATCATTCATTTAAGTTGTACCTAATCTTAAAACACAATTTGCCCCCAAAAGAATAAAGCATTATGTAAAATATGATTTCTGCATTTTTTAATGCACAGAAATCTAACAAATGTTGTAGAGATCACATGGGATTTTAGGTTAAATTACCTGAATTTGAATCTTGGCTCTGCTTATAAATATTTTTTGACTATAGGAAAATAACTTTACTGCCCTAGATGTCAGTTTCCCCATCTGCAAAACAAAAGGGCTTAACTGGGGCCTCAGAAGTCCCTTCAACATTTATGATCCTATATTCATTTAGAAAAGACACAGGTATTAAAGGCAGTAAATGATTTGCCAATCTTTCTATAGTCATTGATTTTAATTTTGAATGAAAAAAAAAAGACACCATCATATTTGAATTCTAAAACTTCTGTGCCTGATGTAGTCACCATAGTAGTTTTCACTTAAGGAATTGATATTGCAAAGAGAAGCTGGACGTGACAAAATGTATAGAGAAGAAATCTAGTGGTGATACAATTGTGAAATTCAGATAACTCAAAGTGCTTGTAGATGACTGCAAATGAACATTGATGAAATTAATGCCAAAATGAATTACCCAGAAGACGGCATTGAATATTGAGTCATGGTCAACTCCCCTCACTTTATACCATTATTGCCATTGTGCCTGCAGGTTTAAGGGCTATTCTTCATGAAAAAAATGAGAAGCAGAATAAAAATTTTGAAGACATTTTTATAATAGATTGTATATTAATATATCATTGGGGAAATGTGATTCATCTATACTTTTAATTTATAGGTGAGTTGGAAAAATACTAAAATAGCAACCATTCATGATGTAGAGCAAAACCATTAATGATTCTCCTACTAAAACATCTTTCACATTCTTATTTATGGATTATATGCTTGAGAGAATGAACTACTGACATAGTATTGTCAAGTTTGCTGTGGTGATCAGCACCAAAAGAGGGATAAAATTAAGAAGACATTCGTTGACTAGAAGTGTTTATCAGTACCATGGAAGCTACTATGCAATTTCCAAATGGAGAGTTCTTACACAATGCAAAGTTTCCCAGATATCTTGAATTTGCAAACGACACTGTAAAAACTGCACACACTTTATTACAAAAGAAAGCCTCATTAATGATATTTCATTTCATACTTTTTGAAAGCATTTTTTTTACAGTTGAAAGGCTCTCTATATTCTCATTTAATTCCCCCCTCATTTTTTCTCATCAAATATAAGGATCCCTTTCCTTTCCCAAATAATAATATATACATTCAATATCTTCTAATTTTAAAAATAATTTTAAATGAAGAAAAATCACTGGTCCTCTCAGAATGAATTTTAAAATACAATTTGATATGTGGATGAAATTTCATTTTTTCCATATCACTATGTAATATTTTTCCAACAATTTTTATTATATAGAGCTACTTGCCCCAATACTTCCTAGTATTGAATGCATCACATAGCAGTTTTATAGGAGACTGTTTCTAATTCTATATTTTCTAGTGTTCTTAAATGATCCATCTTAACTCTTTTAATATCATGCAATATAGTTTTGATAAGTTGTATTTTATAGTATGAACTGGATATACGATTTTATATAGCTAGATAATATTTTGATTTTCCTTGAATTTATTATCCTTTTGTTTATTTATTTTTTGCTATTTTATCTAATTCTGTTAAATAACTCATTGGCATTTTGATTTATGTTGCTTTAATGCTATAACTATTTTGGATAGTACTGCTATTTTTGCTATATTGAATTGAACAAGAAAACTTCTCTCTGATTATCTAATTATTTGTTTATTTCTATTAGCATAATTTTATTCTTGGTATACAACACCAAAGAATTTGAGGATCTATTATATAACATAAGAGGCAAAGGCAAAGGACTGCCCAGTATGGCATACCTTCATCAAAGAAGGCACTGTGCTCTATAACCAAAACAGAACTGCAGGAGCTCAAAAGAAATGTGAGATGCACAAGTTTAGAGACATCTCCATTCCAAATATTCATGTGAACCATTTGTGTTTGACCTGAGGTAGAGCTTTCTGTGCTCTTATTGTTCTGATCAGTCACATTTGAACACCCTGTCTTTGACTCCCTGCTTCTGTGGTCATTTTGATCCTATCTGAGAAAAAAGGAAAAAAAAACACTCAAGTCTCGCATGTTTCTTGTGAAATAAGAATTTATTATATTTTGTCATTTTGGCAGATAATTTTTCCTCTTTGTTTTTCCTCATTTTTGTTAGTAATATGAAGAAATACCGCTGAGTTTTTGTATGCATGCTTTATTTGATTAATTTTCTAAATCAATTTCAACAATTACAATTTTGTTGGATCTTTGGAATTTTCAAATAGAGCTGATGATTGCTAGAAATAATTAGGTTTTGCCTCTTCTTCATCAATATTTATTGCTTTAATTTCTGTTTTTTGGTCCTGTTACTAGAATCAGCATTTATAAAACTAAAGGCAAAGCAATAGTGAAAATAAGCAGCCTGACTTTTAGTGGTGATGCTTCTAACTTGTTTCAGTTACACAAAATGCAAATTCTTAGTTCCAAATAAAAATTTTCATGTTAAGTGCAAATTCTGCTAGCCAAATAGAATATTAGACAGAAAGTTAGTAAAAAATAATTTTGGAAAGGAAAGAATATCAACTTCAGGAGAAGACAACTGTGTTGGGCTTTGAAAAAATATAAGGACTTATAGAGCCAAAGTTGATTAAGGAATGAATTACATAAATTGTAGACTGCCTGTGTTAACAAAAAGAGAAGGGACATGCATTGTTGCAATTAGAAAATATCCAGCAGCATGGTATAACTGGACATACCTTTCATGAGGAAGAGTAATGTTTAATAAAGCTAGAAAAAGAGATTCAGAACAGATTGTGGAAGACTTTAAATGCCTCATGAATATTTTATGTTGTAGCCTAGTGGTAGCCTCTGAAGGTTTTTGTGACATTTTTCTAAATTCTCCCTACCCATATTTCTGGCTTTTTTGCTTCATTTTGTACATGGTCTTTTCCCAGGAGAGTGTAAGTTCTTTAAGAATAGGGACTCTCTTTCTTTCTGGATGTAGTTGTATTCTCAGAACTGAGCACTATGTGATATTGTTCTTATTCAGTCGTTTCTATTGTGTCTGACTCTTCATGACCCCATTTAGGGATTTCTTGGTAAAGATAGTAAAGAGATTTGTCATTTCCTTCCTCAGCTCATTTTATAGAATAAGAAACTGAGGCAAATACAGTTAAGTGACTTACTCAGGGTCATGTAGCTAGTAAATATCTGAGGCTGAATTTGAACTCAGGTCTCCTTGAATCCAGGCTCAACATTCTATCTACTGTGCCACCTTGCAGCACACCATGTAACATAGAAGCCACTTAATAAATACTTATTTATTTGACTGGGGATAACACCTACTTATATAAGTGTATATAGGATATGTATAAGATATATATTGAGGTGGCACTAACAGTAGAAGAATGTAGAAACGTTTTGTGTTGAAGGTAGCGTTTGGGCTGCATTTTGAAGGAAGTGAGATATTCTAAGGTTGAAAAATGAGAAGATATTCCATTCTAGGCAAAGGAGAGAGTCAAACAAAGAAAAAATAATGAGAGAGTATCATACTATTGAGGAATAGAGAGTAAGTTATAAAATAAAGTTCAGGGAGGGGAATAATGTCTAAGAAGACTGGGAGAATAGGTTGCATCCACATTGTGAAAGGCTTTCAAAGTCAGAGAAGTTAATATCTTATCTTAGAGATAATAGGGTACCTGTACAATTTGTTGAATCAAGTAGTGATATCATTTCAGGAACTATGAAGAGGTACTTTGATTGTAATGAGAAGAGAGAAGAGGCAGGGAAATTTTTGAAATAGTTTAGATAATAAGTGATGAAATTCAGAAATATAGTCATATACATAGAGAGAAAAGTTTGACTGAAAGAAAGTTAGTACAGATAGAAACAGTAAGATTTGGCAATTTATTAAATAGAGAGGTTGAAGAAGAGAAGGAATTTAAAGGTGATACTAAGGTCATCTACAAGAGACACTGGAAGAATACTAATCATTTCAAAATATAAGAAAGCTTGGTAGACTAATCAGTTCATGTGCAAAGATTATCTCTGAATATCAATAATCAAGCTGAACTTGAGGCATCTCTATGACATCTAGTTTGAAATTTTCAACAAGCAGTGGGTAATGTAGAAATGAACCTCAAGACAGAGACTTAGACTAATTATGTGCATTTGTTAGTCATTTGAATAAAGATGATAGTTAAATCTAAGGGTGGAGCATATGAGGTTAAAACTGATAACTTAGAAAAGATTATCAAATTTAGTAGTTAGGATATAATTAGCAAATTGAAGGCAGCAACCTCACTTATGTGATGATATTCAAAACTACATGTAAAAGGTTGAAGAGCAAATGATGGGAGAAGTAGAGATGCTAAGTAGAGAGAACTTTTTCTAGGAATCTGATGGGAAAATGGAGGAGTGATACATGATGGTAGTCTGACAGAATCTAGTGAAAGTTTTGTTTTATATTATGGATTGCAGAGATTTGAAAATATTTGAAGGCATTTAGGAAGTAACCAGTGTAGAAGGAGAGACTGAAAATTAAATGGGGGTGGTGAGTGAGATTTCAGGTATTATCAACAGGCCTGGATATGATTTAAAATCCAAAAGGGGTTAGTGGCTGGAGGAAAGTAGTAAAGAATAGGAAAGATGCCAAGGGGTTTAGAACCGAAGAGAAAGGAAGCAGAAGAACTCATAATGAATGGCCTCAAAGCCCTTACTAAATTAAAATAAAAAAAACCTTTGTATTGGGGTTGTTTGGATGTTGTCCTTCATTCTTGAAGAGGACCAAAATGACATCACGATGCTAGAATCAAGTTTCAATGTATCTGACTGTGGTTGATCAGACCAAAATGAGCTTAGAATGCTCTACCACAGGTCCGGCACAAATAGTCCATGTGAACATTTGGGATGAATATTCTAAATTTGTACATCCTGCATTTCCTTTGAGATGTCTCAATTTTGCTTTGCTCATTAGAACACAGCACTTTCTCTAATATGGGCACAGCATGCTGAGTAGTCCTGGTCAAATTATCCCATGTTGCACAATCAAATACAAAGTTATTGAGAGAGACCTTGAGAGTGTCTTTGTATCCCTTCTTCTGACCACCATGTGATTGCCTGCCTTGTGCAAGTTCTCTATAAAAGTCTTTTTGGCAAACATATGTTTTGCATTCGAAAAACATGGCCAGCCCAATGGAGCTGGATTCTCTGAAGCAGAGTTTGAATGCTTGGCAGTTGAGTTTTAGGGAGGACCTCAGTGTCTTGTTCTTTATCCTGCCAGGTGATCTTTGGAATCTTCCTAAGACAATTCAAATGAAAGCAATTCCATTTCCTGACATGCTGCTGGTATTCACAGTTTCACAGACATACAACAATGAAGTCAGTGCAATGTTGCTGTAGACTTTTAGCTTTGTAGTATAAAACGTCTTCTCTCCCATGCTTTTCTTTGGAGCCTCCCAAACCCTGAGCTAGCTCTGGCAATGCGTGCCTCAACCTCGTTATCAATGTGTACATCTATAGTATTTGGGTGGGGTAGGGGAGAAAGTATGAAAAAATTCATGTGAGAAGAGAAACTTCGAAATAGCTTCTCTAAGGCTTGGGATTGGGAATCACTTCAACAAGATTAAATGTTTTACCTTTCTGCATTAAAACCCACTTGAGATTAGATAATGTAAAGTCATATACTACTGAAAGTATTTGCATTTTTCCTCAACTTGTCCTTAGATTCTTTAATTGCATCACTTTCCTTCACCACTTATTCTGGTTTTTACTAATTATACTTCTTTTATTTTTTTATTGTATTTATGATTTTTCATGTCCTGAGAATTTTCTAACTTTACTTCTATTATTACTGTTGACTTTGAATATATTTTCTGGTATTTAAATTTTTTTAGTCTATGTTTCTCCTTCATTAGGGATTCATTTTGTATTTGTTTGTCTTAATGGTTTTTAACCACATATATGGGATGTATGTATTTTGAGGGGAATTTATATGTTTGTATTTTGAGGAGAGATATTATGTTTGCAATTTCCAGTGCTATTTCTGGGTAGAATATTGATTTGGCAGACTTCTTTGTGACTTTTCATTCAGTGATAATTTAGGGAGTAGTCTCTATGTTTTTTAGGGGCCAATAAATAAGGACATTGCAATAAAAACCCACCTACCCTAATTTCTGTCTACCTCATCCATAAAAGACATTGAAAATGGGGAATCTCCAAAGAGAGGATGCAGAAATTAAAATCATTATAGCTCTATTGGATATGATACAGAAGAAGAATTGAAACTTGAAATCTAGGATTTATACAGAGCTGAAAATGCAGTGGCAATTACACTGGTATCCTCTTTAGCATCCATTGGCAACCCTGACTTAAAACCTGTCATAACCTCAGAGAAAGTGTACTGTACTTGAAAACAAGAGTTTTGAATTTTAATCCCAGCTCCTACATTGATTAATGGTGTCAGTAAAACAACTATTTTGTTTTGTAAGTCTCAAATGCATTCTTTTTTAAATAGAGGGATTAGATTAAATATTCTCTAAGGTACATTTCAACCATAGCATCTTATATATTCATGACACTGTTCATATCATTTAGGGAAATTATTCAAATAAGTTTTCTCTGCCTAACATTTATGGAGCACTAGGATACTTCAGAATTTTATTTCTTTGCATTTCATTCTAAGCATAATTAGGGATTAGCTAAGACTATGCAAAAAATGGATAGGAGGAGACAAAATATGAGATGAGTCCCACTTGGATAATGGGAAAAGATACTCTCCGTCATCCTTATCCCATGAATACTAGATTCAAAATCCAGATATTAGAATCACTTAATCTCAGAATTAGAAGGGGCCTCAGAGGCCACATGAATCAATTTATTCTTGAATAAATATTACTTCTGAAAGAGATTTGCAAAATTTGCTTTCTTATCACTGTTTGGAGACCTCTAGTAAGAAGGAACCTACTCATTCCCAAGGCAGTGTATTTTTCTTTGGGATAGATTTAATTATTGGAAAATTCTCCCTCCCTACGTCCACTTATTTGAAGTTTAAATCTTTCTCTTTCATCTTTATTCATTACTTCTTACTTCTTCCTACTATATAAAATCTATTCTTTATGAAAATGTTTCATATAATTGAAGATAAGTATTCCATTTACCTGCTATGAAAAAATGAAAAAAAAAAAGTTTCCATGTTAAAATTCAACTTCTCCTGTTCCTTCAAGTAATCCTTGAAAGGCATATTTTCTGAGCTTCTCACCATTATGATCACTCTTATCTAAATTTTCTCCTTAATACATGCATTTATTATTCTATGTTTGCTCCTTCATATCTTTTCTAAAATATCATGCCAAGAATTGGGGAACAGAACTGTTATAGGAAGAATCTGTAATAGGAATGTGAATTGCAATCTGGTTGAGGAAGGATGTTGCAGAAATACTGACTCTTGAATAAAGACATCAATTAGCACCACTTGGTCAGCTTTCTAAAGCTAGAAGATTCATAATGGTTTTGATAGTTCTAGGAATGCCACAGATATATGCATTTATAGTTCTTACCTTCTCCAAATGCACCTGCCTGACCTTACTAACATCGATTGATAGCTGCCTTTAGAATGATAAGGGATATGCAGGCTCTGTAACTGCCTACTGCTAACTAACTTTGAGACATTGGAAAATGACTTCTCTTTGTGGATCTCATTTTCTTCATCTGAATAGGATTGGATTAAATGATTTCTAAGGTCCCCTCCAGCTCTCAGAATACAAAGACCCTCTAAGTCTACATCTGGCATATCACTGAGGAATGAATAATTTTGACTCTTTGAAGGTTTAACTTCAAATTAATAAAAAAAAGAAAAGAAAATAAGTGATATGGGATTTTTTTAAAGACTAAAATTACCAAGGGTATCAGAGTGAAAATAAAAAAAAAGACCCTCAAACAGAGCATAATGAAATAAACAAATAGGAATGATGTTAATAACAGAAGAAAATGTGGCCTCCAGACTTTGAAAAATAATTAAGGAATCTATGAACAAATATTGCAAAACAATGGAAATTGATTCACTGCCTGAGGAGATGGAGGGTCCTGTGAATTTGTAAGAGAGCACAGCATGCGGTTGCAGAGTTGTTTAAGAGAAATAATAACTGAGACCAAAATATATGTTCTCCACATCAAAAATATTTAGTAGAATAACACTTAAAATGATGGCTGTGAATTGGACTGAGTTAAACGTACATATGACATAAGGAGTATCACCAAAGTATATAGACTTGTGACAAGGCAAAAGAAAAGCAAATGTGGTTTCTTAGGAGAAAATCTATATGTTTTCACAGCACTATTTCCTAAATAATTGCCATTTTTAGCTAGATAGCAAAAGTCAAAATCAGGAAGCAAGGTTTTGAAGGAAGGAAAGACCACTGGATCTTAAGTTAGAGGAAGAGTTGGAATCTTAATTTTGTTACTTACTGCCTATGTGCCCTTAAGTAAGTCACTTAAGTTCTATGAGCTTGCTTTACCTCATATGTAAAATTAAAGGGTTGGACTCTGCATGTTTGATGTTTCTTCTCTCTTAAGACTTTTGAGTAACACTGAAAGTTGGATCAAGTTTATCTCTGGAAACCTAAATTCAAGTATTTGGAAAAATTTATTTCAAATGATCCTAAAGACACAGATTCACCTAATGTTAAAATGTGGGGAATGGAATGGTTTTAGGAACCATCTCTTTTAAACCTGTCATTAATAGATGTGGATATTGAAACCATTAAAGAAGAAGAAATTCAAAGATCACATAATCTGTTAATGGGTGTAGCAGGATAAAATCTCAGGCCTACCTGACTTTCAAATTTCTCTCTGTTGCACTTCTTTATTGCATTGAATGTATTAAAGTATGACTTTTATGCTTCAAGGGATTAGTAAATGAGATCTTAGATCTATGGAAGAATGAATGTAGCTTCCTCAAGTATGCATACTATGCTCAAGAGGAACTTCATGACCTGGAGATACATTTTAGGGTGATATTATTATACTTTGGAGGTCACCTAGTCCAAACTTCTCATTCTTTACACAGGAGAAAACTGATGCCCAGGGAGCTATAGTGACCTGTCCTACATCATACAGGTAAGAAATAAGCATCAAAGGAAGAATGTGGATCCATGTCTTCTAAATACTTGTAATTATTCCACTGTATTTCATTGTCATTAGCCTTAGTCAGGTAGTTGGCATACTGGATACAGTATAAGAACTACAGTAAAAAAAAGTTCAAATTCAGCCTTAGAAACTTATTAGCTATGTGATCCTAGCCAAGTCACTTAACCTCTGCTTGCCTCATGTTCATAAGCTGTAAAATAGATATAATAATAACACCTATCTCACATAGTTGTAGCAACGACTAAAGGAGATGATATCTGTAAAGCGTTTAGCACAGTGCACAGTACATAATAAAACACTATATTCATGCTTTCTCCCCTCTCTTTCAAGGATTATTCCCTTTGGAAATAAACAACATAAACATATGAGTTAGTGACTTCCTTTAGCCCAGGGAAGGAATCATTTAGGGATGATTTTAATTATTGTTCAGGATTAAAAGATTTCAGGAAAAAATATTACATTTAGCCATTGTAATAGGATGAAGGAGGTCCATCATCTAATAGGAAGTTTGCAATCATTGACTTAAACATACATAGCTAGTTAGATTTAGAACAAGATAGAGGCAACCATTTGATTTTCCAATTTTTCTGTTACAACACATTTGAGAATTTGAAAAACTCAAAGAAACTTAGAATAGTGAACACCTAATAATAGCAACCCATACAGAAAAAAATTCTTAATTTTCCCCCAAAACACTTTTTCCCTTAGTAATTCCCTTGAGGTAAGAAGAAAGAAATTCATTGATGTGTGCAAGTTCACATAGCTAGTGATAATTAGTCAAACTTTGATCTCAGGTCTTCTAGTTCTAAGATCAACGTAGTGGACTTTCCAACTAAAAAATGCTAAACATTGAGTCATAGAACAAAGGTTCAAAAGACAATAAGGAAAATCTTGTGGCCATTCTGCAACCCCCCCCCCCCAGATGCAGTTCAATTCAATTAGCATTTATTAATGAGGATAAGGGAAGAAGAATTTACTTAGTGCCAGGGACTGTCCTGGGTGCTCTGCAAATATTACCTCATTTGATGCTCACAATATCCTGGTGAGAGAGGTGCTATTATTATCCATATTTTACAATTGATGAAACTGAGGGAGATAGAGATTAAGTGACTTGCCTGAAGACATATAGCTAGTATTTGAGGCTAGATATGAACTCAGGTCTCTTTCTCCTCTTTTAGTATTCTACCAACTGTGCCACCTACCTGACAGCACCTACTATTTCTCAGGTTTGGCACTAGACTATGGAGATTCAAATACAATAACAACTGTACCTGATCTCAGACAGCTGTACATGTGTGTGTATACACACATATACACACAATCATACATATATTCCTATGTGTATGCATTGTTTATATATGCAAAATTATTTTAGAGTAAGTATAGGTTGGGTTAGAAACATGACTAAGGAATCAAGAAAAATATTTAAGACATCTGAGCTTTAAAGGGATATATAAGAGCTAACATGGATATATAATGTTTACTATGTGCCATGTGATTCTCAGAACAGCCTTGGAAGGTAGCTGTTACTATTATTTCATTTTATAGATAACCAAAATGAAGCAAGTAGCAGTTACCTGGCTTGTTTAGGGTCACACAGAGTGTCTGAGGTTGAACCTGAACTCAGGTCTTCCTGCCTTGTAAGTGAGCATCATATTCACTGCATCACCTTCTCAGAGCTAAGGATTCCAACAGAAAGAGGTGAGGAAAAATTTTTAAAAGAAAGAAATGATTAAAAACAGATTTTAAAAAAACCCAAAGATAAAAGGAAAGAGGCATAATTATAGGGCAGTAACAAGTATTTTAACCATGAGTTAAGGCATCTTTTGAGGTAGTGTGCATTGAGTTAAGAGGAAAACAGAATCTAAGCATCAAACATAAAAAAGCTAATTTTGGGGTAAGTAGTTTCTTAGAGGTTACAGTGCTAAGATTTTGTGGAATAAAAAAGGAGAATTCATATTACAAAGAAAATTGAAGACTATTCAAAACTATAAAGCCAGTAACTGTACTATGGTGTGTTAAAAGAAAAACAGAATTCCTGGGAAAAGATAGCCTCGCAGGTGAGTAAGCCATTTCAGAGCATTCAAGCAAACAGCTAGCAATTCTCTTTAAAGTCAATGTCTTTAATAAAAAATGATACCCTGTCAGATATCCTCGATTTTCTTAAATAAGGAATATATGATACCCTCAATGCTTTGTGGCTAACTCAGAGAAGTACATAGCTGTGAAATCATTGATTTGCTGTATCTATTTCTTACTTTTTTTTATAAAAGGCTCATAGCTATTGAGAATGCTAGCACCTTGATATCTATACATTAGCAAAATAACTTTATTCATTGTGAATTCCCCATATAAACTTCATTACTAGTAAGATTTTCCAGCAATTCAGATTAATTCAGGAGATATTAAGTGTCATCTATGTGCTAGACCAGGGGTGGGGAAACTGTGGCCTCAAGGCACCATGTGGTCCTCTAGGTCCTCAAGTGCAGCTCATTGACTAAGTTCAAATTTCACAAAACAACTTCTCTTAATAACAGGATTTGTTTTGTAAAACTTGGACTTGGTCAAAAGGCTGCACCCAGGGTCCTAAAAGATCACATGTGGTCTTGAAGTCACAGATTCCTCACCCCAGTGCTAGACACCATGCTAGGAGACACATAGACCAACAAGAAATAGTCCTTACTTTCAAAGAGCTCATAATCTACTTGAGTAAATAAAACAATTATAGAAATAACTATAAAACAAGTTATAATAGGCTTAAAATTCAGATAAAGTGCCATGCAATGTTTAAGAAAGGATAGGCCACTTTCCTTTGTGCAGGTCAGGAGACAGAAGATGAAGCAGGCTTTGAAGAAAACATAGAATGTCCACATTTCAACATGCCAGGTTTTATAAATGGATGGGGAAAAGTCAATGAAAGTTCCTAACATTTGTGGAGATGTGAACAAAGATAGAGATATGAAAAACTGATTGAAAAAGTTCAGGTAACAATAAATAGGTGAGTATGAGTAGAAGTTAAAGTGGTGAACAAAGCTCAAACTTTGTAGAGATATTGATAGATAAAGAGCTTGGGCTATACTCTGCAGATAATAGAGAACAAAGAAGATTCAACATTAATTTTTTTATTTTATTTTTTATTAATAAATTTATTTATTTAACTTTTTGCATTCATTTTCACAAAATTTTGGGTTCCAAATTTTCTCCCCATTTGTCCCCTCCCCCCATGCTAATACACCAAGCATTCTAATTTTCCCTATCACCAATCTGCCCTCTCTTCTATCATCTCTCCCTTCCCTTGTCCCCATCTTCTCTTTTGTCCTGTAGGGCTAGATAATTTTCTATTCCTCATTACCTGTATACCTTATTTCCTAGTAGCAAGAACAATACTCAACAGTTGTTCCTAAAACTTTGAGTTCCAAATTCTCCCCATCCCTCCCTCCCCACCCATTCCCTTTGGAAAGGCAGGAAATTCAATATAGGCCATATCTGTGTAGTTTTGCAAATGACTTCGATAACAGTCGTGTTGTGTAAGACTAACTATATTTCCCTCCATCCTATCCTGCTTCTATTCTCTCTTTTGATCCTGTCCCTCCCCAAGAGTGTTGATTTCAAATTGCTCCCTCCTCCCATTGCCCTCCCTTCTATCATCCCCCCAACCTGCTTATCCCCTTCTCCCCCACTTTCCTGTATTGTAAGATAGGTTTTCATACCAAAATGACTGTGTATTTTATTCCTTCCTTTAGTCAAATGTGATGAGAGTAAACTTCATGTTTTTCTCTCAGCTTCCCTCTTTTTCCATCCACTAAAAAGTCTCCTGCCTGCCCCTTCTATCAGAGATAATTTGCCACATTCCATTTCTCCCTCTCTCCTCCCAATACATTTCTCTCACCATTTACCTTCATTTTTTAAAGATATGATCCCATCCTATTCAATTCACTCTGTGCTCTCTGTCTCTGTGTGTGCATGCATGTTTGTATGTGTTTGTGTGTGTGTGTGTGTGTAATCCCACCAACTACCCAGATACAGAAAAGTTTCAAGAGTTACAAATATTGTCTTTCCATGTAGAAAGTAAACAGTTCAACTTTAGTAAGTCCCTTATGACTTCGTTTTGCTGTTTACTTTTTCATTCTTCTTCTCATTCTTGTGTTTGAAAGTCAAATTTTCTTTTCAGCTCTGGCCTCTTCATCAAGAATGCTTGAAAGTCCTCTATTTCATTGAAAGACTAGTTTTTCCCCCTGAAGTATTATACTCAG
Source organism: Bettongia penicillata ogilbyi (assembly GCA_023548195.1). Taxonomy (NCBI): domain Eukaryota; kingdom Metazoa; phylum Chordata; class Mammalia; order Diprotodontia; family Potoroidae; genus Bettongia; species Bettongia penicillata. The sequence continues at coordinate 1,754,054 of JAJHZJ010000126.1, read as the reverse complement.
TTTTGCTGGGTAGGTGATTCTTGGTTTGAGTCCTAGTTCCTTTGATTTCTGGAAAATCATATTCCACACCCTTCTATCCCTTAATGTAGAAGCTGCTAGATCTTGTGTTATCCTGATTGTATTTCCACAATACTGGAATTGTTTCTTTCTAGCTGCTTGCAAGATTTTTTCCTTGACTTGGGAATTCTGGAATTTGGCCACAATGTTCCTAGGAGTTTCTCTTTTTGGATCTCTTTCAGGTGGTAATCGATGGATTCCTTCAATACTTATTTTGCCCTCTGGTTCTAGAATCTTAGGGCAGTTTTCCTTGATAATTTCATGAAAGATGATGTCTAGGCTCTTTGGGTGATCATGGCTTTTAGGTAGTCCCATATTTCTTAAATTGTCTCTCCTGGATCTATTTTCCAGGTCAGTTGTTTTTCCAATGAGATATTTCACATTATCTTCCATTTTTTCATTCTTTTGGTTTTGTTTTGTAACTTCTTGGTTTCTCAGAGAGTCATTGGCCTACATCTCTTCTATTCCAATTTTGAAAGAACTATTTTCTTCGGTGAGCTTTTGAAACTCCTATTTCATTTGGCTAATTCTGCGTTTGAAAGCATTCTTCTCCTCATTGGTTTTTTGAACCTCTTTTGCCAATTGAGTTAGCCTATTTTTCAAGGTGTTGTTTTCTTCAGCATTTTTTTTTTTTGTGGTCTCCTTTAGCAAGGTGTTGACCTGCTTTTCAAACTTTTCTTGCACCTCTCATTTCTCTTCCCAGTTTTTCCTCCACCTTTCTAACTTGATTTTCAAAATCCTTTTTGAGCTCTTCCATGGCCTGAGCCCACTGAATATTTATTTTGCATATTTGAGATACAGAAGCCTTGACTTCTATATCTTTCCCTGATGGTAGGCATTGTTCTTCCTCATCCAAAAGGAAGGGAGGAAATATCTGTTCCCCAAGAAAGTACCCTTCTATGGTCCTATTTTTTCCCCTTTTCTGGGCATTTTCCCAGCCAGTTACTTGACTTCCGAGATTCCTCTCCACCCTCTCCTTGCCTCCAGATCTGCCCAGCTAGTGCTTGGGGTCTGAGATTCAAATGCTGTTTCCCAACCTCAGGGCTTTCAGCAGGGGCAGGGCTGCTATTCAGTGTGAGATTAAATTCAGGTCCTCAGGTGGGGGCAGGGCCGCCACACAGGGCTCATTTCCCTTAGGAGGTTTATGCAGAGACCTTCAATAATGGATCTGAACTCCAGTCTGCTTTGGGTTCCCCTGTCTGCTGCTGCCTCCTGAGGGGGCCTGAGTTATGGAGACACCCTGCTCCCATCTTGGCTAGCCAAGAAGGCTCTCTCACTGACCTTTGCACCTGTGGATAGAGAGACCTGAGAATCCACTGGAGATTCCTCCCCTGAAGCCTGCTCAGATCTGCTCTTCTCGGGGCTGCATGGCCAGGGCAGTGCTAGGCTCTACTCTGGGTCTGGTGCGAGACAGACTTTTGGTGTTGATTTTTCTGATCTCTCTGGAATAGAAATCTCCTCCACTCTGCTGTTCTGTGGCTTCCGCTGCTCCAGAATTTGTTGAAAGTTCTTCTTTACAGGTATTTTATAGGCTGTGGGTTCAGAGCTAGCATATGCGTGTCTTTCTTCTCTGCCATCTTGGCTCCTTCCCCGAGATTCAACATTTATATGTAGGATAGACTGATCCAGGAAAATTAATTTAAGTCTTATAATCCAAGAGACAAGTAACAAAGGCCTGATCTTGAGTAGTGCCAGTAGAGGCAGAAAGAAGTTAAATGAATCAATCATTAAATCAAATGAACAAGCATTTAATAAGAGACATCTAATAGATATTATGACACTGAAATCAAATTAATTTGATGTATTATTAGACATAGATGAGTAAGGGAAAATAAGACTTAAAGAATCATTAAAAAATTAAGCTTTGGTGACTAGAATTAGAATAGTACATGAAAAATAGGAAAATTGAAAGGATAGAGGACTTTGAGTGAGAAAGACTAAAGATAATCAGCTAAGATTTGAGCTCGTGTTGTGGAGAGGACATCCAAGTAGATGTATTTGTGAAGAGATGTATTTATAGAAGAGATGAGTGGTTTAAAATATATCTAGTTTTATCAGAAGACACTTTTGATATTCTTCCATCAGAACTCTTTATAGACATTGAAGTACAAAAAAGGTCGAATGACTTTACACTCTTTCCAATAGTATCATTGAAGCATTGAACAAAAGAATACTGGGAAAGAAGCTACTATCTGGTAAAGAGATTATATTTTCTTGTATATTACTGATAATTCAGAAATGATGTATGTATCCCAAAGGATGAAACAAATTCCAATGAGTGTGTATGTGAAATATATATATTATATACAAGCATATATTTTTACGTACATGTATGACATATACATATATATATCTAATGTGTGTATAACCTGCAAATAAAGATATGTGCATGTATATACGCACATATATGTATATGTGCACACATATATGTATATTATATATACATAAACATGCAAGTGCATACTGTATATTAATAATACACATACATTCATATACATACATATGCATATATACTTAAATAGAGATGTCTGTCTATGTCTACTCTGTAAACCTATCTATGAATGTAATCTAAACTTTTTTGAATTTAAAGAAGTGTAAGAGAGGAAATATGCCAATTTTTATACTATGGAGTATCTACAATGGAGTAAAAAATAGCAGTGGATGTACCAAGAAATGAACAAAAGACAATAATCCCAGAAAGACGTCATCATAAATTTGTTCCATGAAAATAGACAAAATGAACAACAAGGTAGCTGAATTAAAGTAAAGAAGTAAATTAGATCTCATAGGTATTACTAATAATGGCTATAGAAAGCATGATTTATTTCAAATTAAGAGGATGGATAAAATTGAAGGAGAAGTTGTATATAATATTGAGAAGTATGCTGAGGCAATGTATTGTAGTATCAGCTACATTCCGAATCAGGAAGATCAGAGTTTGATTCTTACTTATGACACATACTGGCTATGTGACAGTAAATAAAAGGAGTTTCTTATATACAACAGGTTTAAAAAAATAAAGATGTAAAGAAATAAAGAAACATAGAGGCAAAACATCATTAAAAGTATTTAGATATAAATCAATAGAAAGACAGGTGGAACATAACCTCTACAGTAAAGCCAAACAAAGTAGAATCTTTTGCTGTTTTTGCTTTACTAAAAGTGCCTCTGATTGAATAATGAGGTTAAAGAACATCTTCCCCACATATTGATGGGTCTCCTCCTTGAGGGAAGATTGATTAGGGTAGTTGTTTTATAGGAGGTTACCAAGTCCCTTTTCTTTTTTCTATCAAGGAAATGCGTCAGAGGGCCATGCCCTTTGGCTCTGAAAAGTGTATAAATTCTCTGAGTGTGAGTTTTTAC